>BMAW01049077.1:54458-102218 GCA_019974015.1 Nephila pilipes
CATATGACATCATTATGTAAATTGGTGTTGCCATTGGGAGCTGCTATTCGTTTAGCGATACCAAAAGAATTTAGACATTGATTCATATGTCAGTTTTGATTTGGTAATCATTGCAGCAAAATCAAAATATAACTGCTACCGAGACGTGTTGTCATCGTCAGTGAGATCTGGATTCATCATTATATACCAGAAACCAACAATTAAAACAGTGAGTTGTTTCGGATTATTCTGCTCCAAAGAAAGCGAGAATGGTCTCATCGGCCAAAAAGTTATGATGAAGACCTTTTAGGGGCGAAATGAGTTATGATCACGATTATGAATAATGGAGACTTGAACAACTGTCTAATGAATCATGATGATGACTTAATACAAGCCATTTTCGATTCTATAAGCACCATCTCTTAGATTTTCCAAGGACTTATTTAACGACCGTCGTTTAGTCCTTAGATTTTCTAAGGACTTATTGAACAAAGTTGACAGTGTCACCTTCGATAAGCAATAAAAAAAATATTTAAATTAATTTCAAATTCAAATAACCCTCACTTTTCAAATTAAGTGTAATAGACGCCGTTTTTTAAAATTGAGTTATCTGTGTATTAATATATATGTTTATGCAATAAAATGTCGTTTATAAGCTTAAGTAAAACTGTATAAGCTATTGATATACCATAAATATATATTTAAAATTGTGTGTCATGTTTAAATATTACGTATATCTTATACACATTCTATTGTAACACATCGATCAATAACTCCCGAGACTAACCCAGAGATGGCGCTCGTAGTAAACCAGTAACCAGGTCTTTCTACAGTACTAACCTTTGCTTGAAACGTGTCAAAAATTTTAAGTCGATCGGACCAGGAAAAAGGTTTTTTGAAGTGAAGTGAAAAAGGTTTTTTCCAAGCGGGTGCCGCGATTGCTTTCGATGGAACAAAAACAGCAACGAGTCGATGATTCAGAAAGCTGTTTATCGCTATTTACTCGCAACAAAAAAGATTTCTTGCGAAAAAAAAAAAAAAATTGGGGGGCAAAAAAAAAAAAAAAATTTATTTAGAAACGCGTTGGAACTTTTGTATCACCAAAAAAGGTGATTAACAAAAGGTTTTATGTTGATGAATAAAAAAAAAATTTGCAAAAAAAATGTTGTTTTCAATTTTAGACTCGGGAGTTATTGATCGATGTGTTATTTATAGCTATAAAAATCTGTATTGTTCTTCTAAAAATAATATGAACTAACTCAAAACTTCAAAAAATACATTTCATAATTTTTTAAATTTAAAAAAAATTATGATTAAAATTTCACAAATCTCTATGCATATACTATGCTATGTTTAAAATATGTGTTTGTGTTTATTAGAAAAATAATATCTTCACTGTATTAGAAGTAGCACCTTCTCATCATGCACAAAGTATGAGTTCTGGGTTTGAAGCAGAGTTTGTGAGGGGATAGAGCATTAATTTCCTTAAGAACCATAATTTGATAAAAACGTAGATATAAATATTTTTTCTCTATAGTATAGAATGTGTTTTTTATAACATAAAATATGATTTTTTTAAAAAAAAAATTGTCAATTTTTTTTTCTTAAATAACATATTATAAGATTCAGTGAAGCGTTCACTATCCTGTTACAGCAAAAGTAAAAATTACCAAATTTGGAGCATTTATTGTCTCAACTTAAAATTACTTTTTGCGCAGTTCTTATTTATGTCAAGAATTAGTAGTTATCGAATAGTAGATAGTTTAACTCCCAACTGTACAACAAAAATCGTTCGTATTTTATTTCTTTTTACTTCCAATCATTGTAATTTTTTCCCTCAATGTCTTTTGCTACAGATTGAAAAAAAAAAGAATGATTGATTGCAAGTTGTATAACTAGATTTTTTGGAACGGTTAGTACATGTTCTAAAATATGTTAGAAGAAAATTTTATTTACATTATATTTCATGAAGTAAATTTAATGAAAAGTAAGACTTCATCACATTGTAGTTTCTTAGCAAATTCAATTATTTCGAAATCACACTATATTCTGTTATTTTGTACTATTCAATGTTCATTCTTAAAAACAATAAATATCTCAATAATATTTCCAAAAAGTATAGCATCAAAAATTAAGCAATAACTCTTTTAAACCTAATAATCTCTTTTTTTTTCAAAAATAAAATTTTACATTATTTTATATTTCATCAGATGATACACCAATTTTTCAACTTTATTTCTAAAAACTTCTAGAATTATAGTTTAATCCCCATCATTCTTCCATTTTATTGCTTCTCAGTCACTATTTCAAGTATATTCTCCACCATCATCAGCCTCCACATTTGTACGGTATCTTCAGAAAGCTAAATTGTCAAGGCCCAGCTAAATATATCGCCAGTGTCGAAAAGAGTCCATTAATTTGATAATTGGTACCCACTACGTTTGTAGAAGATAGCGAATTTAATAATTCTTTCTCTTTCGTAATTACGTCAAATCAATTAGCGAACCTCTCTGGTTTTAATGTGCCATTCTGGGTAGCGAGTCTCAGTTCTACTTGGAAGAGATTATTTATGGGTACCTTTTTAATTTAAGGAAATTTTCCTCCAGCATTCTCTTCCAACATTAAAGACTCAGTTATTCTGGAATCTTACTTATTCAAAAGTCTACTTAGCTCGGATGTGTCGAATAAACACTGAAAGAGTCAGATAATTTGTTACCTTGATTGAAAAATATAGGTCGATGTTCATCATCTGAATTCATTGCAGTTAAAGACGTTTTTGAATATTCAGGGATCAAATTTATTTTCTAAACTGCGTTATTTCATTGTTGATGTTTAATATGGATGATTTTATTTATAAATTTTAAGTAATAAGCTTTTAAGATTTTCTCAATTCATTTATGATAAGATTGTAATTTAATAAATGTATTATATATTCCTTGAGATTTTATTTCATACACATTTTATTTTGAGCTCATAGAAAATAAATTTATTTCCAAAACTCCTCATGCTCCACATTGCATAACATGAGGCTTACAGACGTAAGTGGTAACAACAATATACAATAATAATAATAAAATTTTAAAAAAAGCATAATTAAGGGGGGAAAATATAAAAGAGACAAATATAAATAAAAGGAAGGGAAGAAATATATGAATATAAAGAAAGGAAGGTCACTATAAATTTTAAAAATTTATACAGTAAACAAATTTTCTCAAGGCATTAAGGCTTTCAGAACAATTGACCAAAAAAGACAAAATAGGTGGCGAGGAAATACCTAAGCGTTTTAACTCCTTTTTAAAATTTCCTCTTTTACAAAAATGTAGATTACAATACAACAAGACATTTTCCGCTGTTTCAGCGTCCATATCATACGAACAAATATCATTACCAATTATGTTAAACCTAGATAAATAGCTCTTAAAATTTCCATGTCCTGTTAGAATCTGGGATAACTTAAAATCAGTAACAAATTTCTTACATTTTAGCCTTTGATAAATGGTTGGAAAAAACTTTTTAGTCCACAAAGCTTTAGGTGAGGCCAAGAATTTGGAGTTCCAGTCGGAAACAGTTATTTCCCAACTTAAATGCTTCCAGTGGGACGATGGCACAGATATCGAAAGGCTCATATCTTGGTTAGTTGCCTCTTTAGCCAACTGGTCCGCTCTATCATCGCCGAGATTTCCACTATGGCCCCGAACATAAGAAAAGTGGATATCACAGTCTTCAAGGTTGTACAGAATAGACTGAACCTCCACAACAAGTTTTTATGTAGACTTTATATTGCGCAGATAAATACGCATTTGGACATTTGGGAAGGGAAAAAATTGCATAAAATTTAGGTAAAGATAGCCTTCTTTGTAAATAGACTGCCACTAGTATTAAATGTAGCGTATTAGTTCCTGAATTCCTCATAAAAAGTGTATTGGGATTTTTTTTCTGGTCTTTGGTTTTACACATATGAATTTCAAATTATGATTTCGAATATGTGTATTAAAACCATCGAGTTTAAATACGTTTAATTAAACGAATTAAAAACACGAAATAATTATATTATTATCATTTCACTACTAAGAAAATGGGCTATAACTAATATAATTATTACTGTTCAACATATTTAATAGAAAGTACGACTACTTAAACCTTTTGAACTTTTTGCCTTCAAATTAGGCAATTTTAGTTTTAAAGATGACAAGCTGGTTAACTGCTCTACCTCAAGTATTTATTTTATATGTTATTCTACATTTCAGGCTAAAATCTTTGTGAATTTGTCTAATTAAAATGTTCTGTTTTGATTCTTATTGTGTCTTATTTGTATTTACATTCAACTACCAGTTGTAGAATTGAAATATGCATACAGGATGTCTCAAAACTCATTGGCGGAAATTTGAGGGGAAATAGAATATTTCTAAGCGAAATGCAATGTGTAACAATACTTGAGCTTATGATGTAATGGAAAGCATAGAGCGCGGGGTTTCTTACACATCATCATTTCGACCACGGATTTCAGAAGGTACGGTGACATTCAATAAATCCACTGTAGATATGACAATATGTAGGAAGACTCTATCTTTATGATGTCCATTACAGCGCTGTCAAGTGGTTTGCCTCTTTTCCTTTATCTGTGCATTGTGTGTTGAAAATTACTTGTTTAGATGCTTACTTTGACCCCTAAAACTTTTGCCCATAAGTTTCGAAACACCCTGCGGTTCGAAACCAGTACACTTATCCAGAATTTGATATACTTGAACACTAAAAATTATTGTTCAATCTTTTTACTTTGGATTAAATTTTATTTACTAAAATAACTATTCTAAACTTAATAATACAAATAGACTAAGCATTATGTAATAATATGTGATTTTTAACTAGGTTCATATTTTTGACAGCTTTGATAGTTCAACATTTTGTACATTCATGAGCAAAATACGGAACTTTAATATATTTTATTCTCATGCATCTGAAAATGTATTACTTATGTTATATTTAAACTACTATAAAAATTATTTATTTGACTATTTTTCTAAACGTTTCATATCTGTAAAGTTAAAGATCAATCTAAAATTCAGTGAAATAAAATATTAAGCAAGAAAAATTGAGATTTTATATAATTTACCAATTCGTATCTAATTATCAGTTATTTATGCAGTATGAAATAAATACGACTATTTTTCAGCAAAGACGACATCAGCATCTATTTATTAAACAGTTTACATTATGTAACCTTTAACAATCGTCATTGAAATTACGGATATAAACGGTTAACTTCATCCTATCGAGTAGATAGACTTTGAGAGATAATCGTATCTACTTAAAAAGAATGGATGTGGGTCATCATGGATAAGACCTTATCACAGGTGTGCCTTTACCTACAAATAGTAATTGGGAAATTATCAATAATTATAGTTTTGCACAAGTATCTTCTAATGCAGCTTAGATGACGGGATCTTTTCAGTTTGCTTAAAACGATTGGGTTTGATAACAAGATGCTAATCGATTCATAATCATCGAATTTTCGTTCATACTAGTCGTATAAGTTATTTCATTACACGGATTAGAATTACTGAGTTTAATGGGATATTTTATTATTTTAATGGACGTGAATTAAATTGTTTTTGCGAAAGCTGTTAAGTAGTTATGAATATTCAACGTGTTAAGCACGAAAGGTATTTTAATATATTGAATTTATTAACAGTAAATCGATTATAATAGTTTTAGCTTGTTTTTAGTGAAGTTTACTGAATTTTTAGAAAACCTAAGTAATCTGAGGGTAATTTTAATATTTTTAAGGGCTTAATTTTTGTAAAATGAAATTATAGGAGTTTTAAAAGAGATGGTTAAAAGATTTCGAGGTAATGTAATTTTGATAGATTTTGCGTTTCAATTCTTACTTATTGTAATCCTAACAATTCATACCGATAAACTGAAGAATTCATTGTTATGTTTTTTTGGAAAATTATGTAGAAATATGTAGCCATAGCCTTCTAACTTGCAGTATTACCATGGCTTCCATTTTTTTAGATCCATATTAATCTTTTTTGGTTTCACATTAGAGCTCCGGCCATTTTGATTTCGTGAACGTAATGTTAATCGTAAAGAAAAAAATAATGCAATTATTTTTTGCAATTTTTTCTGCGGAATTACATTTTCTATCTGATTCTTGAAAATATTTTAGAATATCTTTAATTATATCAGAAACCTCTTTAACAATTCATTAAAACACACACATTTCAATTCTGCAATATTTTTTAGAAAAAAAAAAAAATAGGAGAAAAAAATGTATTTCTGATTAAACATTCATTACTTTTTGATCCTTTGGATGCCCTTTTTTTCATTCAAACTGATGAAAGAGTAAATATTTAAGAATATTGTAGTAATTGCACAACATTAACATTACGTTTACGAAAACAAAATGACTGGTATATTTGAGCCTTAAGAGCATATGTAAATGTATATTTTCCTTTTCTACAATGGTGTACAAAATTAATAGAATTTTCATATGTTGTAGAATTTCGTGAAAAGAATTGAACGAAATGTAAAAATTCTGCTTCAAAACAAGGATGCAAATCTTGTACGTTGAATACGCAAGCGTATACGTGTATGGGGGAGGAACTAGTCAAAAAACAGGATTTACAAGCGCAAGTACCAAAAATCGCCATTCGTTCCCTAGCGCATTTCGCCGGATTTCTTGGTGTTTTTTTGCAATAATTGCATTAAAATTCAAACAGTAAAAGTGAGCAGCCACCAATGTTTAGATAATATAATGAGGTGACGAATTGTGGGTAGGCTAGAAGCCGGCCTGTCTCAAATCCAGATTTGCAGAGAATTCGATTTAACGCCCAGCGTCGTGTCCAACTTATGAAAACAGTTTCAGGACACTGGATCCGTCGAGAGAAAGCCTGGGCAAGGTCGTCCAAAAGTCTTGATGGCCAGAGGAGGTTCACTGTTTGTCCATTACAGTGAGACATAATAGGGATGATACAGCTTTTGAGATCTTTCATAAGTAATATGCAGCCACGATAACCGAAGCTCAAGGGTGACTGTTTCCAGAAGACAACATGAGAGAGGGTTGTTTGCAAGCAGACATGTTGTTTGCATCACACTCAGTTCTGCGAACAGGAGAGTCCGCTGAAAATGATGCAGAGATCATACAGATTGGAAGATTGTTCTCTTCACTGATGAGTCCCGTTTCACCCTACCCAGTGATTTTTACCCCCTACTTCCATATAGAGGGACCCGTCACCTTCCCTCCAATGTCCAAGAAATCGACTATTACGGCAGCGGAGGCTTAATGGTCTAGGCAGGTATCATGTTGAATGGCTGCTGACACCTCCATGCCTTTGAAAGATGTACTACGAATGTTGAGAGGGAAGAGGTCTTGGAGCCCTGTGTTTGCTTTTTCAGGGATGCAGTTGATCCTGATTTCCTTTTAATGGATGACAACGCGAAGCCATATCTGGTCAAAAGAATTTCAGAAAGAGAGAATATTCGCCAGATGTAATGGTTAGCCCAATCTCCAGACTACAATCCTATAGAGCCTGCTATGCTCTGGGAACTAAAATTGCAATTCGCAAGTCCGCTCTTAGAATTCATTCAAATTCCTGTTCACCACTTCGTTACGAGGATGTTTTCATTGCTTAGGACGATTGTTTCTCACCCCAAGGTAGACGTTCGATTTACCTTGAGTGATTGCGGTATAGGCTCGATCTGTCAGTCTGTAGAAAACTCGTTCTCATAATCTTTATTAACGCCTTATACAACACTCCTTTTAGGAAACCCCTGTCCAGTCTAGCATTTTGGCGTTTTCAGACTTCCAGCTACAGTCGATTTTAATTTTGTGTACGCAATGTTATTCCTATGGAATTCCTACAACTGTTTCGAAATCCTGACAATTTTGTCTATTTGAATGTAGAAAAGTTCGTTTAAAAGAGAAAAAAATAATGAAGATTTCTGCGGATATACAATTTCCCTCTATTTTTTTTAAAAAAAATTTATTCTTACATTAATGATTCGTTTCAAGTTTTTTTGGTTTTTGAAAAATATTCTAAAAAAAATTCAGAATTCGGAGGGAAAATTTAAAAAGAAACCTTCATTATTTTTGTTCTTTCGTTCAACTATTGAGAACGGTAGTAGAAATTCCACAACATTAACTCTACATTCATGAAATCTAAATAGCCAGCAGACAGGAAACACAGCATCCTCCCTACTCATTAAGTTTCTAAGTTTTGTGGAAAAGAGCCACTCTGAAACAAACAGACATTGATGTTTTCTATTGCAAATCTTAGTAAAAATGGACTGTTGCAGGTCTGAAATGTAACTTTCATCTATTTAATTAGAAGTATGACTTCTTAAGATTTTTTTGGTAAAACTAACTTCGCAAAATGCTTTATTCGAGTTTACTACTTTTTTAAACTTTTTTTTTTTTACCTTAAGCTGAGTTTCTCTACAATTCTATCGCTTATGCGAATAATTTTGTAAATATAAATGTTTGTATGATATATTTTTCTATTTGTTTTGGAAGTAAAATATATACAGTTAAGAAACGAATTATTATACAGTTTTTGAAGCAAGTAAGCGTGATCGAAACTTCGCCTGTGTTCCATATTTTGATTCTGAATTTAATATTAAAAAAAAGTATTAATTGAAAATCAATGGTAAGTACATTAAGCAAAGCTAAAGCAAAAAGTATCTTTAACTAATCATAAATATTTCAAAATTAATATTGTACAACATTCTGTGAATTAATTAGTAAATTCAGTTAACAATAAGCGTTTCATCTTCTATATATCTAAAAATATACAACTGACGACTTCTTTTAATTATTACAATATTTTTTACAACGTTTTTCTGAATTTCACTTGGTGTGTGTGTGTGAGTGTGTGTGTGAGTGTGTGAGTGTGTGTGTCATCAAATTTTCGATCGTTAATTTAACCAACTTCCCATCAAGCTAGAGCTTTGAAATTTTGGGAATCGTTCGTACTGGCCTAACAATGCAATATTTAGACGTTTGCGACAAGTTTTAACTAATATTTCAATAATTTTAATAAGTCGAAATATTCTTTCCTCTAGGCGCTTTTAGGGTTGAGGAAAAAACTTCTTTCCCCCTCTGGGAACACCGGGCACTCCCCACACCACATGAAGCCTCGTAAAACTATTGTACTCACAAAGGGGAGATACTATCTCCCCTTTACTATCTCCGAGATAGTAAGGGTTGCTGATTTTTAGACAGTAATCATTCGCAAGAAAGAAAGTTTCCAATATTTGGCACCATGTCTTATCATAATAATTTTTTCTGAATTCTGGTTCCCTTTTTTTTTTTTTAATAGAATGACTTACAAATTTTCAAATGCATGTTTGGATTTTATGAGTATTATGAATTTTTTAATACGCTCACAAATGTCTCTTTTTAAGTGAATTTATAGTTAAAAATAACCAACAGTTTTAACTAATATTTCAATAATTTTCTTTAATAAACTTTGCCACCATATAAAAACGTTGTTTTTAAAAACGTTGGTTTTTATATCGAATTATTTGAATTTTACTTGGTGTGTGTGTGTGTGTGTCATCAAATTTTCGATCGTTAATTTAACCAACTTCTCATCAAGTTAGAGTTCTGAAACTTTGGGAATTGTTCTTACTAGCCTAACAATGCAATATTTAGACATTTGCGACAAGTTTTAACTAATATTTCAATATTTTTTTTTAATATAGTAATTTATGCAGTAACCCGGCGCCATCTATGGAAGATAAATTGAACTACTCAGAGAGAGTGATCTGAAAGATGAGAGATATATGAGGTTTTTACAAAGTTTTAAGTAATATCTTAATAATTTTTCTTAATAAACTTTGCCTCCATTTAAAAACGTTGGTTTCTTATCTTGATTTTTTTTAAATATTATTTGATTTGTCATTTTTGAAAATTTTAAATCGCTAATTTTTTATTAATAAATCTGATTTTTATTGAATACAGAATCTAAATAGAAAAAATAAAGTTTAATTTATTTTGCTTCGAATTCAAACGATTGTTATTTTCAAAGTCCAAAAGATTCACCAATTCCCCCATTGATACCAGCCTTTTTCATCAAAATGGCTAAAACATTTCGTGGCCCTTTAATGGCCATCCAATGGTATTTTAGGCATTAACGATTACCTTCATCGTATCGAGTAGATTGGCTTTCGTAGATAATGATATCTACTTAAGAAGGATGGATGTAGGTCGTTCCAGATAAGACCTTATCACAGGTGTGTCTTTATCTCCAGATGGTCGATAGGGTCGTTATCGGACTATGGCTTACGAAATATTCCCTCTTATGGACTTTGGAGCATGAATTTTCTTCCAATTTATTTCCAAGCTATAAATCAATTCACGATTATCGAACTTTTACTTTTAATTATGTGTAATATAATTCTGTGAATGAATATAAATAGTAGTACTAAAGAAGGCTGTAAACTTAATTTACGTGAATTGAAAAAAAATTAATATAGTTGATGAGTGGCTCAATTTTTGAGAATTTAGTTCTATAAAAATTAATTTATAAGTAAAGGAGACATTTCGACAATGATAAAAAATGATAAAAGAACTTATTTTGCTCCCAAAATTTGAGGTCATCAATTTTAAAATTAGAATCATTGTGAGTCATTTTTTATCATTGGGATTTATGTATATTCATGCATATCATTATGCGAAATAAATAATATTTAAAAACGTAAATATTTATATGTGAGGAGCTAATAATGTTTATAGTTGTACTTATATATTTGTACAAAAAAAGTCACGTACTTACTTTCAAGACCATTTTTCATATAATCTACCTTGTATATAATCTTAAGAAATTCAGAATAACAATGAACAAAGCATTCTTTACAATTAACATTATTATAAATTCAAATATTAAATAATAGAACTTTTAAGAAAAATTTTAATTATGATATTAATTTTTCCATATATTTACTAGGATATGTATAATATTTATGAGTGTTTATTAGTAAATAACTGAGTTCATTTATTAGAAAATAATTACATTTCATAATGTGTAAAATATCGGCAATACGAATACTATAGATTTAAAAAAAAACTATACTAAAATTCTTAGAAGCCATCATTTGAGAAAAACGTAAATGTAATTTATTTCTATGGTATAGTACGCTTGAGTATAGGTTTAAAATTCAATTTTTGAAAGACCAGTTTATCAAATGTTCTTAATTAATACACCTAAGGCATGAAATAAACACCATCTATTTCTTAACAACAAACTAAACAAGCTAAAATTTGAAGAATTTAAATGTCTCGGTTACATAATAAGCTATAAAGATGTTTGTGCTATTCCTTTTGTGATATTTAAATTATGTACTTTCATTTTCCTGAAATAATATGCTTTCGTATCGATTTAATAATATTATTTATATGAGTCTCAGTCAAATATGATTTTTTAATTATGTTCTTTCAAAATATATTGAGCTACAAAAGTCTCGGTTTAATTATATTTCAAAAAATTATTGTGTATTGATCGAATGTTTTTTTAACGTCGTACGTAGAATCAACACGACGACTATTGGTTGCATACCTCACCCTACAGAGACTCGGTCAAGCCAAGGGGACGACACTTTTGCTGGGACTTACCTCTACAAACTTCAGCACCATCCTAAGGTAACTAATTGAGACCTCGACCAGATTTATCGTATATCAGCCCATAACAGACTGATACACGATATTCCAATTCAAGGGCACCTAGTCTCGAACCCACTACTGGACCGAAACAATCCTGGTCATGAACCCACGACCATAGCAATGAAGCTACCCAGCCAATGTTATGGGCATAAAAACGTATTCTTTGCTTTTACGTAAACTATTTTTTTTATATTTCCAAATTCTATATAAGTTGATCCATTATCCAGTGAGCAATATTTTTAATTAGATATGTGTGAGAAAAAATATGTTAACCGTATTTGAAACACGTAAAATATGCATTTCAGTAAAAAGAACTGTATTTTCAAACACTGACATTTATTTGTATTTTAAATCTTTAAAAAAAAATTTCATTGCTTTAAAAATCAGAAAATTAGATTTAAACAAATATTTTTTGCATTTTTATTCAAATACTTTCCAGGGACCTTTGAAATCTTGTTTTCGTTTTTCTCTACTACACGTGTGTCTTTTTAACTTTTTTTGCATGGTTTATGAGCTTGTATAAATGTGAGTAAACCATATTTAATTTTAGGACACACGTACGGCATTTCCTAGCACGCAGAAAATGAGGATTTATTTAACGAAAGACTCTAAATGAAGGAATAAGATGGATGTTAATTTCTGAAAACAAATAACAATAGTTTGTTTTCTGAATTAGGACTATTTATAGAACATTTGATTGTTCTACAATCCTAGATGCTTGTTGTATATTTAGGAATATTTAAAAGAAAACACAATGTAAAAATTTTTATATATGATTTCATTTAATAATTTTAAATGTTTTTTCATACTTGCGAAATTTTTACTAATTCTTATGAAAGTGATATCAGATTTATTTTCTTCATTTGAATTGAATAAGATGTATAATAATAAAAACAGTTTAAGAATATTTTACCTGAGTTCGGTTCAGATTAAAAAGATTTTTTTGATCTTCGGTTGAGTTAATTGGATGACTTTAATTTCAAGATATTTATCTTTGGTATTTCTTATTTTATTAAATTATGTAATTGTGCCTTTCAGAAAAAAATAAGAGTTGAAAAACCTAGAATTATTAAAAATTATTTGGCTTGATATTTGTGTTGAAAGTTGCAAAAGGAATGTGCATTTAGAAATACGTATTCACTATTTGAAATACGTTTATTATATCTATTGTTGCATTTAGAGCGTAAAGTCCCAGAGTTATTCACTGTTTCTCTTCAACTACCTCTTTAAAACTTTAAATCATGATTAATGAACTACAGATCTCTCATAAAGAATGAAACATGACTTAAGAAGATTAGTATAGAATTGAGGAGATATGCATATAATAATTTAATTGATTGAATGATTGTTTGTTAACATCGCACTAAAAATCAGCACAAGAAATATGGGCCTCAAAATTTTGAATCTTTGTGCAATTCTCGATGACAACATCTGAGCTTGCACATCATGCCAAAGGGATAACTTACCTCTACCAGATTTGATGTGCATTATTCAGTACACGGCAGTTCCTTAAGGGCATTAGGGCTCGAGCCCATAACTTGCGGAAAACAACTTCGGTCGTGGATCCACAACCATGGCAGCAAATTTATTGGGGTCCTTATTAACCCGTTCGCTCCCAGCGTATAACAGACGATACGCTCATGTTGGCTCTCCTGTGCTGAACCTATCACGTGCTAGACGCTCCGTGAGTGTCTTCTACTGCCCAACGTATCAATAGAGATACGCATGATGAGAACGTTTCATTGGATTTTTTTCATGTTACTATATGGCGTTACAATACCGCGAAATCTATACAGATAGATTATTTGGACTGTTTACCTTGGTGATATGGGCTTGGATTTCACTTTTGACTACCAGAGAGGGGAGTAATTGTTAAAAGCACGTGCTGCAGCACGGATCTATAAATGTAATGATATGATTTCAAGGATGTATTTGCTTTCGGTTTGCTTTTTTCTTTCTTGCTTGCTTCTTAGAAGTTCGAAGGAGAATTTATAGATGTTTAAGGGGGTTTGGGCTTTTGGTAGCAGATGTCCTCAGCTGTTCGTTTCATTGGGTCGGTTTCTATTTGTAGCGACAGTCATGACGAAAAGAAAGTATTTATCTGATACTGAGATTTGCGAAATAACGAATAAATTTGACAGTAATGTTGGTGAAAATAATCCAAATCTGTACATAGGTATTAAAGTAAAAAAAAAAAAAAGAAGAAGAAGAGAAGAGAAGCACTTCTTTTTTCTCCCTCCGGTAGCGAAAGGTTTAATATGTATATTACTCAAGAAGATTTATTCTTGCACAGCCCAAAATAACATATAAAATGTTTTGTAAATACGAGTAATATTTTACATCTTAATAAGCTTTAACCCATGGCTTGACGAAAGAAACGTCAGCTGCATGTTCACAACCATGGTCACTAGACTTATGCGATCCTGCATATATATGAGGACCATGTTTTCAACCTCATATTGAGCTGCGAAATAATCAGACAAGTAGTAGAAGGAGAGTATATACAGTACGTTGTTACGGATCTCTCTAACTATACCCTTTACTATAATCTACACTATTTCGCCATTTAGGTAGAATTGTAAATTCGTAAACGTGGCTAGTGCAACTGCTTCACCCGCGAAGGACGAGTTGCGTATTTTTATTCGCTTTCTTCAAGTCGAAGGTAATATTACTATAGAATTTTGCCAAATAAAAAAACTGAGTATTTGGTAAAAATTTTATGAGTGATGGTATTTATTGTAATGGAATTGTACGCAGTGTTACTGTAACCCAACAGCCTTGGGGCAGTTTAAATGGGATGTGTTTTACCATCCTGAGTATGACCTGGATTTAACACCGAGTAATTTTCAATTCTTCCTTGAATTGAACTGGATTGGATGAAATAAAGTGCAGGTACATCTCACGTCACTGCCGACAACGTTCATCGACGATAGTGTCGGGGAGCTGTCTATGGATATCGCAAATGCCCTAAGGCTAATGATGATTATATGTTCAATAGTAACCATATGTTTGTACTTAACTTTTGGTGACTAATTCATCTTATATTGTACTCTTGCCTTTTTTTATGCTCCATTGCACGTTGATAAAAAAGACTTAAGTACAAGCATTTAAATGTTCAATGCGAGCGTTGATAGTTAAGTTAATACTAGAGAGAATGAGAGGAAGCTAAAATACAAAGGAATAGTGAATGTATTGATATGTCCAAACAGTGATCAGATCACTGCAATATTGGAACTGCATAGGGTAATAATTCAGACCCTTATCTCTATATCTAGGAGACTCGACCGGATTGCTTATTTAAATTAAGTTATGTTTGTAAAATTATTGTACAAAATCAGACATGTTTCGGGATTTTTTGCGTAGATATAGTAGAGTAGATATTAAGTTTAGATTATCCATTGGACCGACAATTTAAAAATGAATAACTGTAGAACAAAATATTACAAGGAGTTACACTGTCACATAAGTGTATCAGAAATAAGTGATTTTAGTTAGAATGTATTATTTCTGCCTTAAATTTCCATTAATATTATCTACAGTACTACGTAAAATAACGTAAACGTAAGACAATTTTGTGAAACACTCATCATTCTAATGTAATGGATGATTTGTTCTATTCGCACGCGAAACATGAGAAATAGAAACCTGCAATAGAATAATTATTCGGAGACATACACAGTGATATTTAATCTCCTAAGTATTCTTCTATTAATAATTCTATACAAAAAGAAGTAATTTCTTTTCCGCTTTAGAATGCAATCATGCGGTAGGTGTAATCAAAGACAAACTTCGTATCAAAATGCAAGATATGTTTCTTTTTTTTCCGGGGATGAGTTATGGTGATGAAATTTGTAATCACGAAGAAAGAAACTGAAAATGGCTTCTTCTAGCATTTAGTTATATTAAAAAGAACCTTAAAAATGTTTCCAAAGAGAGAAATATAAGAAGGGAATATATTTTAAACTTGTTTCAATATTGTGAAGATTCTAATTACTATTAAAAACCTTATTGAAAAACTTAAAATAAATTCGTTTGACTGAAACTAAATATGATTTAAACTCATGATACAAGTATTTTCGGATTTAAGCACGCTTTAAGACAATAAGATATGCTTACATCCTTTTAAATATATATATATATATAAGGGAGAACCAATAAATAAATGATTTAATTTCTTCAGGATATCAAATTTTATTTTTACCACATTTCAATAAGCATGATAAATTAAGTTACTTTAACATTTAAGAAATAATCTAATGTAACAAATAATTCAACATTTTCTATCAATGTACTAAGGGTAGAAGGACATACGAGGAATTGTGTAATATAATTTCTAAGATTGCTTGATTTGTCATATATATCTTTTAATATTATTTTGAAATAGCTAAGAGTATTTTTGTGAGCCTATTTATGACATTTTAATCATTCTATAGAATTATAAAAGTAATTTTTTTCTTCTGTGTTGCATATGGATATGGTTTGGGAGATACATTTGATTTAGATGCTCTATTAAAGAAAACAACTACACATTGTGGTTCTATATATTTTATGCTTCTCTAAAGAACCTCTTATTCATATAGTGAACCTATACTATTTCTTCACTAAGTGATACCTAAATCTTAAGAAATAATTTTGACACGATAAACAGCGTAATTTTAAGATTTTCAAAATTACAAAGATCTATAGCTTTTCTAAGAAATATACAGTCTCGTCGTTATACGGTCGGTTTACTTTTTTTATGAATTTTTTTATATTCAGAGCAAAATGTTTTGTTTATTTTTGGAACAATATTTATAAAAATGGTACTTAAAAACAAATGTATATCTGATAATTAATGTCCAAATTCAACTTAAAATGAAAGAAAAAATTCTTGTCCAAAAAATAATTTTTATATTTCGAAAAATTATTGAAATATCCTTATTACACACACACAAAAAAAAACAAAGCTTAAAAAAAAGTTTAAACATAAATGTCACAAAAAAAGAAAGAGTCTTAATTTCGGAATATATTTTCTTCCCCATGTCCTGGTACCCTTAAGCATTGAAAAAAATTGAGCATAATTTTATGTAAAAAAAAAAATGATAAAAGACTTGAAAGTTCATTTTATTTTATTATAAATTCAAAGCAAATTTAAACACATTCGGAGCCATGGGTTAAAGTTTACTGAATTTTAAACAGACTTTCGTTCATAAAATTCTTCAATGCTTGAAAATATACCAAACGAGTTGCATTTCTAAAAACGAATCGTATAATTACTTACTCTGAAACTTTATTATCTATTAGCCATTATTTTCAGATATGAAAACTGGTTAAATCGGTAATCTTTTAATTTATGAATAACTGCATCTTAATCCTGGACGAATGCCTTAGAGTGTTAGTAATGTGTGTGATTAATGTAGAACGTCTGGACTGGATATTATGATACCTCTTTTTCAAAAGCACTTATGTTTAACACATTAAATAGAACATAGGATTAAATATAGACAGATTTGTCCTTAGGTATGAAATGAGATGTTTACTTTGAAAAAAAAGTAATTTGAGGGTTGTTCAAAAAGTACTTGTATTTAAAGATAGAAATTATCATTAAGATACATTATTTTCATCAATGGGTGCTGCCATCTGTTAAACAGAACTTAAACAAACTTGATATTGATTCATTTGTTAGTTTTCATTTGGTAGTCATTTGCCACCAAATTAAAGTTTATTGCTGCTATGTCAAGTTGTCTTCCTCTGGGAGATCTGGTTTATCATTATACACCAAAAAAGAAGCAAAAATAAAAACAATTGCTTGCTTCCGGTGAATCGTTTCCAAAGAAAGCGAGGATGATCTCATCCATCTGAAAAGTTATGACGAATAATTTTTGTTGTGCGAAAAGCGTGATGATCGATTTATTGATTAGATTTTGAGGCAAGTGTATTAGAATGTTAAGTGAAACACATTTTGAGAAATAAATACATTTCTCTGCGGTGAAATACGTTCATTCACAATTTTAAAAGTCAATTGTATTTGTCACATTTTCGTAAATGATGCATCTGAAGAGTTGGACGCTTCAACAGCAAATTCATTTCTCTTTCTTATCTCAGTTACGTAAAAAAGGATTTTCTAAAAGACATTAAGATATCCTTTAAGTTACAGTTACAACTATTTCTGATTTTCCTTGCGGCATCTTATAAAGGAATTTTCAAGTGTATATCAGTTCATCTGGAGCTCAAGGTCTATTTTATATGACTTTATTTGTTTTTAAAATTTGTGCTTGCGAATGAACCGTGACTTATATTAATTAGATACGATATAATGAATTCTATTGAATAACAATAATCAAAGAACCAGTATTTACCATAAGCGAAGAGTTCTAATTTAGAGGAAAAGAAGAAATTGGTACACAAGATGTTTGCTTTTTGGAGACTATATGATTTTTGGATTGTTGAAATCCAATTTCTGAAACGGACCCACTATTAAAGTAATCCAGTTAAGTATAAATTTTTGTCACACTTTAGCAGAGAATTCGTGGAGTTTCTGATCAATATTTGTAACGCCAATATTGATTTTTATTTATTATTCGATAAGAATAAAATTAGCTTACTGTAAGATACGGTAAAATAAAATTGAGAAATATTTTGAATAAAATTAAATTTTGCCTACAAATGTATATTTTATAACCTTTTGCATCTTCACATTTCGAAAAATATCCAAGAAAAGTTTACTAATATATATTTGTACTTCAAAAAGGCATTTTATACAAATGTATATAAAAATTCAATCTTCGTACAAAACATGGTAATTCAAAAGAAAATAAAGAAATTGACATTTTGAAAATTGAATAACGTAGAACATAACATTTTCTAGAAAGTAGACAATTATTTTTAGAATATAGCCCTAACGTAGGAAGCTATGGTTGTTCGAGTTATGAACACTAAAAATTTATTTGAAAGTAATTGTAATTCCCGCTTTATTTTTTTGTAATATAAAAAAAAAACTTATATAAAATCACAAAAATAATTCTTTCTATGTATAATTTGTTCAAAACACGTATACAAGATTTCAAGATCATTGTTGCACAGCATTTTGAGATTTTGTGTATTCTAGTAATAAAAATGTTGTTTTTAGAACCTTTCTGTGTAGAGATAATCAGGATGAAGTAATATTAAAACAGCTGTAACTCAGCTTTTAAATATCATAGAAGCAAATTTCAAACGGCTTTCACATGTAAAAGATTAAATTTTAATACAATTTCTTGTAAAAAATCGATATCATTTCCCAACACTGTATTTTGAAGGTGTATTATCTTCTTAAAAATTTGACTGTTCGATTCCTTAAGCAACTAAATGCTTAGTGAAATTAAGGAACAAGCCATCAATCACTAATTTTACCCTAACAATCAGAAAACCTATATCTACTGAGTAACACTTTGTTTTTAAGATCAAACTAAAGACAAACTAGAATAATATGAAAGGAAAAATAACGAGCTCTATTATCTCAAAACAAACTATGCTATAATTACACTCCTCTACAATTGTGGGGTTGAGAAAAATAAATTTCTTTTAAAAACAAATAACCTAGGACTGAAAATAGAAAGAAAAGGGGAGCTCTCTTTCTTCCCACTCCTAATTGCGTATTGAATGAAGTGGGTGCCCCTGCGATCTTCCGACCATAGTGCCATCTGCTCTACCCCCCATTAAAGGAGTAATGGGGCGTAGAAGACAAGTATCGTCTGTCGGCTTGAGTTAGACGATGGACGCAATCGTCATTGCCATTGTGTTCTATCAGAAGTTGAGATAAAAGCGGACGAGGGTAATTAAAAGTCATTGAGTTCTAAAGCAAAGAGTCAACTGGACCGTAAACAATTTATTTATTTCAACGCCAAGAATTTGGGGTAATTAAACAGTTTTGAGTGGGAGTATTATTATTTTTTTTTTCTTGATATATTGCTCTAATTCTTTTTAAATTTAGAGACTTAACTCTTTTTCTTTATTAACAGATTCGGATTTTATAACGAAGGATTTTATTGTTATTAATGGAATGGATGTGTGTTGTTTATTGTTTATTACATTTTAATTACACTGAAAAACATTAAGTGTTATTGTTTAATGAGAAAAAGGAATTATTAAAAATAGCAAGATTCATGCATCAATGAAATGAAAAACAAAATACTTTTCCATTTGTCCATTTTCTATTTGGACAAATATGAATATTTCAAATTAGAGTTGAAAATTTTTTATGACGTTCAAAATTATGATCAGGAACCTGGGATTTGCCTTATTTCTGATATTATATTTCTTGTAAAAACAAAAACAACTTTACTACAATCAGTAATAAGAAATGTTGCATAAATACATACGGATTCAAAGTCGTCTAGTGTTTTTCTACGAGTTTTGTTAATTACTTTTGTATTTATTATAATCATCAATATTAATAAATAATTCATAATTAAATTTTACCTGTGTATTTTCCATTTCTTTTCTACATTTGTGGAAAAAATAACTTTAAGAATCTAAAATTGCAACTAATGAACGAAATATAGGAAAGCTCTTTTTTTGAAAAATGATAACATCGTATAACTTCCACGTGCATAGTTAAAAACGATTTGTAGTTTATTAACAAAAATAGAACGAAATATAGGAAAGCTCTTTTTTTGAAAAATGATAACATCGTATAACTTCCACGTGCATAGTTAAAAACGATTTGTAGTTTATTAACAAAAATAAACTATGTAATTCTAGTCAAAATAATAGCAGATTTAGTGATGAAGGATAATCATTTAATTATAACTAATAATTATATAAGGATTTAATTAATATATAAGATTTGTTTGAATTTTGAAATTTAAAGTTTCTTTAATAAGTTTTTGATGCTTGTCTAAAATAAATTTATATTTTTAAGAAGGGAGTGATGCTGGTGTTTATTGATGCAAAATCCAGCCATGGATCTGATGCTTCAAACAATATGTAACTGTGATCTAGACGCTTAAAAAAATTGAAAAATAATTGTTGACAATGAGGAGGATTAAGAATATCTCTGGGAAACCACGTGTATACCAACTACCGTAACCTACATGGGAAAGAAAAGTAACACTTCGGTGCCTCGAGATCGAGAGTCCTGTGCGTACCGAAAGAAAATTAGCCTTTGAAGACATTTTTTTAGGGGCACTTTCAGAATATTTATTTTTAAAGGTTATTTAAGAAGTAGGATTTTGTGTGGAAAAATAAATGGCTAAGTAATATCTATTTTACACACCTCAAAACGTTACAGCTGCTGAGGGCTTATGGTCTCTTATTTATGACAGACATTATTTCAGCCATAGTTGAAGTCCTGACAACAAAAAAGTATTGAAGTGTAGAGTTGTTGATGTACGGGAAATTTGTTGGCGCCTCGTCACTTGCCACCTAAGGTGTCGTTCTTGTCACTTGCTGGCGCATAAATCCTTCTCGCCACCTTATAATTGTTCAAAATTGTAAGACACGTAGCCAATAGCTCTTTTTCATTGCTTCTTGACCGTAATTAACAATCAATAGAGTCACAGCTTAAAATGAATGACATTATAACATACTTTGACAGTCTTCTGGCTTCTTCAATGGCTGTGGTAGCTTAGTGGTCATGGTTTCGGATTCGTGGCCGGCGGTTTTTGTTCAGTCGCGGGTTCGAGTGTTTTCCTCTAAAGACCTGCCGTGGCAGATTCATGTTAAATCTGTCGGGGCCCAAGGTCCTTCCGTTGGCGTGGTGTGGAAGTTAGGAGAGGGGGTGCCACAGGTAAGGTGTCATTCTCGTCACTTGATCGTGAATCAAAATTTTGAGGTCCGTCACCAATAGCCCTCGTATTGCTTCTATTGCGACGTTAAAAAAAACTAAAACTGGCTTCTTCAATATGATATGCTGTATTATTTTTCATATAATCCATTTAAACGTATTTTATTAAAACAAATAAAAAAGTTTCAAAATATTGCAAAAATTTAATATTTTGAATAAAATTACACGCCACACCTTAATTTTATTCAAGTTTTTGTTTAATCACTGTCAAACTCTTGTTACATTCAACCTCACTTATTTAAAACTGGCATGAATTATTCTTTCAATATCAAATATGATGATGACTCTTTGTGAAAACAGATGGCCATATTAACCCTTTCGCTACTGGAGGGAGAAACAAGAAGTGATTCTCTGGGCTCGACGCTTCTTACCACGGAGTGTCACGCTGTGCCTAGACGATTTTAGATAATAAGCCTAATTCGTGAAAAAAATTCCTCTAAAATCAGCTATTTATTAAAATATTTTGGTATTTACATATATTATTAAAAATGCATTAAACTTAATATAAACAAAAGAAAAAAATATTTAATCGAAAATTGGTTGTTTTCTACGTAAAATTACATAAAAAATCATACTTTTAAGAAAATGCAAAATATATTTACATATGTTACATAAATTACATGGTGTAATGATGTATCATTACGTGAAACATATAGATATAAAAGATAAACCTTATTTCTTTTGTATAGAATATTTATAAAAAAAAAATTCAATGCATAGTACAACGTCACATGTCTTACACACATATTTTGATGCTTCGCGCAAGATTTTGAGCAAAGGACACATCTTAGACATTTTTTTTTTTACTTTAAGGTCTATATACAGATTTGGATTATTTAAGCTAACTTTACTGTCAGATTCATTTATTATTTCTCAAATCTCAGTATCAGATAAACACATTTTTTTTCGTCATGACTGTCGCTACAAATAAAAACTGACAGAGTGAAACGAACAGCTGAGAACATCTGCTACTAAAAGTCCTAACCTCCATAAAGGGCCATTAATCCTCCTCCGAACTTCTAAGAAGCAAGCAAGAACGGAAAAAGCAAACCGAAAGCAAGTGCACCCCTTAAATCATATCATTACATTTAAAGAGCCGCGCCTCAACACGTTCTCTTAACAATTACTCCCCTTCAAGAAGTGAAATTTTAAGCCCATATCACCAAGGTCAACACTCCATATAACCTATCTATATAGATTTTTTGGTATTGTAATGCCATATAGTAACATGAAAAAAATTTAGTGAAACGTTCTCATTATGCGTACCTCTATTGATACATTGGTCCGTAGAAGACACTCACGAAGCGTATCGCCCGTGATACGCTGAGCTCAGGAGAGCTAACATGAGCGTATCGCCTGTGATACGCTGGTAGCGAACGGGTTAAGGAATGCCGGTGTTACCATTGTTGGCTGACAACCTTTAAACTTCGTCAGAACGAATTTGACACTGCTTCAGTTGCATGTTTTTAGTGCATCGCCCATGATACCCGCATTCATCAATATATATCAAAAACCGAAAAACAATAAAAATAATAAGTTTTCTAGTGAATTCCTCCATGAAAGGTGAAAATGTTCTCATTAGCGAGAAAAATTATTTCGATTAATTTAGGATCAAAGGAACTTAATGTACATTACCTTTTAGGAGAAGGAAATTCGATCGCAAAATACTCGTGCAATGATTTTTTCCATACCCTCTACTAAATTAGTACTTTTTAAATAGCCCTTGTAATTAAACGAAAAGTGTATTTAACATTTTATTGGATCATCAGTCGGCCTCCAACATATATATTCATCTTCTTTTGAACCATTTCCAAAACATTTCTGAATATTTGTTACATATTATGAGCCATTTTCCAAAACTGATTCAGATTTTAATTATAAGGTAAGGAATAGATCCGTCAATAACATTTGACAGGGCTGATAATTCCCATTTTTACATTGTGGGAAGTGAAGCAGCTGCTTTTGACATTATTTGATAAAAACGAGGGAAAAAAATTAAACTACTTGTGTTTATAACTTTTTTTTTTAAAATTGAGGACATTTCTAGGTATTTCTTTAAAATGAGACCTCGATACATTTATTTACATATTTATAATTTTTTCGACGTGTCTTTTAATGGCAGATGCATTGATTTGTTTAGTATGCTCCCTAGATACTTAATTTTATTGAAGTATTATTTTTTTTTTATCGAAGGTTGTTTGCATGTGAGTTAAGGTTTTTTTTCTTTTTTTTTACATTAATGCCTGTTTCAATGTAAACTTAAGTTTAAATCAAATGGTGTAAATTATTAATGAAATACATGTTCAACAATAATTATTGAAATAAAACAACCGCTATTTGCGAATATTCTATTTAACTAACATATAAAGTTTCCCTCTGATTTAATACGTAAGTTCCTAGAAACTTCACAAACAAACAAAACGGAATGATGGGAATGAAGTAGAACTTAAGAAGAGGAGAGAGTAGAGACAAACCAGTAGTATAAAAGCCACAAAGAATTGAATTGAAATATAAGGTTACGAAAATAAGAAGAGAGTCAGAGTGATGTACAGGGGTATATTCCAGCAGATATGAGGTGTAGATATTAGATAACGAAACTGATACTAATATAGAAGAATTTCGCATGCGCGAAACGCTAACGACCAAAAGCTGCTTTGCATGAAACCTTCTCTTTTGAATGCAGTGCCTGTTCAGTAAGCATATCCGTATATCCACCGACTTCGTTATCAATATAGCTATTTCTTCCATTTGAACAATATTAAGTGCAACAATAGAGTAACGAACTGTGAAATTTCACATGAAACTTTGAAATGCTGCTACTTAAATCTATAATTTATTGAAAGAAGTGTATGGCAATGAATAATTTTTGCGGTCAATTATTTTTATTAGCTTAAGCGTTTTTTAGTTGGTCGAGAAGATGTTGAAGATGATTCACGCCAGGGTTGCCTTTCCACAACAAAAATGGATGATAATATCGAAAAAATCAGTAATCTGGTGCGATTTGACCATCGGTAAAGTGTTTGTGCGATTTCTGAGAATGTAGGAATTGACAAGAATCAACACAAGAAATTTTACGTAACAATTTTAACTTGAAAAATTAAAAATTATCACGTTTTAACAACAAGAAGCTCGATAAAAAGTTTGTACTGACATAGTGAATGCTATTGAAAATGACCAAAACTTATTGCAAAGAATAAAAACGTGTGACGAATCATGGTTTTTCACTTATGATTTTCAAACGTAGCACCAACCAACATGCACCGGAAAAGTCCCTCTTCACCGAGAGCTCAATTAAGCAAATCAAAATTCCAAGCAATGATGATTCTATTCTTTTTTCGATGTTCATGGAATTTGGTACCTTCATTGGATTCCTGAAGGTTAAACAATTAATCCGCATTACTTACTTCACGTTCTTGCAGAATTCCGAGGAAGGAAAAGAATTAAAAAAAAAAAAAAAAATACCCGAATTGTGGAAGGACAAGTCATTCCGTATTGCGTGTCAAGAGGTTTCTAGATAAGTACAGCATTAATCACCATATTCGCCAAATATTGTTCCTTTCGACTTCTATATGTTTCCTAAGGTGAAATCTGCAGTAAAAGGAACAAGATTTGAGCCTTTTGAAGTTGTGAAGGAGAATGCAGTACGCTCTCTGAAGGAGCTGACAGAAGAAGACTTCCAGCACTGTTCAAAACAAGGGAAGATTCGCATGAAGTGTTGTAGGGATAGAGACGGGTGTATATTGAAGGTGTCAATATGAAAATATATGTGAATTGAAAATAAAATGCTTTCAGTATAAGTCCCGTTATTTAATAGTCACACCTTGTATAGTGAATTTAATGAGGTAAGGACTGAACGCTGTCGGAGCAATAGAAGAAAGTTGATTGAAATAGTGGTTTTATTAACGTTGCACTGGATGCAACACGAGAGCTATTGGAAGAATACCCAAGGGGGCCAAGCTCACCCAAACTATTTATTGCTGTAATCTGGCCCCGTTAGACAATCACTCCCGCGTTCAGAATGTATTGGCTAAATGTATTTCTTACACCAATAAAGGATAAAATATAACAGCCTCAGACATGTAACGAAGACGACATATAGGCTGGCATCTCTCTCCAAACTTACACATCACGCTAACGGCAGAACTTCGAACCTAGATTGATTTAACTTGCATTAAATTCCGCTATACGGCGGTCGTTTGAAGTATCAAGGCTAGAAACTCTAACTCGATGTAAACCACCGATCATAAGTTCATGATCATAACTACTAAGCTACCGCGACCCTATTAAAGGAGGTACTCGCATCGTATTCAGGTAAGCCTTTTATTTGAAAGATTAAAAAAGTTGTTATTAATTGTGGTATAACTTTACTAAGGACCACATTTCCCTCATTACAGGAGTTAATTAACATATATTCTAGTTAAAATTGACTACTTTTTTGCTTTGGTATGTGCTTGAACTTAAGTTAAAATTTAGATTTCGCAATTAGAATAAAATTTAAATGACAGACGAGACAGGAAATAGAATACTATCATAGAACAATAAACCATAAGTTACAGGATTTCTTACGTATTTTTAAAGTAAAATCATTCTGCGATATAAAAAGAAAATCTTAATCCTAGAATTTCCTTTGGTTAAAACATTTAATAAATTTATTTTATAGTCTAGTGATTTGAAAGAGTAATATCTCCATGGCAGTACTATTTTTATTTTCAAACCTCTAGCGGTATATTAAAGCTAACTATATCCGAGATATACTGCATTCGTTTTCTTTGTTTCCATAAATTGTTAGTATTCTGAATACTGAAGAATAAGGAGACTAATAATCTCTAGTACTCTGATAATGATGATTGTTTATTAATTCCGCAATGAGAAACAGCACGAGGCTTATTTTTGGTGAACCTCGTGCTTTTGAGCTTCTGTCAAATTACCAACATGACACCTGAGAGGATATAACCTTCTTCAAACTTCCACTCCCCGGCAAACAGAAGACTTGAGACCTCTACCAGATTTAATTTGCTCCCCCCTCCCCATTATATGATGGATTTTAGTGGAATTAGGGCTAGAACTTTACGAAAACAACGCTGTCCTTGAGTCTGTGACCTTGACCACTAACTTAGGGTGGTCATCTATTGTAATGTGTCAACCTTGATTAGCTAGGAAATGAACATACTGGAGCCAAATAGCCTGCAGTGCCGAGTTACAAAATGTTCCGACAGCCATTGCAGTCATGATTGGAAATGTTCAGGCCAGCGCAAATATTCTGTAGAAGCGATTCACTTGAATAATAACGCTAGAAGTTAAACCATCTTTTTAACTAGCCATAAAAGACATTTTTTTCAGCGTATTTGGCAAAAACGTAGCAAAAAGCGACCGGTCAACTTTTCTTCGGATTCACTGGTGCAGGGTTCCAAACAGCCACCCAGCTTCCAAGGCCAAGAACTCTCTCTCTCCTCGGCGCACGAGGTAGAATAACATCCCCTGATGTTTCGGAGAAAACACCAGCTGCTGAACTGTCTTTATAATGTATTATATTTTCCCAAAAAGTATTGGAAAATTTATATGTTGTACAACTACTGATTTTAAATTGTATGACTAAACAAAAAACGCGCTGACTAAAACAAAAAAATATATAAGCTAATCCCGCCTATTTGGCAACATTTCTTAAAGATATTGATGCTGGATCAAATATGACTAAATATATGGCGGGTCTTTAGTTTCTAAGCCCATGACATTAAGAAAGCAAGAAGTCCGTGAGTCCGCGACCAGGATCGACCCTAGGTCCTAGATCCTTCAACCCCTACCATGCGCTGTAGACAATCAAATTCACAGCTTAAATATGTACAAGCAAAAGAATATCTACCAGAAATTACAGTAGCACTTTTGTTGAAATGCAGGGGTTGATTGAGTAGTAATACCTCCTTGGCATAGCATTTTTTTTTTAATTCCTCAACCCTATTTTCAATATTATTTTCTTACATGTATGATACTTGTGTCTTATAATATAGGATCAGTACAAACGGATGACGGATTTAAGAACTTATATTTTCGATATATTACACAAAGTGATGCAAGAAATTAAAGAGTTTTATTTTCAGTTACAAATGTTTGAAGATTGATCCTTTTGTTACACACTATTTACACAACAAGAAATATTTAATCGGTAATGAAGTTCGTTCCACACATGTAGCAGTAAAACACTTTCAAATGGATCCTAATGTTTCATCTTTAAGTTCTTGCAGTGTTCATCAGTTGCACATAAACAATGTTTTTGGTTGCAGCTATCGTATACCTACATAAACTTCGAACAAAACCCTACCACACATTATCCATCATTTCTTCAGAGACCCATGGTCGGGCAGTGCTTTTGTTCCTGCACAAAAAACATGTTTCATCAAATTGTCGAAACTATTGCAGATTGTTCTTGCGATTTGATACTTTCCGTAGCGATTTTTAAATGAAGTCTTTACAGTAATAACTGAAAAACGCTTACGAATAACACATAGGCTGATAAGTTCCTAGTCTGATTCATAGATGGTATAGAATTAATATATTTTTAGTAAGTACTAACAATCGAAAGGTAACTGTAAAACTTTTATGACGATCTGACGTTTGATTCAAAAGTTACAGTGGTTTCAGTGAAACAACTTTTCTTATTTTCAAAAACAATAGGGGGAAAAGAAATCATGTGTTGATAAAACATTACTTTTTGATGGGAAAAAACACCGTTGAAACGAAAACATTTCTTTATAAGTGTTATCCAAACTCTGCTCTAGGAAAATCGACCATTATTGACCGGTTAGTAAATTTAAATGCGGTCGTTCAAACACAGATGCTGTGACTACCTCTGGTCGCCCAAAATAGTTGGTTGTACCGGGAAGCATCAAAAAAGTTCACAAAATCGGTTTCATAAACCGTCAAGTGAAGTTTTAGAAGATAGTGGATACTCTAAATATATGAAATGAACTTCTAGGTTTTATTTAGCATGAGCATTTGTCTATGAGAAAGCTGTTTTCGAAGTGCGTGCCGCACGTGCTAACAGTAGATAAAGATCAACAAAGAGTCGATGATTTCGAGCACAATTTGAAGCTGTTTCGGTGAAATAGAAAATACTTTTTGCGTCAAAACGTAACAATGGACGACACTTGGATTCAACAATATACGCCAAAGTCAAATCGGCAATCAGCTGACTGGACAACAACTGATGAACCTCACCCAAAAAGATCAAAAGCGAAACAGAGTGTTATCGTGTCTATATTTCAGGATGCGTACGGCATTTTGTTTATAGATTATCTTGAAATAGGTGAGACAGTTGATAGCAATTGATACATGGGCCAAATGGATCGTTTCAAAGGGGAAATTTCGAAGAAACGCCCCCATACGCAAAGAGAGAAAGTTGTCTTTCAGTAAGACAATGCACAGTTTCACAAGTCTTTGGCTATGATGGCAACATTTCACGCACTGCACTTCGAATTGCTTCAGCATCTACCCTATTCTCCAGATTTGTTCCCCAGTGACTATTACCTGATCGCATACCTAAAAACATGCTCGCCGGAAAAAGATTTGGCTCGAATAATGAGGCGATTGCTGATATAAACGCCTATTTTGAGGCCAAAGATGTATCGTTCTTCAAGAAAGGTAGCGAAATGTTAGAAAATTGACTGGATTGAGGGAGACTGTGTTGATGAATAAAGTCGAATTTGACTGAAAAAGTTATGTTTTCTTCATTAGGCCGGGAACTTATTAGCTAATGTGTTACTAATATGCTAAAACTATTGTCTGTTACTGTCAATATTTTTGGATTTCAATCACAACATTCTACTGATGTCTATTAATGAACAATGGGAAAAATTGGCAATAATTTCCTAAAATTTTTTATATCACTTATTTTAATATGGATTATATACATAGGAATTCTCTGGCTTCTTATGATCCTTGCACGTGGATCACCAAAAATGTAGGAGTATTAAATAAAGGCTCAAGTTCTTGGTGTTCAGCGTACATGGATCGTAAGGATCACAATCTAAACAATAGGTGCGGATACGTGAAAGGCTCGGCTACACACTCATAAAATGCATTTTGGTTATTCTATTTACTTGGTAACTGAACTTAAAATGAAATTTATTGCACAAATCATGGCTAACAAAGCCAAGAAGTCTCAAACTCATTATTTTTCAAATGAAAATTTTAATTTTGGAAATGCATTAAGTTTTGTATTAAATTAGTTATTGAAAAAAGGATTAATTTCCAAAATGTTCAATTTAGTAAAATTTCTAATTTTAAATACAGTTTCAAAAATTAAACTTTATTTTAAGCATGCAAGTTTAAATATTTTTTTCAAGTTTTGAATCATTGAAAGTTCTGAATAATATTACTTTTATATACCCACTCTGTAAAAAAAAAATTTGTGTCAAATATATACTATGTATTAATTTTAACAAGAATATGAACGGAATTGAAAGTTTATCCATTAGACCTTGATACAAATATTAAATGTACATGAAATTTGTATATTTTAGTAGAAATAATTATTTCCATACAATAAGTGTTTAAAAATTCTTTACAAAGAAAAGCATAATGTTCTTCATTATATGTATAAAAATTGTAAGAATGTTCGGAAAACACTCGTTGAGACAGCAAAAAATATATTTAAATTTATTTTTTTAAACAACATGGAACGAGAAATCACCGTAATATTTCTTAAATAGCATTGGGATAAATCATATGTTATCTGAATTCAATTTGTAAAATTATATAAAGAAAATATAGAAGCCCGCTAAATTATGCATATACTTAAGAATATCTCGCCAAAAATTTGAAATAGAATTTATGTAAACTTATGTATATTTCTCATTTTGGAATTCATTCTTTGAATTAAAAAGCAGTTTTTTTACATTCTTGCATATTTTTGTAGCAGACATAGTTCACTTCAAGCTACATTCACACACTAAAGTATTTTAATATAAATACGTTTTTCTTTAGCTTCAGTAAAACATGTTTCTGGTTCACAACTTACATTAATGTAAATAGCTCTTTGGCGAGACATTCTTATTTGAGTTAAACATAGTTCTTATTCCTTAAAGGGTTTTCAAAGGTTTGAATGCTACAACCAAAAGTGAGGCTTAAAGTACAATTGTAAGAAAGAATATTTTAGAAAGAGTTAGTATCTCTTCACGCATATAAAACTCTCTTTTAACTATTCTGACTTTTCAAAAGGCATTGCGCAGTGAACTTAACTAAATCGTAGCACACAGCAACAGAAAATAATACCTTTGCTGTTCAAATAACCAAAGAGGCGCATCTTTTGAATTTCGAGTCCCTACAGAGGAAAGGAATCCAAGAGAAACAAAATATTTCCATTCATTCTTTGAGTTAGATTTAAGTGTTGCATGGGACTTGAAAATCGTAAAAAAATTTTGAAGTTTTTTTTCAGTTCTTTCAGAAGTACCTATTTTTCCGCATGCTTGTTTGGAAGAACTGCTTAAGGACATTTTTTTTTTGTTCGATGAAATAAAATTATTCGCGAATCATGCAAATTGCCTTCGAAAGTCACTGGAACATTTTTCTGTTGAAATTGGATAGAACATATTTTATATAGATTAGAAAAAATAGTGAATATATTGATAACGACTTGACAAGACTATGAAATAGAATCCCACAACAATTGTAGAAAGTTGATTTGGATTTTGTTCCGTTTATTTGTAAAACTTTTACTCTGACGAGTGGAATGACGAACAAATCTATCATTCACTAAGCTCTTGTGTAATGTAAAATTCACAAGATGCCTTTCCCCTGTGACCAGAGACTAGGGAATCTAACAAACACATTAATTTTTGCAAGCCATTTTACGACGATGGCTCACAATGTACATGTATTTGAAGAAAACTACATAGCTAAGGTAATTTTGTAGCACTATTGAGAAACATCATTTGCAAAGTAGCGTCAAAATAAATTTAACTCTGATTCAGTTTAGATTTACGAGTCATTTGTTTATAAAAGAAAACAAACTTTTACAGCGGTCAATTCTCTTTCCTAATACGGGAACTTTTTGAACCACCCTGGTTATTTACCAGCAATTAACCAAAAGGTACTTACATATTCCCTTAGCCATACAAAATAAATATGTTTATTGAATGTGTGAGGTGTGACTTGTATTTATTAATTTTCATGTACCACCGGCTTCCCGTAATTGTATTTGCACTTTTTGCTGCATTATCTTTTATTGATCACTTATAGCCAGGAAAACAAGTTTTAATTGAACAACTCTTTCATTGATAATAACTCTTAAAATTATTATTTATTTATAAAATAATTAATACTATTAAAATTATACTGTAGTGATAGAGAATAATAGAAATATTTGAAAGCATGAAATGCATTTAAGCACATTTTAATAGGTAGGTTTTTAAATTAATATTGTTTCCTTGTTCCCTTATAATATTTCCCTTAACATTTAAAAGAATTACAATTCAAATAAAATTGAAGTCTTTATAAAATATACATAACGTATGATAAAATATTTTATGGAATGAAATGATGTCGATTTTTCGAAAATGGTTGTCGGACTGATTATTAATGTAGCACTCAAGGCAACATGAGTGCTATTGGCGAAATATCTCATAATTTTGAACCTCAGGTAAGTAACGAGTATCATACTTGAGATACCCATCCTCTTTCCTATATTACGCCATAGGTAAGACTTGAAGTCTCACTAGAATTAATGGGAATCATTCTCGCCACACGACAGGTCTTATAGGACTCGAAGAAAGCAATGCCAGTCATTAACTCGCATTCATGATCTCTCCATTATAGAGGTCAATTTTCGAGGGTTTTGGATTTATTAAGCAATAACATTATTTTCGTAATAATTTCCTTTTAGTTTCTGAATTGTTTAGTACAAAAATAATTTCTCAAACACTGTTCTTATCAAACCCTTCCAGTAAGGGTTGCTTTCTCTGACAAATCCTCTACGACAGTAATAACCGGTAACTAACTCTTGAAATTATCGTCCTCTTGTTAAAACTATACTCAGAGTTAACCACATTCTATCCTTCTTCTAAATTTTACTTTACTTATATATCACTATTACTGAATCCCTTCACTTTTTTTCCACCTGCATCTAATTAACGTATTAATGTTACATTTGAGTTGAGAAGGAATTGTTAATTCATGTAATCAATCTCAATTAAAGTCTCCAAGGATAGTAAAGAGAAAACCTCGAATAGCCCAGCATCCCAAACTACAATAGTAAAATTAGAAGGAAAAGTAGCAGATGAAAATTAAGGTGCAGAAAATTTGCTGATAAGTTATAACATATAAAGATAAGATCAATGAGTGCAAAAATATTGAGTTTTCATAGAAAATATTTATGTAATAAATCTAATTTGAAGTACACTATATTTTTAGTGTAAAGTTAAGATTTGAACTGATAAGCCTATCTGAACTTCAAATTTATCTCTCTAGCTTCTGTTTCGCTAATGCGGCAAAAATTTAAGATGCAAAGTACGTCATGCATCATACTTCTAAGAAAAAGAAAAACGACCTATTAACAACGTTAAATTGAGTTGTAACAGCGATAGTCGAGTGGCCATGGTGGGGATTGTACTGTCACCATTGTTTCCATTGAATCGAGGGTTCGAGTATAAATGACACTGAAAAAATGCCGATGCATGTCACACATGTAGGGGCTCCAAGTCTTTACTCGCCTGTTATGTATACTTGGTGAGTGTGGTGTCAGCACAGTTGTCTTCCTTGCCTATGGATCGATCTTCAAAATCATGAGGTTTTTCGTCATTATCGTCTATGAACAGACTGACTGTGGGTGAGAGTCTTTGTGTCAGCTTCCTTAGTTAGCAGGCAATCATGACGTCAACGAAAGGCAGATTGATATGCATTCCAAAGAAAAAGAAAGAAAATTGAAAGTATTAAAACTATGACGTCACACTCTGTAAACATATGGGGATGCACTTCTACCCGAATCGTGCGCCATAACTCAGTCAAATACTACTAACTCTAAATGTCAATAACCATACAAAAGGACACACTAGTCAAGTCTCACACAATTATTTATTTGTCAGATTTATAACAAAATGTCTGAGGAATGTTTGCTCCTCTTGTTAACCCCTTAGATTGATTCACCTATTCAACTAATACTAAGCTCTAATACTATCTTAACAAAATCTCTCCAGTTGAATTTGGTTGGATTTCTCGAATCCTTTGAGGTTGCTATCGCCCCTTCATATCTCTTCATATCGTCTACTGCTTGTAAGGCATACGCTCAGCGTCAGTTCAACTCATCCTCTATCCACTAGACTTCCTTTTGCTTATATACCGTCATGTCTACATCATTACACTTTATATTTCTACCTGCTTCTAATTATCATAATCGCGTTTCATCTTGGTTGGGAAGATATTGCTCAATTCATGCAATCAATCTCAATTAAAGTCCCCAAGGTTAGTGAAGAAAAAATTGCGAATAGCTCAACTTCACTAACATATTATAAGCTTTTTTTCATTTTTGAATTTCGAAAGTATGTAACACCTTATACTCTACGTTCCAACGTGAACTGTTATATGTTACCCTTTACTGATGTTAAAAAAATTCATTTTAGATTGGAGAAGGTGGAGATTTGTAACCTTAAATCCTTTGGGTGCTCTCGGAGCTTCAGGGCATTCTGTCGATAGCCCTCGTGTTGCTTTTAAATGCGATATTAATAATAAATCAATCAATCAACTATAGTGATTTACATTTCCCAATCCTACAGTGGATACTCTTTGATAAGCTTTCACGTATAAATCATTTCTATGATCAATTTAATTGTATCAGAATGTATTAATTGAATTAGAATGTACAGCAGACAGTGATTTATAATGTATGTTATATAGCAATACAATAAATTGCTTTTCACTCCAGAGATGTTATGAATTTGGGTTAAATAGTAATTAATAGTATGTATCCGCTGTATGCTTAATTATGCATCCTCATTACACATAAGAATTGAAAGGATTATCGAAACATGTAAACTATATCTACCTTTTGGGTCAGAAAAATTGTAACTTTTATTTACAATTTTGTAAATAAAAATTTATTAATTCAGGAATGCAAAACCAGTTGTAAGCTTCCTGCATGCAAATTTAGATCAGTTCACTTTTTAATATAATGGAACTTCAAAATTTCCAAGCAGCTTTAAAGAAATATTTCACATTGTAAACTAGCAATCTAAGATATTTTAAAAGGAGTCACATAATTAACTTACTCATTAAATTTAATTTTATTTACATATGCATGAAATTTTACTTGGGCAATCATCAAAGAATTAAGTTGATAAAAATAATTCAAATTTTTAATACCATGTTTCATTTTATCATCCCATAAAAAATATGTTTAAGTTAATCTTCTGTAACTTCCGCTTGTAAACGAACATCGATTCTAGCATGAAAATGAGAGTGTTTAGATCTGTAAATAAATGATTTATCTCTAAAGTATTGATTACATTTACTTTGTTTCCGACAAAATCTCTGAATGCGTATATTAAATAAATGTGATGCCTTATGAGAACGTTGAAAAATGATGAATATTTTATTATTAGTTTTATTAATAATTGATAAATGAATTATTCGATAAAAAGGACGTCTAAAACCATCTATTAATGCTGTTTTAATTACTTCACCCCAAAATATTTGTTGTATAGAATTAAAAATATAATTATATGAAATTTTTCATGCCATACACATATTTCTCTGAAATTGAGATGACACTTCACTTAACCTTACTCGTATAAGGAAAAATAGACATTTAGAAAAATTTTATCAATCATTCGAGGAAATCATAAGTAATGCAACGTTAATATCGGTCAAAAATTTTGGGATTATTTTGGTAATGTAGCGATAAGCTACGTAACGTTCGTAATAAATGAATGTTATAGAAATGCTGAAATCTTGACAAAGTCGCAACTGATTAGAAAATTATTCACTTATACTGAATTTTCCCTATGTATATATATATATATATATATATATATATATATATATATATATAAATTTATTTATGAAAAAATGTATTGCTTATTTAACTTAGTAAAATTATGGAATAAAATTGTTGTAAAATTACTGGGTAATACGTGGTAGTGATATAAAATAACGAAACTGACACCTCTACAGAAAAAGTATACACTTTTGGCTGTTTAGCGTGAAGCATTTTCTTTCGATTGCAGTGCCTCTCGCTTCTTCAATCAAATCCGCATACCCGTAGCCATCATTTGAGTCCAGTTATTTTTTTTTTTTTGTTTCACCACAAAAATGAAATATGAGCAACGGATTGCTGCGAAATTTCCCATGATACTTGAAAAACCCGCAAGGGAAACTTATAATTTATTGAAAGAAGTGGATGGAATCGAATGTTAACTGCTTGCACATGTTATTGAGTGGTTTAAACATTTTCAAGATGGCCAAGAAGACATTCAAGACAGTTCAGGATTGTGTTCCCTTTTCATTTCAAAAATAAATGACAATATCGAAAAAATCGGTAACATGGTTTTATATGACTGTTAGTTAAGTGGACTATTGGTTAAGTCTATTGGAATTGACAAAGAATTCTCAAGGAAATTTTTCGCACCAAGACATTGCTTTGGCTTGTTCTGCATTGCTTGTGTAGAAGTTTTTAGCCAAGTACACCATCTTATTCGCCTTATTCTTTGGATCTTACACCATGCGACTACTGTCTTTTTTCTAATTTGAAATCTGTATTAAAAAGAAATAAATTTGACTGAGTTGAAGCTGGAAAGGGAAATAGCCACGTGTTCTGAAAGATATGACAAAAGAAGACTCCTAGCACAGTTTCTAACATTGGAAGATTCACATGGAGTGTTGTAGCGATAGAGGAGGGAATGTATATTGAAAATAATAATAAGTAATTATGTCTCATATAAAAATAAATTGTTTTACAGCGTCAGTGTTGTCATTTAATAGTCATAACTTAAATAAAATAATAAGAAATAAGGTATTGGATGCAAACTTAAACTGAAAAAAATTATAACATTTAGCAAAAAAAATTTGTGAAACAGATAAATCCCGTCAATTTATCTAAGTATAAGTCACCGCATGATAAACAGGAATTTTAAAATCAGAAGGAAAATGAAAGCAAAGCAAAGAAAAATATCACATATTGGATATATGTAAAGAAACGGAACGAAACAAAAACTAAGCAAACTGAAATCATTACTTATATGCTGGAAGAAAAATTTAATGATAAAACAGACTTAAAATAATTAAGTTCGTCATAAAAATAATATGAAATAAATAATAATTATAAAAAAATGTGTCAGGAAATATTAATTAGCAATCCGATGGGCTTCTTGATTGACTGTGTAAAAATATCTTACATTCGTAAAAAAGATGCATAAATTTTAAACACTGTCAATTCTGCTCTGATACAGTCTAAAACTTTGAAATTTTATATGGATAATATGAAAAAATGAAAGTCTTAGCAAAGGAGTTGAATGTGAGAGATTTTATAGGTTTTTTTTTAAAAAAAAATTATAGTTATTTCCTTTCCGAAATCAAAATTTTCTGTTTAAAGTGTTCCGGAATTATTTTCGCAGGAATTGAGAACGTCATTTTGAATAATATTCTTAACACTTATTTTACGCAACTAATTATTGGTGAAATGTAATCAAAAATGGTACTTTCACTTTCATTAGTGTTACTAATAATTAGAATGTTTCTATTTTGAATCCACACATAATAGTTGTTTTAAAACCAAACATTATTGCATTATTAGCTATAATGTACAACATTTTTTAACGATTAATTAATGTGCAGGAAAAATTTTATTTAGGTTTCTGGGATATATTTCTTAATAATAATTAAACTCTTACCAAACTACTACTTATTATATATGCACACACAGAGAGAGAGAGAGTGAAAGTCAAAATCTATAGAAATTTTGAAATTCTATTAAATCAAAGAACTACATATATATATTTGATGAACGCTATTATATTGCACGATTTCAGAAATATAAGAGGAAGATCCTAGCAATATCAAATTAAATATTGAAAGCCTATAGCTAGAATTTAAATAAAAAATACACTGCATGATGGAGAAATAATCTAAGCCGTTTTAAATCCATGTGACAGAAAATCGAACACCGTCAATTGATTTTAGAGCCATTGTCATAGTTAGCAATTTAAAACTTGATATAAAATAGAATGAAAATCTTTTCAACAAATTCAGAATAATGAATAATTGAATAAACTCACTGATTAAGAACCAGAGTTTTTTCGCATGTCTAGTTAATCAAATCTACGTAGAAAAAAAGATAGGTGTTCTTTTCTATAAGTATTTGAAAAGAGCTATTGTTTTTTTCTTCTTTCAGCGTTCGTTAAATGATGAAAATTTTCAGTCTTTTAAAAATAGCCAAATGTTTTGATGTATTTTAAGGCTAAAACTTTAAATTGCATTTTAAATATCCACTTAACTACTTTTCTTTTCCAAGGAGATTTGAAATTTGCATACCTTCAATAAATATTAAAGTTTGGTGTTGCCTCGGCATAGAACCGTTTCACATATTTACTTGGAAAGAAAGAAAAAAGGAAAGAAAAGAAAATGGAGTTCCTTTTCGTTTCTTTTCGTTTCTTGAAGAACATGATTTTTTTTATTTGAAGATATATATTTCGATATGTTTTCGAATTAATATATGTATTCGATAGAATATAAAGATATAAATATAATTTAATAACGTTAAAAATAACTGAATTTCATATTTTCTTCTTTATACAGTGACAAAACACTAAACACGGAAACCTTTACCAGTAATAATCAGGTAACACAAAATAATACCAAGTGCTTGTACTAACTTTTTATACTCGTGGAATGGCTGACCGATGGCCTCGATTGCCATCGGTCAGCCATTCCACAAAATTTTCGCACCACCATTCATGAAAACTGGTATATTAAGTGCAAGGCAGTGATTTATTCCTCTGCCATTTCAAAGACCATATGACAACTAATACAATATTTGGTGTCCGTTTGAGCCATTCGATGCCATTTGGAACACAGTGGAATATTTTCAAGGTATACATTGGTGTCATTACTTTGTTTCATACCATTAAAATTCGGGTCTGAAATGATGTATTGAACGGTGGAACTGGACATCAGAAAGGTATACCATTGTCTTTACAGCTGAATCACAATTTTGCAAATCATGATGGTTTGATTAGAATGCGGATACACCTTAGATAGTAGTTTCATAACTGATAGCCTACATCCTATATTATGGCTTTGAGTGGTATTGTATATCTTTTCTGCACGTCACTGGTACTCATGGATGTTATAGTGACTAATCAGTGCTATATATCTGAGTTTTTGGAGCTTGTTGTCTTCTCATCATGGCAATACTTGCCATGTCTCCTTAAATCCACGGTAGAAATGAGAATGTGTTAGAAAACTCCCGCTTTATAATTTTCATTACAGCGCCGTCTAGCGGCTCATCCTTTCCTCTTCGCTTATGCATTGTATGAAGAAATTTGTTTATTTAAATATTTTCTATCAACTTTTTAAATTGTCCCAATTGTTTTATAGAAAATAGAAAAATGTGTACTATATAGAAATACTTAGAAAAAGTGTGTACTATATATAAAAATATAGAAAAAGTGTGTACTATATATAAAAATATAGAAAAACTTTGTACTTTAAAATAGTACCTTTAAAAGTTTTCTATATATTTACTTTTATCAAGAGTGTTTGAATGAAAAGGCTGTAAACAAGAAAAAATATTTTTTTATCTATTTATTCTTATATTCAATTCTTGTTATAGTAAAACGATATATCTGACTACTATATTTGATATTGTACTATGAAAACTTTATTTTCTTTATGATATTAGGTGTTTTTATTTATTTTCTTTGTGATAGTAGGTATTTTATTAACTTATTTATATACTATAAAAATAAGTTAAAGTAAATAAAGTAAACATACTTTATAAGCTGGAATAAATAACTGAACATAAACTTGTTATTTAGAATATTTGTAACACACCGCTGTGTATACATATGTATATATATTTTAACTTGTCTCCAATATCAGGATTTTAAGACATACTGCGAAGAAATAAAGTGTAAAAGGGTAAAACATATTTTACAAATTGAAAATGATTTATTATACGGTTTGCAAATATCCTACATAAAAATTAAAAATTAGCTACTAAGAAGTTAAATAATATTAAGACGTGTGGCTATAGTATAAATTCTAAGTGAATCAGTTTTAATTTTTGTAAGAATAGTTTGATTCTTAATTCATTTTAGATCATATTAATTGCAACAGCATGCTAAGGGTATTAACATTACAAAAAATTCTCACCATTATTCGAAAATCAATATAAAGCTTAAAATATCAAACATAATTTATTCAATTTGTAACTATTTATATTTAAATGGTTCGTATAACCAATATGCTTATATTTTCCCTGGTGTATAACCATAATTCTGTATAGTCGATGAATTTTGATATCATAACTTTCCAATTTTATTTATATACAACATCCCTTTCACCAAAAAGGAAATAGGTCCCCGACCACATTTTAGAAGAAAAAACACTTACACACAAACACATACAGACTCCATATTTTGAAATCCTTAATGCAGTTCTAAGCTTAAAGAGTGTGTCGTATCTGTGTCATCTGGCTCGTCTGTCAACTTAAATATTAAACTAATCGCTAATATGAAGTGTTCAACTTAAACCCAAGCATAGATAAATTAGTTAAAATAGTCACATAAAATCAATCAAATAACGTAGTCAATTACTTTTCAAGGTCTCCTTTATTTTTTCTCTAAAATGATAAATGCCCCCATCTAGTTCATAGTTTCTCAACGTCAATACTTCAATTCAATATTTATCAAAGGTTATACTTACCGCGATACTCGGATCCGATGCGAGTTGATCCAAAAAAGTGAAAACTTTGTCGAGAAACGTTAGGTCCTAATCCCTAGAGATAATTCAGACTCGTGATCATTCCCGTTTACTATTCAATGTCATCACTCTCTTGCTACCTTTCTCCTTCTTACCACATTTTTTCTATTAATGCAACCATTCTATGCTAATATTCAAACCTCTGTCGTGTTTGTGCAAACGCGTTGTGGCTTTTCTCTACACTTCTAAAGTTCTCCATGTAACCAAACGTTTACATGGTGATGTTTCAACGTTTACATGACAAAACGTTTCAAAGCGTTTTAAAGGATTTTGAAACTTAAATGTAACGTCAAAAAGAATCCTCAGATGTTACTCGTATTTAAAGAAACTTTTATTTTTTACAATATCTTTTATTGCAAATTTCAAACATTTTCCAAGAGATGAAAAGGAAATAATAACGCTGAAAGATGCTACTTTTTATTCTTTTGAATCCATTTTATCCCATGTAATTAAGATAAATAATTCATCTTTATGAAGAAAAGTAAGAAACTCTATAGTATTAACTTTATGTTTGGAGATTCATGGCGGCTTAAGGAAGACTTTGACTGTTTATTAACATTGCACTAAAAATCAACACCAAAGCACCTCATAAGTTTGAGCCACTTTTAAAAGCCGATGATGACATCATTGCTGGTACTCCACTCTTCAATATTCCACTTTAGACGAAAACTAGCTCATGTAGACAACATGGATTTAAAATACATCACCTCCTGTACACAAGAGCTCTTTAGTGGAATCATTGCTTGAGAGCATAATTTGGATGAATAACCACTATAGATGGGTCTTATGGAGCCTTATTGTTGTCGTAACCTGTCCAAACTTATAAATATGAACTTTAAAGGATCGATAGAAACCCAAACATTGATGCTGCATTGTGCTTGCTATGATTCATTCATTCACTTGTATGAAAAGTATTGGGAGCAAATCTACAATTAGTGGTGTACACAAGGAAAGTTTAGGGATTTAAACCACTTCCAAAGACCAAAAATAAAACGTCTATAAATTCTTAAAAATTTAACATAAGATATTTACTTATGAAGAAAAGTAAGAAATTTACTAACCATACTTTCATTTACTTATTTGTTAATGGGTTTTCTTTAACTCACATTATATGTCTGAGACACAACTTTAAAAGATGTTTTCTCACATTTTAAAGCACTCAATTGAGCTGAAATTTTCTATACACGATTGTTTTGGACGACAGTACGATGATTTAATCATATTTAATAAAAATTTATTGATTAAACTAATTATTCAAAGCATTAAATTTTTCTCCATGTTTCTCGCCAAGTCTCCAAATGGTTGCCAAGCCCTGTGCTTAATTGTGCTAAAAATATTTACACGTATTTGTTACAAACGACAAATTTAATAAACGTCTAATAATAAATTAAAATTTTAAAATAATTATTGCATAAATTCAATTTGACTCAATGTTTCTTTTTTCTCTTAAAATTTAACGTTTAAAAAAATATGTGTGAATATTGAATAATTCGATATAAAAACCAACGTTTTTAAAAATAACGTTTTTATATGGTAGCAAAGTATATTAAAGAAAATTATTGAAATATTAGTTAAAACTGTTAGTTATTTTTAACTTTAAAATTTACTTAAAAAGATACATTTGTGAGCATATTAAGAAATTCATAATACTCATAAAATCAAAACATGCATTTGAAAGTTTGTAAGTCATTTTATTAAAAAAAATGGGAACCAGAATTCAGAAAAGGTTTACCCTTGGCGACAAGAATTATTTGGCAGTATTTTGCCAAATGTGGCTACCCTGTTCCGTTTCACTGATTTAACGCTCAGCCAAAAAAAAAAAAAAAAAACAATCGCCAAGTTTGGTGCCAATTTTTGGAATCGCGCCAAGTGTTTGGGCTAAACTGCATTATTAAAGAAAATATGAGTTAAAACTTGTCGCAAACGTCTAAATATTGCATTGTTAGGCGAGTACGAACGATTCTCAAAATTTCAAAGCTCTAGCTTGATGGGAAGTTGGTTAAATTAACGATCGAAAATTTGATGACACACACACACACTCACTCACACACACACACACACACCAAGTGAAATTCAGAAAAACGTTTTATAAAAAACCATGTTCAAAAGACTCATTTTTTATTGGTGTTATTTAAAATATAAGACTCCTCCTTGTAAAAGAAGGATGTGTATACCACTGGATTAAATATACCTATTCATACATTTAATACGGACTGTCCTTTATTAAAATACATATACAACTATTTCTTGACACATACATTTGACTAGTTTTCTGTTAACCATGCTTTTCAATGCATACTTCAGAATATTACCCAAGAAATGGTAATTTGGTAATCTCCACGTACATTTCTACAGTGTCCATCAGAGGGTGTTATCGACCCCGTGCAGAAACTTTGTTCTGGATCAATGTAATTGTAGCTTGAAGCTCAATTTTGAAGGAGGAGATGATTGGAATAAGTTTTAAATCCCCATTTTTATTTCTTCCTACACTTGTCGTTATAAATCTTATTTAGACAATGACAAGACTAAACAGTCAACTGCTGATAAAGTTATTCATAGCAGATAATTTATAAGCTAGTTTTTAAAGGAAATATTGATGTGATATTGACAAAAAAAAAAAAAAAAAAAAAAAGTGTAATTCATTTTTACTACTTTATTTTTATAATAAAGCCTGTACTTTAATCTACTGATCAACTTAATTACTTCCAGCATTATCCCTTTCGCTACCAGAGGGAGAAAAAAGAAGTGCTTCTGTGGGTCCGTGGCTTCTAACCGCGGAGTGTTACGCTGTGCCCAGACCATTTTATTAAAACGTTTTTCTGAATTTCACTTGGTGTGTGTGTGTGTGTGTGTGTGTCATCAAATTTTCGATCGTTAATTTAACCAACTTCCCATCAAGCTAGAAATCTGAAACCTTGGGAATCGTTCTCACTAGCCTAACAATACGATATTTGGACATTTGCGACAAGTTTTAGCTAGTATTTTCTTCAATAATGCAGTTTATCCCAACCACTTGGCGCGATTTCAAAAATTGGCATCAAACTTGGCGATTTTTTTGTTTGGCTGAACGTTAAGTCCGTAAAACGGACCAGGGTAGCCACATTTGGCAAAATACTGCCAAATAATTCTTGTCGCCAAGAGTGATTGGGTTAAACTGCATTCCAACCATTTAATTTACCGAATTAATTAATTAATTTTAGTTACTTTTAACGTTTTTATGTATTTCACTTGGTTCGTGTTTCTGTGTGTGTGTGTGTCATCAAATTTTCTATCGTTAAATTAACCAACTTCCCATCAAGCGAGAGTTCTGAAATTTCGGGAACCGTTCTTACTTGCCTAACAATGCAATATTTAGATATTTGCGTCCAGTTTTAACTAATATTTCAATAATCTTTCTTAATAAATTTTGCCACTATATAAAAACGTTGGTTTTTATCTCGAATTTTTAGATATTAAGTCTAATTCGTGAAAAAAATTCCTCTAAAATCGGCTATTTATTAAAATATTTTGGTATTTACATATAACATTTAAAATAAAATAAACAAAATATATATTAAAGAAAAAAAGATTTAATCGAAAATTGAATGCTTTATAGATAAAAAATCATACTTTTAAGAAAATAAAAAATATATTTACATATGTTGCATAAATTTCATGGTGTAATGATGTACCATTACATGGAATATATAGATATAAAAGATAAATCTTATTTTGCTGTATAGTATATTTATAAAAAAAGATCAATGCATAGTCCAACGTCACATGTCTTACACACATATTTTGACGCTTCACGCAAGATTTTGAACAAAGGGCACATCTTAGTCCTTTTTTTTTCCTTTTTTTTACTTTAATGTCTATGTACAGATTTGGATTATTTTCTCTAATATTCCAGTCAGATTCATTCATTATTTCGAAAATCTCAGTATCAGATAAATACTTTTTTTTCGTCATGACCGTCACTGCAAATAAAAAACTACCCAATGGAATGAACAGCTGAAAACATCTGCTACCAAAGGCCCTAACCCCAATACAGGGTCATAAATTCTCCTTCGAACTTCTAAGAAGCAATCAAGAAAGAAAAAATCAAACTGAAATCAAATACTCCCTTTAAATGATGGCATTACATTTAAAGATCCGTCCCGCAGCACGTGCTTTTAACAATTACTCCCCCCCTCCCGGTAGCTAAAAGTGAAATCCAAGCCATATCACCAAGGTAAACACTCCAAATAACTTATCTATATAGATTTCACTGTATTGTAACGCCATATAGTAACATTAAAGAATCAAATAAAACGTTCTCATCAAGCGTATCTCTATTGATACGCTGGGCCGTAGAAGACACTCACGGAGCGTATCGCCTGTGATACGCTGGGAGCGAATGGGTTAAGGTTTGCATCACATGGTGCAGCTAATTTTTGTATTCCGTACCAACAGACATCTGTCACCTGATGAATTAACCACTGAACGAAGATCATTTTGATATCATCTTCAAAGAGCGATCACCTAAATTGTTTTTAAATGAAAGGACGAGGTGGTAAACAATGGATGCTAAATCAGGAATATACTGAGAGAATCATGGTATTCCCAGTTATATGGTGCAATGAGATGAGTCATGAGTTTATAGACATTATCTTGAAACGAAACAATCCCTTTGCAGAGCATAACACTCCTTTTTCTAAATGTGTTGAAATTATTTTACCGCAGCGTCGATTTGTCACCTTCGATTGTAAATGGAATCATCGTTACACTTGGAAAACCGAGCAAAAATCGGAACGTTGGGTTACAATAGGTGAATATTGAGCAAAAATGGCGAAGATGGTCTTATTGGTTGGAGATATTATCACGAAGAGTTTTTGAGTTGCGAAAGGCGTCATGATTACGAATACAAGTAATTAATGTTAGCTTACTTAAAATTGACGATTTTCGGTGCTACAAGCAGCTGCTCTTGGAATTTTTAAGGACTTGCTAAATAACCCTTGTATATTAGATTAAAGATAATAATATGTAATGATTAATGTTACTTCAAATTCATGTAACTAAAATAAATTTATGCAACATTAATATATTGCTTTGTGATTCCATTTGCGATTGCCTTTGAGAATCCAGAATGAGATCACTTAGCATGATGATAAGAAGTGCTAATATAGAGGGTCATCAAGCTTCCAGACACATAAATATTCGGGAAAATCCAGTAATAAATAAAATTATAATAACCATATCACCATTTTGCTTCTATCGATCATACTAAGACTCACGCCATTGTGATCCCGTGATCTATATTGTTCAAGAATTTATTTGGAACTTTCAAATTTCTACTATCTATGTTCCCGAATGCTTACTATTTTATATGTGTTTAATATTTTGCTAATGCAAAAATATGCATCTGACACATAAAAACATACAAGTATTTTTCTTCGGGATTATATTTTTCTATATTTTTTTTTAAATATTTATTCACAAGTTTTAATGGTTCGTTTCTGGATTTTACAGTTTTTAAGAAATATTCTAAAATAACTTTATAAAATTCGGACAAAATATAATACTGTAGAATCCTTCAATATTTTTTTGCTTTTTAGAATACCCTTTGTTGTATTCAAACGATAAATTAGGTAAGATTTGAGGATAGTAGTACGGCGATCGAGAAGCGGCAGCGTTGATTCGAACCCTGGACCAAGGGGTCCGAAGAGGACGGGCCTACCAATCAAGCCGAAAAGATATCTCATCGGGCTGGTTGAGTAAGGCCTTTTAACTTTTAAGAGAGTCGCTGCAATACTCCCCCTCCAGTATCATCGTGATGATACGAAGAGATTGTACAGAAGGTTGCTTTTTTTTTTTTTTTTGATTGCTTGGTTTTGTTCAGATGGTTGTTTTTCGATTTTTGTCAGCCATTACTGCAATGAGTCGCTGCAGTAGTATAAACTATACAGAATTAATATGACACAGGCGGATAGACTGGTGTCTTAGAGATACCAGACTTCTTAAAATTACCCAAGATTTAAGGGTGGATTTAAATCAAAGGTGAGTATAAATTATAAAAATTTTATACAGTATAAAATAGTTTTTATTTGCAGACATGCTAAATATGTTTTGGAACATTTTGAAAAACAATTCAAATGAACATGAACAAATCATGAAGATTCCGTAAAAATGTTTTTAAATCAAGGATTTTTGAAAAATTAATGAGATAAACAATAATTTTTTTTTGAAAATAATATCAGTTTCAAAACTAAATCAAAAAATTAAGATTGGACTTGTGGAAGCGAAAAAAAAAATTCAGAGTATATAAATAAAATTATGTTTTGGGTGAATAGTTTGTTATTAATTTATTGATTATTCATAATGTTATTTATAAATTAAGCTATAGAATAGCTCTTTATTATTGTCTGAATACAGTCTTAAAAGATGAATAATGAATTTACAGGAAAAAAAGCAGTCTGTAATCATTTTTGTGTAAATGGATTTGAATAACGATAGTCTCTGTTAAGTTCATCATAAAATTATTTTCTTAAAATTTAATTAATGTATAATTAATACAAAGAATCTCATAAATAACATTTAAAAATTCATCAGGTTTCATGCAGGACCTTTTATTGAGTTTTATTCATTCATAAAGGAGTAAAGAAAGAAAGCTAAATTACTTGTTTTTTTTCTTCGTTGTTGCTCATTCATTTCAGTTATAAGGATTCTCAGTTAGTTTTTTAGAAAAATCTATCCATTTTGATTTATCTATTATACGCATTTTGTTGGGATTAATTGCTTCATTATTTGACCGATATTTACTTTCCAGTTCAGGAAAAATATAAAACTCATTAAAGGCTTAAAAGAAAAACAACGTGGTGGTTTTAATTAAATTCTAATTTTAATTAAATTCTTATAAATTCTACGGGATTCATTCAGTAAGTCTTTAGAAAAAAGTATAATAACAAATTATTTAGGTAGTTGCTTTTATTTTTTATCACTATTCATTTTCCCAAGCTTTTCTTCAATTTTTGAAGCCAACTTTAAAGTAATATTTCTGAAGATCCTAAGAATATGCATTTATTTGGGGGTCATTTATTCCTTTGTCCACCACTTTTTTCAAGTTTGGAAAAGTCACTGTAGGTCAAATACGATAAATAGGGTAGACGTTATAATAATTTCAACATAAATTCCTTGATTTTGTCCATTGAAATTACACAAATAAATTGTCTTGATGGACAATTATCGTTTTCGTTTTCATATAAGGACATTTTTACTTAATTTCTTCGTTCAGATATAGTTAATGACGCATAATACTGTCCAGATGCAGTGTTTCCTTTTTCCAAGTAGTCATTGCAGATTGTTCAGCTCGTGAATAATCATCTCCCCC
>BMAW01049077.1:111619-133847 GCA_019974015.1 Nephila pilipes
GTGATTAACAAAAGGTGTTATGTTGATGAATAAAAAAAAATTTTGCACAAAAAATGTTGTTTTCAATGTTGGGAGTTATTGATCGATATGTTATATATATATATAACTGAAAAGTTAATTTAATTGCAAATGCAAAGCAATAACTTCTGCAAAGGAATTTTTAATAAATCAAAACTTTTAAAGACTGAAATCCATCAAAAAAGTAAGACTTATAAAATTTCCCACCATGCAAATTAATACAAACGTTTTGTTTCGATTGCAGCCTAACAGTGATTTCCTATGAAGTTAACCTAGTTTTCTTGTCTTGCGACCGTTATAATAAGAAACCAATATTGTATTACTGCTTTTGTTAATTCAGTTTTGTTCCCGTGATGCTTCTGTCTAATATATTTCTTTAGTCAGTTCCATAGTTTTTCGATCGAGTTAAGTTTTGGTCAAACCCAGACAATACCAGCAGTGAAATACATTTACTTGAAATCACTTTTTGCATACAACACCAATATGATATAAAATGGATTTTTATCGATAAATAAATGACACATAATTTTTTAAAATGTTGTAGTGTCTAACTATACTGTTGGCGAATGAGTCACTGTAACTGATGCATTCCTTTTCTGACAAGCATAGTATACCGTCTAGAGACAGTCGGGCGTAGGCTTTCGATGAAGAAGGGGAGAAAATAAAACGTCTAATTTTGAGCGCAACAACTGCGGGGAAACAAATAGTTGTTTCTCTGTAAATCATTAATATTAGAAAAAATTATCTGGTACCTCTACTTGAAGAAGGAGAAACTCTACTAAGGTTATTTGTGTGTTTGTGTGTGTGTGAAAAATTAAGTATTTCATTTACATATATTTTGAGTATTTAAATTCAGGAAAATTCTGTTGTGTGATAATTTTTGCCGACTTACAATTCCAGATCTCAACCATAAATGAATGATTAATGGTATACATTACGCAATTAGGATTCAAACCTTCTCTACATTTCACTTTTACGCATTTTATGCCAATATCAATAAGACTTCAATGCTCCAAATAACATTTCCCCATTTTTCGGATGTCTATTCATTTGTCTAGTTAATCCTTTTATCCTTTCTTCGAGAGACATAAATAACTTTTTTTAATTATAACACTAAGTTCCAAATGAATGCTGTCTGAGCCAAACAGATCTTGAATTACCGCAACACTCTGCAATTTTATTTCATATCCTCTCAGAGAATTTTTATGTCTGCCTTGTCACTTAATTCTTTTATCATCTCTAGCATCCCCTTGCCCATTGTACATCTTTTCTCATTTTATCAGTCTGGTTTTGTAGTCTAGTGCGACGTTAATATAAACTAAACTAAACTAAACTGGTTTTGTAGGGATTGAGTCTGCTTGTACGTCTGCAAAAATTATGAGATTTCACAATTGATTATGTTTCCAACAAAAGTTCTAACATTTTTGTAACTGTAGCCTTGCTCACATAAAAGTACAAATCTTTATCCTTTCTGAGTGACCAGTGAACTATTTGTGCCATTTATTTAATTTCATTATCTTTTGAGTTTCACCAAGTGACAGAAAAGTTCATTAAATTAAACAACAACAAAAAAAATCGCCCAACTTGATATACTTATCTTCCAACACGTTTTGAGAATTCTTCTGTGATATCAATCTCTCTTTGTCAAAATAAGATGACATCTGGTTGGATCTGTACTTAATCGCACTTATTGTGATTTAGATTGCTTATTAACATCACACTGAGAAGAAACACTAGAAAATTGGTATTATTTTCGACATTCAAATGTAAGAAAATAAACTAAACTAAATCTATTTCCCTTTTCTGGCAATAGTTTTTGATAGAAGGCAAGTAGTTAATTAAATTTTATTTCCTTACATTGTGCATTAAATTATCTATAGAATTAAGTATACTTTAATGGTATTTCCTTCAATGGAGTTGAATAAGATACCATCAAAATTCCAAAATAATTTTTAAAGAAACTCTCAATTTTTGTAATAAGCGTATTGTTAAATTTAATGTATGATTGAGAAATGAATGAGATACCTAGATAAATTTAATATGCATATTGAATTCTCCTTTTGTACATAACGTTGTAAATAACAACTATTCATGTTGATTTAATTGGTATAATTAATCCGTCAATTCAAGTAACACGCAATATGAAGAAAATGGAATTCAGTGTGAAAAAGTTTACTAAGACGGTCTACGGAAGATCATATGCGTGTGGGAGAAATGTATAATTCTGGATGAATGAAATTTTTTTTTAATTGGAGTAGTCTTAAAAATAATAGATAAAAAATTAAGTTTCTATCTAGGTTTTTTTCAATAATAATTAAATTTTTCAATTCCCCAGAATAATAAATAAAAATTTGTAATATACTACATGTTACTTCTATCTACTGCTACCTGAAACCAAACAAATACTCATAGTATCTATTGTTTACATTATCTACATAAAGGTGAGTTATGCTGAATAAATATTCTGATACAATGCTCATATCTCAGTGATAAGTGAACTTTAATGCAATAGGGACTCCTTCATAGCTCTAGTAGCTCTGTGAGTGTTATAATTCTTCAAATATTCAAGTTCAGTTATTATTTTAATAATCATTATTAAGGGGACTTAGTACCTTACGAAATCAAAAGTAGAACATTTTGATAAACTTTTTTCGATTCTTCATAAAACAACAATTTTTGCTCATTTCAGTATGAAACTTTGCCAGTTTGTGTAATAAAGTGCATAGTTTAAAATATTGGGTCAAGTTTTGCTATTAAATTAATATATTTTCTTATACAACATGAAACACGCGTACAAAAATTTGAAAAATAAATTAGCTTACCTTACGTTACCCACAAGATAACTTTTGAAAGATGTACAGTAGAACCATAATTCTTATACCAAATTAAAGCTAAATAATGACCTTATTCTGTAAACCTCAAATTTTAAATTTACCTTACATTAAAAAAAATTGAAAAATTAAAAATTATCAAGTTTGTATTTAGAACCTTTTTTTTCATGTATCATGTTATAAAATAAAATCTAATCATCCTATTAACAAAATTGAGGTTCACAGAATAAAGATTTACAACACCCATGTAAAATTTTAAAGCTCTGCATGCAAAGCATTTTTTTAATCCTGTGGGAAAGTGTGAAAATAACAAACTGAGAAAAAGAGGTTTGTTTACATTGCATTACATAGAACAAGCTACTTTAGACATTTACATTTTTTGTTGCACAGGGTGTAATAATTGTCAGATTTTGACGCGGTTTGTTTAAAAATGCTCCTAACATTCAGTACTATTTTTTAAAAACAAATTTGAAAAATCGAATTTTTGAAGGTGCAAAGGTACTAAGTCCCCTTAAAAGCATGAATAATTATTACCGATAATTTATCTGTACCAGTTCAAGTTATATTCAAGAGTAAACATAGTTATAAGCGTTTTTTTAAAGATATTGGTTTTCAAAGGTACAAGGACATACGAGAAATTCTACATTATTATATCTAATCTTCCTTGTTTTTTGTGATATATGTGTATATCTTTTCGAAATATAAATAGAGCTTAAATTTTTGTGTGCCCAATAATGATATCTTAAACATTATACAGATCTATAAAAGTAATTTTTCTGTCAAAAAGTTTTTCTCCCTCTTATTTGAATGGGGATATGATTTATGAGGTATGTTTGAGTTTATGTAAATTTTAATAGAAAACTATTAGATTCAAGATTTCGTATGCCTTTATAACGGGTATTTATGAATATAGTAAACCTAAGAAATATATTTTTCTCTAAGTAATACATAATTTTTAAGAAATATTTTTTCATGTGAAACAAAAAAAAAAAAAATTAAAACATCCGAAATTACCAAGCTCTATAATTTTCTTCAAATAAAATAGGCAGTAATATCATTCAAAGAGTAAGTTCCTTTTATTTCGTGTATTATTTTCTACATGAGTAGTAAAATGTTTTGTATATATATGGTTTGCATTATTTTTACAATGGTACTTAAATGCAAGTATATGTAAAGGATCATGTTCCTATTCAACTCAAAGAGAAAAAAAATTGACTAAAAAGTATTTTCAAAATGTAATAAAATGATTAAAATATCATTATTAGTCCGAAAAAAAATTCTAAGCTCTGCATATAATTTTGAAAACGTGAATACTACAAAAGGTGTCTTAAATTTGAAGATTTTTATTTTATCATGCAAGTACTGATGTTGAAGAAGGAAATTTTAAGTCGAGGAACACAAAATTACAGGATGAAAAATTATTTCTAACAGAAAAATATCCCTACACATTTTTACCATTTTTTTTTTCAGATAAATTCTCATAGTTTAAGCATAAAATTTGTTTCAGCAAAACAACTTAATCGTTATTGTATGTTTTGTATTTTTGCATACGTTATTTTTATGTCTCTTCTGGATTCTTGTAAATACATTGATTTTAGATGTAAACATGTTATTACCGATTATCCAGAGTATTTATTTTCAAATTATAGTTGAGACAGAAACTCATCATCTTATGCTCTGTTTACTCCATTGTATGATCTGAAAACTAATGAGAAAGTTAGTTTTTTTTCGTTAAAAGACAAACAATATTTAAATGAGTTTGTTTTTATTTCGGTAATTTGAAAGCTATAATCACATTTACTGAAATTGTTTACTAATGCTTTATTCCCATGGTGATGAAGTGATCCAAATAACGCTTCAGTTCTAATCAGAAATTTACATAAAACATTTTCAATTCACTTATGATGATGAAAGTTCATTATTCTTTTTTTAAAATATTTAAAAATATAACGATTGCGTACAATGCAATTATGAAGTAAAGGCAAATTGTAAATTTCCAACTGAGATATAAATATTGTTCATTTATTTTTAGGAATTTTTATAGTTAAACTTTGTATGATTAATTTATTTAATATACATTTATTTTAAAGCTATTAATTTAATGAAATACAATTAAATTCCATGAATTGTAAATTATAGCATCTTTTTATATATTCCGCCTATTCTAATATTGAGACAGATTCTATGGTATAGCATAACAGTCTTTTAAAATATGTTTTTTAAATCATATATCTTCAGAATAATTATTCTCCAATTATAGAATTAAAAGGATATCTGGATTTTTATCAACCATCTTAGTTTCTCCTTACATTTTACCTGATATCAGTTTAATCATAATTTAATATTGAGAAAAAATAAGGCGGCAGTACAACTTTAAAATACAACTTTCGGGCAGAATATCATTTTTTAAAATACTTGATTTCATATTGAAATTGAATCCTTTATCTTCAAAAATCTGTTTGAATGTTGTTTCTATCTTATTTAAAACATAGTTGCAGCTTTTTTTTTTTTTTTTTTTTTTGTTAAATATATTACTTGATCATGAATTTGTCTGACAGGCAAGTATCTAAAATCAAGTGTTTTTTTTACATTTTTGTATTACTTCAACTATCTCAAAATTTCTATCATCAATGAACATGAAATTATATATAAGTTTTTATTGAATAGTAATGTTTTTATATTCCAATAAAGTTAAAATTACAAGTGAATTTATTAAAAAAAATCAGTATTCAGTATTCGAGCTTCTATAACTTGTAACGGCTGCCCATTCCGGGTTATCTCTTGTGCAGTAGCTAAACTCAACGGTTAAACACTAAGAATCAAAAAGTCAATCAAAGAGACACTAGAACAATAATTACGCAATTTATTAACTTCTTGTTAATATAACAACAATTATTAATGCTCTCCCGGGCAAGGGTGTTACTGCCTTAAATCAACCTACCAATAATAATCTAAGTCTCTTACCACTAAGCCTTCCTCGACTGCAACTCCGACTCTGGACCAATTGTTGAACCCTGGAATAACTAAATCTCTTGAATCACTCAACTTTTAATCCAACCTCCTACTTCAACCTCTCTTTCAACTCCTCCTTCAACCTCTCTATCGCGACTCTCAGTCAGGTTTATATATTTCCTAACTCTCCCGCTTCACTTCATTTCTACTTGTTTTACCAAAATCACATTTCATTTTTGGTTGGGCAAAGGTTGTTTAGCAAAAGTAATCAATCTTAATTAAAAGTCCCCAAGGTTAGTGAAGAGAAACCGTGAATAGCCCAATGTCACAAACTTCCTACCTAATGGTTGGTTACAATATCAAAATAAAAGTCTATTTTCCAGATAAGGTTATATTCTGTGTTATTTCATTTGCAAAATGTCAATATGTATTTATTTCCTTTAGAATTTCCATGTCTCGTGAAATTTTTTTCAAACTTTTTTGCTTATATTTGTGTAAAATGTCCTTTTGATAGTAAGAATATAAACTTACAAAAAGAAAATTATTATGTTTTTTTCAAATTTTCAAACCGCATAGCGCCATAAAATGTGCATTTGTAGGTAAAATATAGGTTTATTCAAAGAACTTTCTTAAAAATGTCACTATTACGTTTAGTAAATTTAGGAATACATCCGAAGTGAAATGTGCGAAACAAACATGTTGTTGTATGACTATATTACATTATTCGATCACACGGAAAACTCAGCCCATTAGAGAAGTGTAAAGGATGAATATAATTTTCTGTCATTCATTTAATATTATTTATTGCTCAATATAATTACCTTTTAATTAGGATTGTTCTCTAAGTATTTCAGATGGGTACCTTTTGAAGCATTTGTTTAATCGAGTCTTCACAATCACATATTGGGGGAGAACAACATTCATGGATGATATGATAGATCTCGATGAAATTCATTTACCTTTGATAGCGTAATGAAGGAAGGAAAGAAAATTACATATTGTGAACCCGGACTGCCTGCCCTACCCTCTTCTAAACAGGGCTTGAACCTGAACAAGAGAAAAATTGTGTACAGGGCAGGACGTTCAAGGACCAATATAGTACGAGTTTATAAAACGTAACGGAAATATAAATTGGGAGAGATACTATCATAAAATGGATGATTTAAACCTAGCATTCAACGAAAATAAGTCAGTGATGTTTGACAGGAAACAAATCATACTGCTTCATGGACATATTACTTTGGCGATTTGTCAAAAATGTGCAGAGAAAAACTAAGCATTCTTTAGCATACACAGTGTTCCCCTGATCTACCAACAGTTAATGATCTCCAACTTATATTCCGGAAAAAGGTTCGCGGGAAAAAAAAATTCAAAACTCAAGCTGGAATCGTTGAAGCCCCGTTTGAGTTCTTCGTATCTAAAAGCAAGGCATTTTTCGAAAATGTTACTTACAAATTATTTTCATGCTGGTAAAAAAGGTCATTATAAAAGAATTATGTTATATTTACAATAAATACTTTTAAATGTTTCAATAATGAATTATTTCCTTTCACTTCACAAATGGAAGGAATTTTTCAGTATTATGGTAAGATTGTTTAAGGTATACTTACTTTTAGTGAACTATCTCTGTATGAAACTGCTTAATTCACAATATACTCATAATGAATTAAATAGATATTAATTTAGGATTTAATATAGTTAATATCAAAGAGACATTCTTGCACATTATAGAACTTTCTTGAAGACGCTTTCAAACTTTGAAAATTTCTCAGTAGTTCGTCTTGAAAATTCTCTTCAAAGAAATGACAGTAAGGAATTTTATTATTTTCAATCGTGTCAGTCAGACTAAATGTTTGTATTTTAACATTGCGCACATAGAAGCAGCACGAAATTTATTGATGGAATTCTCAAGGAACCTGCAGTCACCCAAAAATGTTTATAGATACAAAATAGGCGTCACTCCAGACAATCGGTTAAGCATTTAGCATTTATTGGCAAAGAAATACTTTCAACAAGAAAGAGTGAGATATAACAATGTATGTATTTGTAAAGCAGCCATGTATTTATAAAGCAGTGATTGTGTGTGACATGAATAAAAAAATGACAGGATAATTTATTTTAAGAAATGAGAAGTTTAAGAGGCAACATATATTTGACTTCAAGGCACAGTAATAAAATAGAGCTCAAACTCCTGAACTAAAAATGTCATATTATGCAAAACATATATACATATATAAAAAGTATAATATTAAGATTGATAAAAGAAATGTATATATATATGTGTGTGTGTGCGTGCGTGCGTGCGTGTGTGTTTGTGGTGTGAGTAAAGATTCAAAGTAACGAATACTTATTACATACACACAGTTTATTTTCTAACGTAGGACTGAACATTAAAATGCAAAACAAATTAATTAAACTCGCGTAATCATAGATATAACGTCCAGTACAATATAACGTACAACATAATTTCCCTGAACAAACTTGCTCAGCGTCTCGATATCTCCCCAATTACGTCTCTTCTAACTCTTCCGAATTTCTCTCGCAGCGTTAGGCGGCGCTCTGGGAACATCATGACTGTCTCCCGAGATGGTAGATCGGTAGATCTTAGATACCATATCCTCGGTCCTCCTGACCTTCATTGCGCCCTCGCAATGTGCTTGATCGACATCATACACAGATATATCAGGATAACTGCAATTAAATTGAAAAAAAACAAGAGAACAAAACACACAGAAACAAAACAATGAAGAGAAAAAAATTCTTAGGTGGACCACGGTTTCATATGATCAGCTGCAATTGCAGTCTTGAGCGGCCCTTCGTGAATGCAGACTCGCTCAACTTCATAGCGATCATGCGGTTTGGTCGATATGACTTTATAGGGTCCAAGAAACTTAGGTTTCAGCTTCATTCCTGGAATAAACTGAGTTCCTTGGATCGCGACTAGGTCATTGATGTCATAAGTACGCGTGATTTTACGCTTTTTATCAAACTGCTTTTCATTTTCCAGTTGGATCTTTAATATGTTATTTTTCGTTCATCTCGCATTTTTTGTCTATCTTCCATCATAAAGTTGAAGTGTTCTTCTTCCAATAGTTCTTGTAATTTAAAATTTTCTGCATTCTTCATCTTAACGCCGACCATCAAATCAAAAAGTGTATATTTCGTACATCGTGAGATAGTATTATTCATTTGTACATGTACTATGTATGTGTACCACTTTTTTAGGTCTTCTAGTGGTAACTTAGCTTATACCGGGAGTAAAGTTCCGTGTATCTGTTCTATCTGGCCATGGACAAAAGGAATTCCAGTAGCGATTGTAAAATGATCCATAACTTCTTTTGCTCAATAGTCAAAAAATTCCTTTGAGGTGAATGCAGATCCGCGATCAGTAATGTTTCAGTAAGCATTATCAGAAACACACTTTGTTGAAGCAAAAATTTAGCTATAACGTCTGTTACTGATGTGGATTTCTCTGGATAAAACCAAGTGAATTTTGTGAAATCATCTACAACCATGACAATATGGTTGTAATTTGTGATGGGAGAAGGTAGGGGTCCAATAAAATCGATATGGTAAGTATTCAGAGGCCCATTATCTTTAGGAATAGGATTCACTTCTTTTTCTTGCCACGTTTTTCGTTGATTAAAATATAATCAATGTAATTTGCAATTCTACTATCAACATTTCCTCTTAAGCGGGGAATATAAAAGTCGCGTTTCAGAATTTCCTCTGTTTTTGCTGTAGCAAAATGACCCCGTTGGTGAACATCTCGAATAATATCTGCTTCCATAAGTTGAGGAACGACAAACAATTCTCGTCCTTGTTCATACTTATACAAAATATATTCCTTCAGTAAAAAATCGCAGTTTTCACCCTTTCGTACCATAGACTTAATAGATTTTATGTGGTCGTCCTTATCCTGCGCTGTAGCTATTCGGTTTGTGAGAGTATTTTGGGTTCTAGTTGTAAACAGGATTGAATGTCGGCTCAATGCGTCAAAATGTTGCATCTGGTTACCGGATCTATGTACGACTTCGTAATCGCAATCCTGGGGTTGGAGCGTTCCTCTAGCGATCTTCCCTGAAATGCCTTTTTTCGTCGTTGTCATTTTAAAGGTATTGCATTCTGTAACAACTTCAAAATGTTTCCCTAAAATGTAGACGCGTAATTTTTTTTTACTGCCCCTATCACCGCTCGCAACTGGAGTAACGTCTTTCGGTGTTGTTAGTTTTACGGCTCATGCAACAAACAGGGTGTAATTTAGAGTCTTGACATATTTTTGTAATAAAACAGAGGCCAGCCCGTCTTTATTAGTGTCTGTATGTATTTCGGTCTCCACATTAGAATTATAAATTGTTAACTCTGGTTCTAAGTACAAAAGTGCTTTTAATTGATTGAAGTGATTGAAACAACTGCACTATTTTTCTTCAAATTTAAAAAAACTGATTGTTTTTTTATGAGATCACTAAGAGGTCTTCCTATGCATGAAAATTGTGGTATGAATTTCCGAAATTAGCCACAAACACCCAAGAAAATCTGAACGTCCTTAGTACATTGAGGTTCTGGAAAGTTGACAACTGCTTTGGTTTTGATAGGGGAAGGGTATAATTGACCATTTTTAATATGATTCCCTAGGAAATCAATTTCTCCTTTGAGGAAGTGAATTTTTTTAAATTTATGGCCATATTCTGAATCCACTTAAAGTACACGTTAAAATTTATGTAAAACTTCGTTTTCGTCTTTCCCCGATATGAGCAGGTTGTCCATGATTAAGGTATTATCTAATATTAAATCTTTAAACACTTCATAAATATACCGTTGAAATACACTAGGACTCGTGAAAAGACCGAAAGGTACCTTTAAGATTTCGTAAACCTAATTATGTGTCAAAAATGCAGTGTAATTAGTACTATTTGGATGTAGATCACAATGAAAAAAAGGCATGTTCGGGATCATGATTAATAAATACGTTTGTTTCTGTCAATTTATCAAGAAGATCGTCCATCAAAGCAATAGGAAAAGAGTATTTGACGATTTTTCTATTTAACCTTTAGAACTCGACTGATTCTATGTCAAAATATCCTTTCAATTCGGTGCTTTTAGGATTGAGGAAAAATTTTCTTTCCCCCACTGAGAAGTTTGAGTTCACCACATGTGGTACGGTTAGTTTTCTAGTTACAAAGGGGAGAAACTAAGGGTTGCAGATTTTTAGTCAGTAAGCGTTGACGAGAAAGAAAGATACTAATATTTGGCGCCGTATCATATCATAATAATTTTTTATGAATTCCTGTTTAACATTTTTAATTAAGTGACTTACAAACTTTCAAATTTATATTTATCATAACTTAGAGTCGTGTAATGAGTAAATTAACATTTTCAAACAAAACAAATAACAAAGAAAGCGACACCTATACCATATTACTAAGATATTTTCTAAAAGCAAGTACGTTAAAACAATATTAAATTAATAGCCTCTCTCAGTTCATGACTATATTTCTTGAGAATGATAGTTCAATCATAAACTCGTAATTTAGCCCAGGGGCTATTTATTCATTCCATCTATCTATCTATTCATTTATCTACTCATCTCATCTATCTATCTATCTACATTTCCATTCCATTTAGTCTATCTATCATCTATCTATCTATTCCATCTATATCTATTCATTCTTATCTTATATTCTATCTATCTATCTATATCTATCTGTCTTGCTCATCTGTTCATTCGTTCGTCTGTCTGTCTGTCGTCTGTTCGTTCGTCTGTCTGTTCGTTCAATTGTTCGTTCGTTTCTATCATTCATTATCTATTCTATTCTATCTATTTATCTATCTATCTATCTATATCTATCTATTTCGTTCATCTATCTACCTTATCTATTCATTCATTCATCTATCTATCATCTATCTATCTATATCTATCTATCTATCTTATTCATATCTTTATCTATATCTATCTATATCTGGCCCATTCTATCTATCATCTATCTAATCTATTCATCTATATCTTATCTATCTATCTTACTATATATATATATATATATATATATATATATATATATATATATATATATATATATATATATAGGTGTGTAATCTCATGGATTAATGTGCAGACTTTATCTGTGGTCTTATTTTTGCAACTTACCTATTTAACTGCATCATTGACCCCATGTAATAAAAATAATACCTCATGTTTTCAAAATTATTCGACGAAATATGTAAAAGAAGGAAAAATTAAAGAACAATATGTTGAACATTATTACTAAACATTTTATTTTTTAAATTAACGCCCTTTTAATGCACAAAAAAAATCAATGTACTCCAAATATTTTGATTTGACAATTTAATACCATCGCATTTTGAAACAATAGGAAGGTTACTGGTGTCGAACTTCATACATTCGAACGACAGTCAAGCAATGAGGACAGCATCCATTCACCAAACTTCCACATCACACCAACATCAGGACTTAGAACCTAGAAAGGCTTAACAGCCGATTTTTAATTGAACAGGATTCGAACTCACAATTCCATCCCGGCTACGAGTTTGCGATCTCACTCGTCAGCTGGCGTGGCCCTTTTGTGATTAAATATTATCAAAAGTGAGATTTAAGAAATAACTTTTAACTTAATTGACATGTTTTGACTTAATTTTAACATGTTTCAAAGCTGATGAGTAAATCTTAAGTACGTCAAATTAAGGCAAAACCTTCAGCTAATTCATGCATTTCAATGAAAATAATGTGTAACACTTTTTTTTATATCAAATATTTCTGTGAATCTTTAATCTTTAAAGAAAAAAAAATTAAAAATTTGTTTTTTTAATATATTTTTTGTTTTCAAGTGACGCCTATAGTCAATAAATAAAAAGTAATCGCCATTATTTTTTAATCTTAAAATGATAGGAGAAGAAAACGGAATATATGCACTTTCTTTAATAATTCTTTCATCTAACCAATTCTTTATTTGTGAACCTACAAATGATTTTTCGTTTGCCCCTAATTGTCTGAGGTTTGAGTGAATAGGTGACTCACCGGTTACAACAATTTCCATAGTGACGTCAGTGGTTCTACTTTTCTGCAGTTTATAAGTATCTATATTTTTTTAGATTTTGTTTTATTCCCTGATTGCTAATGTGACTCAAATCCCCGTCATTCAAATCTATTGCATTCGCTAGATTAAAAAAAACATTCAATTTCCTCAACATCTGCTGCTTCATTCCTCTCAAGGATTTCGCCCATAGACATTGCGCTTGGGGTTATAGTAACAACAGGCTGTACTTTGACCTCATTTTTTGCGTTCGCCTCGGAAGCAACAGCAGACGCCTTATTAGGCGAAATTTTGCGGTTGGTAATACGAGTGAAATTAATTGTTGTACAGGGTGTTTCATATTGAATGGGACAAAAAGAAAACATGATTGTGAACGTTGTAATTAATATATTTAGAAAATTCAAATTTGCCTCAAAACTACATTTATTCAAGTTTCTACAGGTGTTCAATATGTGCCCTTCCAGTGACACGACACGATGTCTACACGGTAATCAAGCCCCTGCCACACTCGTGATTCAAACACTTCGGGTTTTGTTTCTTTTTGTCCTGGGCTTTTGTTCTTGCATAAGCTGCCGGTATCCTGGAACTGCTTCACCCACTTGCTTACGTTATGCCGATGTGGTAGTTCTTTACGTCTTTGTACAACAGTTATCGAGGAGGTTTTGGCATATTCGAAAACGCAGTACGCTTTCTCCTGCATGGACGACATTTTGTTTAACAGCGCCTCTAGAGGCGAGTTCGTCATTCGATAATTTTTCCCTGTTGCCAAATAAAACTTGTATAATTGTAATTGCAGAATAAATTTGTTTCGGCTGAATAAATCCATTACGGCAGTCACACTGCGCTATTCTTTTTGTCCCATTCAATTCAATTTTTGAAGAACATAAATTTCAGTTGCTATATAGCATTTATCAAATTTAATGTCAGAATAAAATAATCCTAATGGTGAAAGACATTCGCCATTGATTCCAGTTAAAGATACATTGTTAAATAATAGTTTTGGGAACCAATCTTTACATAACTTTCTTAACTTATCATTGATATTTCGGAGCCAGTATCGAATAAAGCATTGTTTTTATGACCTTGAATCCCAACATATTTTTCTATTTTTTTTACTAAAGGTATTACTTCTATTGAATAAAGTCTGATTTTTCTTCTGATTGGTTACCAAATTTAGCTATATGCCCAAATTTCGAACATTTAAAACATTTCAACCCGTCTTTCTTATCATTACACTCAGTAGATTCTTATTTACACTCAGAAGATTTATGACCCCATAAGTTACAATTGAAACACTTTATTTTTGATTTATTTTCATTTTTACTATCACAATACTTATTTTTTGGCTTAAAATCATGATTCGGAGCACCGACAATCGAAGGGATTTTTCCGTATTTTTTAACAAATGGTATTTTGTTCAGTGCATTATCGTGAACGCTTTTATTTGCTTTTCTTCTGAAATTACGTCGCGCTGTGGCTAAATATTTTTCCTTTTCGTTTCTTGTGCCATAGCTAAACTCTATATACAAACACTAAGAGTCAATAAGTTGTTCAAGAAGACGCTAGACAGGTTTCACAAACTATATTTATTGGACAACTTAATACTATAACGACAAATGTATATCGATTCTCCCAAGGTATATCGCCTTAAATATATTCACTTGTTATTCACCGGTATTACTAATGGAGCATCAGAAATTCCAGTTCTACAGAAGATTAATTTTAAAAACCTTAACTATGTAAGAAGTGGGACATTCATTCCATAATCCTCAATGATCAAGTTTTACAAATGAATCTACAATTTCATTGTAATAATCTTCGAAGGGAGCCCGTAACCAGTATAAGTTTTTAAAATCAGAACACGTTGCTAATTTTCTTTAATAATATAAAAAAAGTCGTTTTCTAACATTAATTACGTTTTAAATTAGAGGTGATTCTTCGAAATGCAGAATATATGCCCAACTCTCTATTCAGAGGGTATTGGGGTGTAGGTGATTCGTTTTGACTCTTTAATAGGGTTATTGGGTGATTGTAGTCGGTATTAACATTTGTGATATTTAAGCTCTAAATAAAAGAAGTTGAGAATAATTTGAATTTACTCATTAAAAAAAAGGGAGCAGCCATTGGACAATGAATAATGTTTCGATGTTATAGCCAAGAATTGGCGGTAATAAAACGATGTTATTTTTAAATATTTCAAATAATTATTGAGAGAGAGAGAGAGAAAGAGAAATGTACGTCGTGTTAATCAAAGCGCTGTAATTTCTATTGATCAGAACATGATTAAGATTTTTGTCAAACCTATAAACCTATTCAATCTTAATTTTGAGATTTAGGTTACATATTTGTCATTTCATATTAAACTCATGAAATAATGTTTATTGTTATTGTAAACTACAAATTTACAGAGTACTTAAGATGACATTATTAATTATAGGAATGGTTTATAAAGAAAATAGTAAATAAAAAAGCGTGCACTTAGTCAAAGATCTATCAAACAATAGATAAAATTCCAGATACAAAAATTAAACAATTTTACACATAGTTGAAAGACCGAAACACTAATACCTTTGCACTTATTTGAGGAGTAATGAACCTTTTTAAAAGTACCGAAAATGAATATAACATCATGGACAAAAAAAAAAAAAAAAAAAAAAAAAAAAAAAGAAAGATGGAGTCAAAGGAGTCGTCAAAATGAAACGAAATCTTACATACGAAATGACTACTTTGATATAAGTAAATGATTAGAAAATCAAAGAAAAAGGATCATTTATTTCAGAAAAAAAGGCAAAAGAATGGCGAATTTAATATCCTGTTGAACCCCCTGTAGTACGAATGCACGATGCGATACGATCGGGCATTGAGACATACAAGTTCTGTATGATGTCTTGAGACATTTGATTCCATATTTGCTGTAACCTTGCCTCTAGTTCGTTCAAACTCGTGAGATGCCCAACTCGCCGTCCCAAATGATCCCAGATATGCGCGATTGGAGACAAATCTGGGGATCGGGCAGGCCAAGGAAGCGTAGTAACAGTCTTGTGTATCTTGTGTTGTAACAGTCTTGTGCCACCCTTTCTGTGTGAGGCCGAGCATTGTCTTGTTGAAAAATGGCTCCTGGGAGCCGTTGCATGAGTGGCAATACATGTGGTTTCAGGCTGTCAGGAACATACCGCTGGGCTGTCACGATGCCACGGATCAATACTAGGGGTGATCGTGTATTGTAGGCAATGGCACCCCATACCATCACATCAGCTGTGGGAGCGGTGTGTCGTTGTAAAGCAAAGACAGGATTGAGGCGTTTAACACGGGGTCTCAACACAAGAACACGATTGTCATCACTGCTGAGATTGAATCTGGATTCGTCACTAAAGACGAACTGGTTCCATTCCGATACAGCTCAGTTTCCTCGTGCGCGGCACCACTCCAAACGGAGATTTCGATGGGTGGGCTTCAAGGGCATCACACGCAATGGGCGCCGCGATTCCAAATGTCCTTCAGCCAGGCGCCTTCATATTGTTCTAGAAGACACAGTGGTAACCTAGTGAAGGTGTTACCTGTGCCTGGATGGCGGCTGATAAAGCAGTTGGCTGTACGTTAGCATTTTTTGCGATGTGGCGGTCTTCTCGTCGACTAGTCTGTCGAGGGCGTCCTGAGCCTGGTCTTTGTGTAAACAACATATCTCTCTCGGATCCACTGGTCCCAACACCTCCTCACAACACAATCAGAGCGGTCTGATTGATGAGCTACTAACCTCGATTACCAACCAGCTTCCATCATGCCGATGACTCTCCCCCTCTCAAACTGCGACAGCTGCTCATATTGTCTTCGAAAACGGCCTAATGACATGTCTACCTCAGCTCTTCCTTTGTAAACGATTCAACACACTCAAACAAGCTTTGGTTACATGCTTTATATTTCACGAAGAATGACGTTAAACGCCCTCTTTTGGCTATATGTAATGGGCAATCACGCTGCATTTCTGGTCATTTGTATATCTTTCCAACATGACCTTCATGCCAAGTTTCATTACGATCCCGAAATTAGTGCCAGGTGCGCTAATTTCTTGTCCATGAGTGTATTTCTCATTCTGGAAGGTGTATGAAAAAGGGTTTAATAAAAAAAAATAAGAAAATATTCATGTAGGATTTTCCATCCAATTATTATTAAGCAATTAATTTTATTTTTTCAATCTACTGTAAAACCAGTTCCTCCGATACTCAATAGATGTCGCCACGAATCAAGAGTCATGTGATAAGCTCATACAGCGCCACCTATCCCAGAACAAAACTGAGTGAAGCTCGTTTTCGCGCTCTCTTTTGCCGCTACTTTCTCCGCTTCTGTTGTCCTTCGCAACCCGCGTCGGAAGTAAACTTCAACGCCCGAGCGCGTTCCAATGTCCATCGATAATATGGGATAAATGAGGCAGCCATCTATCTTTATCTGACGAACTGGTCAACTTACTTTTCATATAGTGTAAATACTTTTCATTCTTCATCATCTCTCCTAATAAACAAGTAAAGCTACTGCAAGCTTCATCCTTGAATATCATCAACAACTTTACATGGAATCCGAAATTACCCCCCTAGACAACCAGCCCATTGCGTAAGAGCAAACCATCGTAGATTCGGGATGAACAATCTCCTTCACCCCACGGTCTACAAAATTTATGGTCGCTTCGTCCGGGATTACTTCAAAATTTATAGCGGCTCCGGCAGTGATTCCTTCAAAATGTATGAGTGATCGGACCGAGATTGCGTCAATATTAATGGGAGAGAACTACAAGAAGAAAAGAAAATTGATGCTCGCCCTGAGATCAACAAAATTTCACAGATGCTAATGCCGACGTATGCCTTTACAGTAAGAATAGCCAGTGTCCAGTGACGACGTATGCCTTTACAGCAAGAATAGCCAGTGTCCAGTGACAACGTATGCCTCTACAGCAAGAATAGCTAGTGTCCAGTGACAACGTATGCCTCTACAGCAAACATAGCCAGTGTACAACGATAACGGATATACTACAAAGAAAATGTGTGCCTCATCCATTTCCACGATTAGTTTCCTACCACGACGAGTGTGTCCCGCCTACAAGTAGAACCTCAGTTTTTCTATCATCAAATGCTTCTTCGCATCAAGTATTTATTTGTGCTAGTGATAATCTAAATGTGTGTTTAGTTTAAGCTCTTAGGCCGTCGATTCCTGAAAGAGCGTTGTTTAAAAAATATATAAATATACAATCCAGCGTATATTAATGTGCAAGTTTCACCGCAAGATTCCAGGTCCTGTAAAACATTTATTTTTCGGACAATCATCTAATTCTAATGAAGTGCCATCATGTAATGTTTTTTTTAATTATGAGAAGAAATATCTGAAGAAAAAGTAAATTAAACGTATCATTTTCTAAGTGCATTTATATATATATATTTTCAAATTGTCATCTTGAGTATAAAATCTAAGAGTGTTTTTTTTTATTATTATTATTGTGTGTGTGAATTGATATGCCATGATATCAAATCAGTCAGCGTTCTCACGCCAGAAACGAATAAATGCATAAGTAATTAGATTTCGAGTCACAGTTATCGTAAACATTAATCCTTCCCAGGGAATGGTGTATAATATTTTCTCCCTTTTCCCACGAGATAGTTTTGGTGTCGCCCAAACTGTTTGGTCTCACTGAGTCTCAATGAATGATAACTTATTACTTTTAAAAAATAGGTTTGGCAGATTCTTGAATTCTAAATTAAGCGAATTGAAAGTGTATTCTCAAAATAGATGACTTTGTTTTTTTTATTCTATGTTTATTTCACTGTATGTCTGAATATTTTTTTTTTGGTTCTAATTGAATTACTTATATTCTTTCACAATGTTTAGTTTTAGTTCTGTGGAAAATTTTAACTAAGGAATTTCAGATTGATATGATAAATAATTCTTTTTTTTTAAAAAAAGGTGTACTTTAACAAATTATATTGCAATATTATTTATATTATTTTCACAATTTATTTCAAATATCCTTGCATTAATTATTGTATTCGATATATATTTTGATACATATACATTTATCTAAGCAAATTAATTAAACGATATTCACCATAATAAGCGTGTTTCATTTTAAAATCACTTTTGTTGTTATTACGCAAAAACGATTAGAGTATAAATTTTCAAATTTATTGATTCTATTTAACTATTCTCATATTAATTTTAAAATGTCGTACCTCACTAAAGGACGTCGGGAAGATATATTTATCCTAGCGAAAGAATTAGATCTAAAGCCTGATTCTTCAATGACAGTTAAGAAATTAAGGGACTTAATCACTAAAGATACTGAATATGATGAGGAATTCACTAAAAATTTGTTTACGAGTATAATAGAGCAACGAAAAGAAAAAGAAGAAACATTGCGCCTTGAAACACTACGAAAAGAAGAAATTGAAGAAAAGTTGCGCCTTGAAACACTACGAAAAGAAGAAAAGTTGCGCCTTGAAACACTTGCCGAAACACAACGAAAACAAGAATTTGAAGAAAAGTTGCGTCTAGAAACCCTTGCTATAGAAGAGAAACGACGACAAGATCAACATGAAATTGAGCTAGAGCGATTAAAATTAGAGAATCAACTCAAATTATACTCAACGGTTGACGAAACCGACAATTCGAAATTACTAGGCAAGGAAATATCCAAATTTCTCCATAAATATGAAGTTAAAGAAGATATTAGCTTATATTTAGTCTTATTCGAACGTCAAGTGCAACGATTAACAATTTCCAAAGAACATTGGGTTTCATATCTTTTAGGACTCTTACCGTCCGAAATTTCTCACATCATCGCACGTGAACCAGAGGAGATAGCAAACGACTACGACCACGTAAAAGAACTTCTACTTAAAAGATTTAAATTAACGCCGGAAAAGTTTCGCCAGTTATTTACCACGCATCAAAAAGTTTATAGCCACACTTGGACCGATTTTTATCACGAACTTGCAACATATTTTGATGGATGGACATCAGGGTTAAAAATCGAATCTTTTGAAGAATTAAGGAAACTGATCATCTCAGATCAAATGAAACGTAGAGCTCCTACAGATTTTAAGCAACATTTTCTAGACGAATGGACAACGATAAATTCGCCAGCCGAATTAGCAGAAAAGTTCGAAGAGTATGAAGACGTCAGGAGAACATTAAGTCAAAAGCCAGTTAATACGCATTTTAGGGGGAAACAAGATTTCAGACCTTCAGAACAATTTCGTCAGTTTGAATCGCCACGAAAGTTCGAGCAGGGTAGATCAGGTGGGAAAGTTGCAGCGACCACTAGTTACAATCGACATCACGATGCTCAATCCGCCAGTCACAGGAGTCATGAAGGAAATCACGCAAACTCAAATCGACGGATCGAAAATCGAATTAACGGCAGAGAAAGGTATTCGAATTCAAATGTTTCTAATCACGCTCAAACGAATTACTCCAGGTTTAGAAGATTCAACGATTCAGCGAAAGAGCTAAATACAAGCCAGCCGAAGAGAACTGCGAATTTCACGAGAGAAACAAGCAAACCTACGGCAACATGTGCCTCTATCAGTCAAGAAAGTCTACGCACCAAAGAAATAATGTTTGGAAACAAGAAAATTACTGCGCTTATCGACACCGGAAGTACCGTCAGTCTACTACGAGAAAATACCAGCAGAAGAATCTTCGATCCAACGAAACTAGCGAAGAACAAAATTCTCTTAACAGGCATAGGTGATGCTCAAGTCACTACGATAGGATCTTTCGAACAAGAATTTCAGATGGGTGAAGAAAACTATTCACTAACTTGGCATTCTAACATTGCATTGTTAAGAAATATTTTAAAATTAGAGCCACTCTGCAAGAGAAAGTAAACATTTTTTAAACATAATGCTTGATAAAAAAAAAGGAAATTCTCCATTTTATTAGATTTTAATGAACGTTTTTATTCATTACTTATTTCAGATAAGAAACGAAATATTCTATATTTAATAGCTACATTTTTATACATACATTTACTACTATACATAGCTTTATTTTTGTGTGACCTCAAGGGTTGGTTCGAAACGTTCTTATTTGAAGACAGATGATATCTCTGAGGTAAACTGTTGTTACTAATGGGTGCTACCGTCTGTTAAACAGAGTAGAAACATATTTGACATTGATTCATATGATATTTTGATTTGGTAGCCATTTTTCCACCAAATCAAAATTTGATTGATGTGGCGTCAATTCATAACCACCGATGATAAATTGATTCATCCTTATACACTGGAAAAGAAGAAAATTCAAAACAAAGGGTTGCTTCTGGTGAATCTGATCCAAAGAAGGTGAAGATGATCTTATTGGCTGGAAAAATTATGACGAAGGAATTTTAACGTGTTAAAGGCGTCATGATCCTGAATACTAGGAAATAAGACTTAGGCCGCTGTCTAGTGATTCATTATGTGTATAAAAAATAAACAAATTTCGATAGTAGGCGCTCATTTCCTTCGATTTTCTAAGGATTTATTGAGTGACCGTCGTACTAGCTACATTAGCCGGTTCTTACCAAGCCGGTTTCCCCATACCAAACAATTTAGAAGCATGTTGTCAGAAAATGAGCATGTTTGCAGCCCAACCAGTATCCGTTCATACTGTTGTTTGCAGCAGCATGGACTGTCACTTCGAAACCATTACTTAGGCTTCCTTTGACAATGTAGCATAGATAGAGACGGCGAATCAGGTGCGCTGAATGTTAAAGATGGATACCTGATTAACAAATGGTCGTCTTTTCAGACGAACCCCTGGTCTGTGTGCAGTATGCGTGTCTGGAAGCTCCGTGGACACCGCTCATCCCCTGCTTGTATTAGATATCTACATAGGAGGTTTTGGGTAGCCATTGGGTACTCGACACTCACATATCTTGTTCAAATCGATGGTAATTTGAACTCAGATTGGTGCATATCTGACATCTTACGTTCGAAGTTGTACCCTATGTTTGGTACATGCCAAACGCCATCCTTCAACAAGATAATGCAAGACCAAATGTTATACGTCATATTCTGTCCGTCCTCGATACACGATTTATTGGATTATTGCCCTGGCCTCTATGGTCCCCAGATTTGTCAACCATTACAAAAATATGGTAATGTGTTGCTGTGAGATTGCCCCGTAACCCCTCTACAGCTAATACGGTTGATGAAGTGAGTCGTAGACTTGAAACAACATGGAATGTTTTGCCTGTTTCTGTCTTCCAAGCCCAGTTCAACTTTGTGCCTAACCGGGTAGGGTCGTTTTAAACTTCGAGTGTTGGCTGTTGTTTCTATTAATTTCTGACACCTGTAAGGGCCCAAATTATTTGTAAATTTAATCATATTCAAAATTCCATGCCATAATGTT
>BMAW01049077.1:134108-144671 GCA_019974015.1 Nephila pilipes
TATGTATGTGTGTGTATGTTTATATATGTATGTATGCTCATAGAACGTATGTATAAGTATGTATGTGTGTGTATGTTTATATATGTATGTATATTTATATATGTATGTATGTATGCTCATAGACGTATGTATATGTATGTATGTGTGTGTATGTTTATATAAGTGTGTATGTATGCTCAATATATATGTATATGTATGTGTATGTATTCACCGTTTATATATGTATGTATGCTCATATACGTATGCATATGTATGTGTGTGTATTCACCGTTTATATATGTATGTATGTGTATGTGTGCATATGTATTAATGTATACATTTATTTATATCAACGATTTCGCATTAAAACACATAAAAAACAATTCTGCCTCAAGATCTTCTTTTTATTAAATGCTTTAATACATAAAATAGTTTCTTTATACTGAAGTAGACTTGAGCTTTTCATTGTTTAATCTATTTCGGGTAAGCGAAATTGTTATCTTTATAGGTAATTGAATGGGAAAGTACGAACAGGGGCTTCCTTCAGTGATTCTCTTACATTTAAATTCTATCTACAACTAAGAAAATGATGAGTAATTTTATTTTTGCTTTCAAAGACATTTTCAGCTTTTTTTCTAATGGTTATTTGTGAAGGTTCTTGATATATTCTAATTTTAAATTATTTGAGAATGAGGTTATTCTATATAGAACGTTTTTTTGGAAACTAGGTGAAAAATAAGTTTTCCTTATATCGGGAGATAGATGTTATTTCAAGATAATTTAAATAAATTTTCAAACCATTTGAAAATATTTATTGAATCATGTTTTACCAGAAATGCTAAAAAAAGTTCCACTTTATTTTATATATTACTCAAGAGTCTTAGCTATTATTTCTGGATTAATATTTGAAATACTTTGCTTCGTGTGCTAGATTATCATTTAATCACTTAATTATTTAACTCGTTTGAAGTCATAATTTATTTATTAATTTTCAACAGTTATCAAAAATTATATTACTCCTTTAATTATGTTGGAATTAATATTATGTATGATTTTATTGCATAAGTTTAATCGTAAGTAAACAATATAGAAATAATTATTGATTTGAGAATAATTAGCACTATTTTATTTATGAGTCCTTTTGTTTTGAAATGATTGTAGTCTTGCTTTCCTTTGGCTGTCGTGAAAGAACTATATTATATTTGCAATTTTAAATACAATATTTTTTTAATGCAAAAGTAACTAATATAATAAATGATGGTAATTCGATATAGACGAGAGTACAGACTTCCATATCTTGGTTGTATATTAAAGTAACAAACAATTATGTTATTATTGCAAAAATAATAGTATCATTAATGAAGTTTAGTTAAAATTAAAGCAGAAAAAATATATTAGAGGAAAGTAAAACATTTTAATAACACTTTCTTCAGGACTGGTCAAACGTTAAAAGTTTTATTGAAAACTGTATTACTCCTTTCTCTTCTAAGATAGCGGTAGTTATATATGTACGAATAACGCTCTTAAATTTGATGAAATAAATAAATTCTTCTTGAATAACATATTTACTCTAATCTCGTTTTAAAGTGGATTTATAAGGTGTAAAAACTTCATGTAATGCTTATTTCTTTGATTTCTATGTAGTTTGAAATAAAAAGCATTATAATTTACAAAAAAAAAAAAAAAAAAAAAAAAAAAAAAAAAAAAATTCTTACGAATGTACAACAATATTTAAATGCAAATTTCTTCCTAATAATTATTTCAAGAAATTTTTGAAAAATGAAATAAGTAGAGTAAGTAGAGAGAAAAAAAAGTAAAACTAAAGTTTTGTAGAAAATAAAAAGACATAACAAGTCCTCTAACCTGTTTAAATTCTTAAATCTTGCTTTTACTAAGAATAAAAAATATATCGAAAAATAATTAAAAAAAAAAAGAGTCATTGTCTACTTTTTTTAAAAAAAACACACAACTTATTCAAAAATATTTGAAAATCATTTAACATGAATAAAAATTAAAAGTAAATGGAAAGAACATAAGAATGAACATATTAAACGAAGAGTAGATCGTTTGCGTTGTAGTTTGTTTATGTTTTCGTCTGTCGCCATGTTTATCCTTTTTCGTACTTGCTTGCGTAGTAGTAAGTTCCCTTTACCGGTTATATTTCGGCACCATAACAAAAGATTCTGACAGCTTAGTTGGGGATTCTGCTGTAACAATTTGCCAATAATAATCGCCACCAATAAGCAGTTCAATGGGCAATGAAGAATTATCAGGTGGATCAGCAAGTTTGAGTTTATTCTTATGAGCAAATTGACTTATTTCTAGTGTAGCACCTGGATGTGTAGTGTACGAGTTATTGTTTTCAAAAGCTGTGATCGTGATCAAAATTGATTGCTTACTCCACAATCCTGAAAGTGTCAGCTGAACACATCGACGTTGTTCTTGGGTAAAAGAAGATTCAAAAGCTTGAACTCTAAGAGAACTTTAATTGATAACATTAAGTTTTTAGTTTGTCAATGAGATTTATATCGACAAAACTTGCTTGACTACTTCCATCTAAAATACAACGTGTTAATTTAGTAATGCCTGTGGGGCCAGTAACATACAAGCAAGCAGTTTGTGAATGTGTAAAAATTGTTTTTGGTATGTTTATATGATTTACTTCACTATTAGTTATTAGCAGTTGAGTGTTACGAGGAGGTGCAAAAATGGAAACATGATGTTGCTTTTTGCATTTAATACATCGTGCAGTACTTTTACGAGGGCAGTTTATAATTCTATGTCCACGGTTAGTACATAAAAAGCAACGATTAGAACTTTTAAGCTTTTGAACACGTGTTTTATAATCTGTTACAGTTTCACAATTCTGAAGCCAATGCCCTGATGTATTACAAAAAGTACAAAAGGGTGAAATTTTCTCATTTTTGTTTACTACTTTTGAATCTATATTAAAATTTTCGACTGAAGATTTTAAAATGTTATCAGGAAAAAGAATACCTCTAATTTTTTGTGCTTCAACTGAACCTTCAACTTCTTCAGCTAAGAATTTCATCTATCTAGTAATATTTCCTTCAGCCAATTTCTCACGCTTAGCATATATAATCCAACGACAACAGATTTCTGTAGGAAATGCTCGGATAATTTTTGGCGCTAAAATTCTTCCATATGCTTCAGTATTTTCACCTAGAGTATTTAGAGCCTATAACCTTCTGTTACATTCTATGTAAAGATCATTTAGTTCCATAGGAGATGGGTCTTGAACTGCTTTCAAATTTTTCCAAGTAATCTAAATGTGACTGAATTATTCTATCTTTATTACCGTATTTTTCTTCTAACAATTTTTTTATAGTTTCATAAGTATCACCTATGACACTTATCCCATCTACTAGTATTTTAGCTTCACCATCTAAGTAACCTCTTAAGAAAACATGTTTGTCAACGAGTTAAAGGCTAGTGTTAGAGTCAATGCAAGAATTAAATCTTTCCCAAAAACTTGGAAATTCTTCAATACTGCCAAAAAACGTGTTAATTTTAATTGCTGGTAATTTTACTGACATATTTATATTTGATGGTGGTGAAAATTCTGAAGAAGAAACATTAATATTTGCACTCACCTTCCGCTTAGTATTAAAAATCGCCAACTTGGTGGTATCAAAATATTTTTCACAATCAACAGTATCTCGCTCGTAATCCTCGTCGTTAAGTAAATCGTGAATATTTTCATTCACAAGTATCAAATCTTTTAAAGTTTCCTCTAATAGTTCAACATCGAAAGCTTTATCTATTCCGTCTTCATTGTTTAATTTTCGAGTCAAGCGAGTAACCTTGGAACGAAGAGTAACCTCGGATTCGCTCAATGTACTTCCTAAATCTTTATACATTTAACGAATCTTAAATATTATATATTTAACGAATCCTAACAGAAAGATAGAGAAATATAAAGCCAAGAAAAAAAAATGAAAATTAAATTAAAAGAACTTATCTATATAAAAATAAATATAAATAAATTTAGTCACATTTATAATTTTTACATCTTAAATTACTTTTTTAAAAAATTAATAGAATAATTAGCCTTTGCACAGGTAATACAGAAATTAGTTATTTTATTTTGAAAAGTGATAGTTAAATTAGCTAATTTTATAATTTTCAGTAAAAAATATTTGCTATATTTATAAAAATATTTAAACTTAAATTACTATCAATAAAGACACTTTTTTTAAACATAAAAGTGTAATTTATATCTATTGTTATAAATATTGCTAATAATACCATTGTTAATAAGTTTTGAATTAATATTTAAGAAATACGTTTCATGACAATTTATATTATTATATCTTAATTTAAATATAAGGAATAAAATAATCAATCAGGTATAATATCTTTATTAGAATTGACTTGAATAAGCAATAAGCTCATCAATATATCTCAATAATTTGAAATAATTGTTTTGCTTAAATTTGTATTTAAGGAAATATAGATATATATTAGCTAAACAATTACCCCTTGTAGCCCCTTGAGGAATACCTTTAATTCGATTATTGTTCTTATCATTCCAGCTAATATAATTTCTTTTAATACATGATGAATGGGATATTTAAACTTTTCATAAGATATATATATATTCATATTTAATTTTTATGTAATTATCCAAAGTATCCTTAAGTAAATCATCTAAATCTATGGAACTAAACAAATCTTCAAAAATCATCACTGAAAAGAAAAATAAATTTTTATAACTATTTTAAAAATGGCAGTCTCATTAAAATTGTCGAAAGCATTTTGTAAGATTTTTCCAACTATAATAATATAAGTATTAAAACAATTTGTTACATCTTTAAATTTAATAGGATTTTTTTGAAGTTTAGGATTTAGAAGTAAGTAAAGAAATTTTATCAGATTCAAAGTATAACCTATTTTTTTTTTTTTTTTTTTAAAAAATTAAATTTTTTTATTTTTAAATTTTAAACTATTTTTTTTTTTTTTTTTTTCAAAACTTCAATTTTTTTAGTTATTTCTCTATCACTATTATTGACATTAAAGTACTATATTAATAATTAAATGCTAAAACGTTATTAACAATTAAATGTTAAATCAACTTACAGTTTTGTACTAATAATCGCATACTTACCTTATAACTTACCAATACAACACATTTCGAATACAAGTTTAACTATTTAATGAACTTTAAGGTAATGCTATACTTTACCTTAAAATTCAAGAATTTTAAATCTTTGTTAATTTAAATTTATGTTCTTTTAGAACTTCAGTAAGTAAAATATACTTAATTACTCATATTGTTAAGAAATTATCAATACTTTCATTAAATTCTTATTTAGTAAAATTCCTGATATTAGAATAACTAATTTTAAAGTCAATACCATTATTGATAATTTCTCTCAAATTTTCCTCTCTAACAAATTTTAAATTACCTGTAATCACTTGTTGGTATTTTTCTTTTATGATATCTTTATTTTCCTTCCAAATTCATTCATTATAACATTGTAAATTATTGCAATAATTAATGTTACATATCATAAATCTCATATTTTTATTAAATTTGAAAGTTTCTTTTTAATATTGATATTACTTAAAACCTTATGCTTATTAAGAACATTGTTAACGTTTATTTTCTCAAAAGATTTATTCATGTATCTAATACAACATTTTTCTACATTTTGATTATCATTATTATAACTAGGAGCTGTACATTTACAAACTAGTCTATTACATACATAAGTAACAATATGTTGGTAATTAAGGATTGTATTATTTACATTAGTAACAAAACCTTTTAGAATTTTAATTTTTCTTTTCATAAAAAGCAAAAAAATCATTTAATTACTTTATTTTAAAGTCCTTTTCAAGTTTGTCAATGAAAATATAAATATTTCATTCTTCGATCCAGAAAGTATTGATTGTTGAATGGAATTATCGTTATTTTTCTAATGGTTCTCATAGTTCTGATTACAATGTCAGAATTCGAATTAAAAAAGAAAATCTTGGGGGGGAGGATTCGAGCTTGAGCAAGAAAATTGTGTAAAGAATTATTTTGGTGAACCATGTTATTTCAAAATCGCTTAAAAAAGACTGGTATATATATATGAAACTAGGATTTTAGAGAGGCATCCAAATGCCATTAAATCATCATGTCATATCGTTAGCAGCAATAAACCCACAAACATTAATTTTTTTGACTATATGACGGAAGATTACTGGGAGGAAGGGACATCGAGCTACAGGTTGCCGAAATCAACACGTATCCAATAATGCCTCCCCTCTGGACCCAAATTTGAAAAGAGCGATTTGGTGGCACGTGCCCATCTTGGGAATTATTGAAAACCACTCCTGGTATTCAGTAGCTGACAGGTACTTCAGCAACTGATAAGGTTTTGTCTTATTTTCAGTTCAAATTTAAGTTATGGTGAAATATCATTTGTATGAGTTGAATTTTGATTTGATGTGAAAAAAAACCTGTACACCAAAAAATGCTTGTAGTTTCTTATTGGGAAAAGTCGAATGTATTATAATATACGTAATTCTATTGAAACTAATATGCATTTATTTATGGAAAAAATAGTTTTATTATTCCAGCATAATCTACACAAATAAACTTACAAGCACACACACATACACGCACACGCACACACACACATACACACGCACTCAGATATATATGTATATATGTTTATATATTTAGCATTAGAATAGTTCAAGGGAAATTTGAAAAACATTTGCTATTCACTGAATGGCACCAAAGATAAAATTAAAAAGTTATAAATAAAAACAGAATTTTATTAAACACTGCAATAAATAAATAAATTGTGGCTTCTTGTCCTTACAGCTGATACCACAAATAGCAATTTTAACATGAAAAAAAGAACGACATTGAAAACTTTTATTTGGATGCATGTTAATGAATAATGAAAGAGTCTCATAGTTCCAAATGATTCTTTTTTGAAGAAAACAGGTTTTTCTATTTTTTTTATTTAGAAAACAAAAAAAATTATCATATTATATTTATTTCTATATAAATTAATATTCTTCTATCTGTAATAAAAAAAATCTTTGTTAGTTAAGGAAAAAAAATGAATATATTACACAGTAAGAATCATGTATATTTGAAAAAAAAAAAACGTATTTATTGGGCTTCAAAAAAATGAAAATTGAGCGCATATAAAGGAATAGCATTTTACCAAACAGTGCAATAAATAAGTGAACGTCTTTCTTGTCCTTACAGCTGTTGTCACAGATAGCAATTTCAATATGGAACCAAAAGATAATGAAAACCTTTTCGGTGAATGCGTATTAATGAATATTTAAGAGTTCCATTGATTAAAAAGCAGGGAACTGTACTCCGTTCTTCTTATCAACATAGAAAAACGAATTCTCCATTTCAAAGAATACGTGACATAATATTTCTTGTTTTTTACGTTATCCGTTTGGACGAGTGTGTTGTAAATAAATTGTAATGTTTGGAAAATTTTTTGTTCCAGATGATGAATAATATTTTGAAGATTCACTTTCCTATTTTTTTTCACCTCAATGATTTAAAATTTGCATTTCTATAATAAGGATTCAGCAATGGATATAGAAAATATTTCTTGAATAGTTCTGCGAACAGTAAAAATAGAGTGCGTTATGAATTGTGGCTTGATGAAAACATGTTCGGCGATAAATATTTTAAAAGAGGAGACAGAAAATAAATTTTCAAAAAACTCAGAAAGAATTCGATATCCTCGACCGAAGAAATCTCTAAGTAGCGTTTTCTTTATTCCATTTCCATAATTTTTGCAAGAAAATGGAAAGCACTTTTATTTTAAATGAATATTTCCATCTTACAAATATTATTTTTAAGATTTTTGTAATATAAATGAAATAGCCTAATAGAAATAGAAGGAGTAAACAACAACATATGGTGTTAACGAAACCAAAAACATTTAGAATAATTAAAATGTATGCAAAACCCTCACATGGACAAACTAGTTATGTGTTCTGCGAAAATCTTATTTAATTAATAAATTTTCTTTAAGATAATAGAATCTTTACCACAAAACAGATTTTGATTCTTTACCCTTCAAACATATATCTTATAACCTAAGTTGTTAATCTATAAATGCTTCGAGAACCCTAGCTTACAAACCCGCCCATTTCAACCTTCATACTTTCCAACTCATCATGTAGTAACATATATTTATCTTAACTTCTTGTTAAAAAACAGAAATCAATGTACTAAAGTAGAGCATTAACCATTTTTCGATTAAAAAAATATCAATTTGTAGGATTTGAGAAATTAAAGATATTTTTACTTGAAAAAATTATATTTATTTCGCTATGATTTTGATTTCAAAATTTTTATTTATAATAGAAGAATATGGATTGTTTCATAGATACATATTTGTAATTAGAACAAAATATAATTGAAATCCTTTAAAAAGTACTTCTGAAAAAATTTATTTTGTATAAAAAATTAATTACTTATAAAATTATTCATTTTTTTCGGATTTAAGCTATTTTTGATTCACTGAAACATTGTAAAATTTATTTTACTGTGGAAAAATTAACTTTTAGAAACAAATATTTACAAGATTCATAACTGCACAATTTTTAGTGATTTTTAAGTAACGAATAATTTTATTCGATTTTATGTAGCAATTGATTTTAATCATTAAAATATCTCTCCATTCATCTTATCAGGAATAAAATCTAGATAGCTTAAAATGTAAAAATAAACAATAAATTTTAAATTAACATATTTTATCTCACTAAAAGTTCAATCTAAGTCATATTTTATAATAGTTAGAACATGTTTGAAAATGAAATAAAATTACTTAAAAATGTATTTTTTTAAATTTTATTTTTATTATAAAAGCTTATGGAAAAAATATTTTCTAAAAAGAATTTTATTTGATTTTTTTACATTTAGTAGCTAGTTTTCACTTCATGTACCTTAACAGCTAAATAATTTACCCCATGTAAATAATGTATATTTATTATGAATTACATAGTGAGTATAAATTAGGAGAATTTTATGAAAGATAGTAATTATTTATGTTTTATAAGAAATAGGACTGTTCCGATCTCAAACTACCATAGTATGTATTATTTCTTCTAAGATATTGTTTACCTCTATTTTGATTACTTTTAATTAGTTGCAGTTGATTTAAATAAATTTTCTTTCATATTATTACATAATATCAAACGATTTGCTTTGTTTATTACAATTTTGAAGTGAGCTTATGCTCACAAAAAAATGCGTACATATTTAAAGTATAATGTGTCGCAAAATATACTGTTTCTGCAAGTTCACTGAAATACAGAAAAATTTGTAAAAATTGATTATTCAGATTTGATGGCTTAGTAAAATATAATTAAATAAAAAATATACATTACTGAATAATACATAAAATATGGTAATATACATGCTTCTAATAAAAACAATTGAAGCAAAATAATGTATATTTAAGACATGATTCATAAAAGTTGAAATTGATTACAAAACATCCTATTTCATACTCTGTTTAGTAATACATAAGTCGTTAAATATTTACATTAATATCCTCAACTTAAAGCTAAAATATTTTTTTTTTCAAATTTGAAAAAAACACTTTATAATGAATGTAAATAAAATTAAAGTACTGCTTCATAAAGGTTTAATTTATTTAATTTAACTGTTAGTTAATTACATATTTTTAAAATGAAAGAATTTAATGAATTGGCAGAAGTAATTTTGTTTTATAAAATCCTGATAATAATACAAAAAATGTTTCTGTTTCTTTTCTTTTCGATATAAAATTTATATAAAAATATTATCAAGCATTATGGTGAAACAATATTAGCTTTGAAACATTTGCTGGAGACATGCAAACGCTTCCTTTTGTCTTTACAGCCATTGTTATATTTTACAAATTAAATCTACGAAAAACTAAACTGATGGTATTTTCAACGAATTCAGAATAATGAACTATAAAAGAGCTCCACTGATTTAAATCTAAGGGATTTTGATTTGGCTTTTTTATCTAATCAGTGCTCAAGAATGAAATTCTGCTATTCCATGGACATAGACAAGACTCACATTCAACGCCGAATTCTGTCTTTTAAAAAGATACAGATGTTTGGAATTATTTTCTTATCATAAAATGAAGCTTATTTTAAATATATATATCATCCATGCTGTTTTCCTATCCTGAGGGATTTGATGCTTGCATTTCTTTAATAAATATTCGATAATGTTTGGAAACGCTGCGATCCAGAAATATTTCCTCAGTTTTCTTTGCAAAAATAATATCCGACGGTTGTTTGAGAAATTTCAGCTTCTTGGTGGAGATAAATGCTTCTTTTAATATAAAGACTAAAAATGTATTTTTGGATATAAATATTTATTAATGAATATCTTTCACAGCTGTGAAAGTTTAGAAATATCTGGATTCCATGTTTCGGCATAAAATATGCAATCTAAAATTAATATATTTCAAGATAAACACAAAGTAATGAGAATTTGAATAAATCTGTATTCTTATTTTCTTTTCCTTTTTCTCTTGATATATATATATATATATATATATATATATATATATATATATATAT
>BMAW01049083.1:0-23270 GCA_019974015.1 Nephila pilipes
GGATTGAAGTGATTCGTTGCCCAGAAACTAAGGTACAAAGTTCTGTTAAGGAAAATAGTTAGAATCAGAACGAGTGGTTTGGTAAGCTAAGACTTCATTTTCAAATCATTATCAAAAATGAGACAGTTAAGTGGGATTAGAGGGGAAAGCGATCTTATCTATTCTTCAGTGATAAATAAAGTACTTTATAATCCTCTCGCGAAAATTCAAGTGGAGTTTAAGAATTATCGAATTTTTAATTAGAAAGAAAGATGGCATTAGAATTAAATAATGAAGGACGGTCGTCATAAGTTTTTCATCTAAGACTTTCTCTATTGTTATATTGTAATTAAATATCTTAAAACTAATTAATGGTTTAAAGGAGCTTGATTACATATACGAATATTAAGTCGAATAGCGTCAGAATCAGAAATTTAGGTAATCGAAATCTGAATATTGTTTGAATAAGAAAATCTTGAATTTCGAGGAACAAAATTATTTCGACATTTTATTATTTCGAATATACATCGCATACTAGTACCTTCGTGAGAAGAGATTTCTTTACTTTTCTTATCCTTGTAAGTATGAGCAATGATATTTTTAGAAACAACTCTATTTTTACAAACGTCTCGTGAAAGGTTTCCTTCCGTTCGTAATTTACAGAAATTTTCAAAAATTGTGATTGCAGTTCCGATTGCAGCAATCAGCATGAAAGTGACAATAATAAATCTGTAATAAAATGGGGGAAATAATTGGGTTATTATACAAGATATTTCATTAAAACATGCATAAATTATTAAAATAAATTTTTCTTTGGAAGGTATACAATGCTATTGAAATATATTCGTTATAATTAATACTAATTTTTGTCAATTTCTATTAAACAATAATTAGTAAGAAATATTAAAACATTTTCCATGCATGAGGGTTTTAGCATGGAGTACGTTTTATAAAAATATATTTTAAAATGGCTGAAATTAAAATTATAAAAATTATCACTTGGAAAATGAAAAAAGAAATTCATTTCGTTTAACTGATAGTGTATTTTACCATTTCCAATAATGTGTAATTTTTATAAAGCATTTTAGCCTTGGTATAACTAGTACTGTATGGTGGAAGGTGTTTTTCCAAAAGACTGAAAATTATAAGTACAGATACATCTGAAAAAAAGCAGCGAAAGATCAATTTTTGAATTCTAATGAGAAAGATATATATAAAGTTCGTAAACAGAAAACACATAAAAACAAAATTAAGTACAAAATGAGAAATTACATCATAAATATGGATTCAGATGTGAACTTCTTGGGAACTTGATGGTAGAACAAATCAGAAGAATTGACCAAATCTTTGGCTACATCTATGATAAACAAAATTTGGTTAGTAATATTTTATTCAAGAAATAATAAAATTCAGCCCATTTTATATTAAAATGTAGAAAGCTGATCAAATTAAAATTTATCTTATATAATTTCTTAATCGCCCCATTTTACAATTATTGAACTATGTCTGCCTTTCTTGTAATGTTTTAATATTTAAAAATGAGAAAAAATGTATGCATTTTCGATGTCTACAATTTCAAAGTGAAAAAAATATATAATTTAGGTATTCACGATTCTAAACCAAAAAAATAATAATTTGAATTATAGTGCTGTAATCAATCTGTATTTAATATTTTCTTAAGTAAAATATGTGGTTTTACTAAACCCTTTAATTACAGTTAGTACTTTATTTAATCAGTCATTCAATACGAGTAAATTAGCCACTGAGATGAGAAAATGACTTCATTTGTATTACTTTCGTGGCATATTTGTCATTGACCGTAATTGAGTCGTCATTTATTGTTATGTGAAAGTTAAAACCTGCAATTAATTTTAGTCATTAAACTTCAATAAATGAAAAATAAAATTTCTTTTCCAAATAAGAGAAAAATGAAAATAATTTGTAACCGCACTGGAGTCAAAATAAAACCAAATTGGTCAAACATTCTATCCAGAAAAGTAGACCAAGTAACCTTAAAACACGTAGTGGTCATATTGAGTTGGTTTGCTGATTTTGACTATTTGGTTGAACCCACACAATGATTGAAAGATAATATTTGATCTTCACGCATTTTTCTTTATTTTTACCCACCTTATCTGTTTATTACTTATTTTTGCCTACCTACTAATTAAAATTATTTGTTTTCTGACTGCAAGTAAAACTCAGATTGAACCTCATCACTTTCTTGAATAACTCGCTTGATTTTCAATTCTGAATGTGAAAGCTTTAATCTTAGAAATATCACATCCAAAACGCGAGTATAATTCCTCACGTAAAGTTATCTCTCTTTGTAAATAATTATAGTGTTCTAGATATAGTGGATTGAGAAATTTATAAATATGAGAAATGATTTATGGATTAATTAATTTCTCTCCGAGTCTCGCATGAATTTTTAAAAATCACTAATGATCACAAAATGTAAAAAAAAAATGCTTTTAGAAATTAATCCTTCTTTTAAATCTGTTTATTTGAAATTTTTTATATTTAAACCACCTTTTATTTTAAATTGAATTTTAAATAATTATATGTGGCTTTCCAATTCATATAAATCCCTAACCCCTCGTGTAGAAAAATGAGAATCACCGAAATGATTACCTTTGTGAAGTGATTATTACAGTTTTCCTCACAATTCTATTTAACCAGAAATTTTCATTAACCGGCCAAGATTCTGATCCAGTAGAGACTGGATACATTTATTTAAATTTTGTTGTGTTACGATCAGTTAAAGTCCTTCAGGAAGAAAAATATTTTTTTCCACGAAACGCTTTCTTTAAAATATTTTTTGTGCTTAAATGTAAATTTCTTACATTGTTTTACACTTATTACCTTATTTAATATTTTTAATATTTACTAAATTTAATAATGATTCTTGATAATGGTAACATTATCGTTATAACACCTCTAAAAATTTTGAATCAGAGTATCTAGACATAACATATAACCTTTGTTGGTGAAACCTATTCTTTGAAACGCATTACACTGAAAGACTTTTTTTTTTAATTTTATTTTTCATTCATCATGAATAAATAGTAAAGAAATGAGACATGGAAATGAAAACGGCCGTCATACTCTACCTGACTTTAATGGAAAGGAGAAAAATTGGGACATAGCCAAAATTTTTTGGAAGGGAATAGTGTTTAAATATATTTTTACGGGTAGTACAACATTAAATATGCTTGTGTTCAGGCATATTTAATGCCTGCTATAGGTATCACTGCTTCACCATAAGATTAAAAAAAATTCGAAGATTGATAAGAAGAACGACTATGGTGAGGGTCAAGCCCAAATACTTACATGATAATTTTAACTTGAGAGAAACAAAACTCTTACGCTTTCGTAACAAGACTGAACTGTCTCATTAACGATTCAATGTTTAGTTCCTTAAAAATCGTAGAATAGAGTTTCTTTCTCTATAAGGGAGATCATTCCAACTATTATATTAGTGTTAGGAAATTTTCGAATTGGAAAATGTACCTTATCCTTTAGATTCTAGTGCAGATAATCTAAAGGAAAATGGGGGAAATTCAATTATTTTTTTAAGTTCTTTGTAATAAAAACGACGACAATAAATTACTTCTAAGAATCTAATTAATTTTAATTAGTTTTTTGAATATTTTTGGAAATCCTTTTCGTATAGATTAAGGCTAAATTTGTATATGAATTAAGAAAATGCAGTAACCTATTGGTCTAATATACTTCACTTTGAGATTTATTATGATCCAATTAAAGATTTAAACTTAATTTTAAAACGGAAATATTTTTAAATGTTGTACTTAACTCAAGAAAAAACTCTAAGCATTTTACTAAATGGTCTTCGTGACATTCTGCGATTACTTAATTGTATTTATATTGTAAGCCTAGTTGTATAGTTTTTCAATGTGCATTTTTTGTGAGGGAGCAAAATAAGAAAAATTTTATTCCTTGGTTGGTTCCTGCAGAGACTTCATTTACAGAATTTGAACTCCTTACACTTCATTTCTGCCACTATCTTTGCAATGGTTGCTTGCCACGGATAATCGGGACAAGAAAATCTTGAGCAGGCTTCCATTTTAGACGCCAAAACTATAATAGACAAAAAAATATATGTGCAATAACTATATTACATCGAATGAATAATATTTAATTCTAAAGAAACTTTATAAGGCTGTACTGAATTCACAATTGATTTGTTGATTAATAAAACAATTTATAAACACTTAAAATATAAAAATGACAGCGCGACATAAAGGTGATTGCAGAGTCAAATTCACTGCTGAATTCAAAGATGGCAGACGACTGCTTAAGTCTGTCAGATGCCACTAGAGGGCACTCTTTTGTTCTCGTTAATCGTCTTAAACTTTTATGAGTAATGAATATAAAATTAACATTGTTCAACAGCAAAACATTAAAATAAAAATATTTTATTTTGTTTCACAAATCAGTGAAGACATCCTGATAGCAATTTGTATTAAAGAAAATAATCCTATTCATTTTAATAAATATTTAAAAAATAATTCAATCAATTAATTTTTAAAGATATGTGTTTGTTTCGAGTACAAAATTTGATATTTTCAAAAATAAATAACACAGAATTACAAGTAATACAACAATACAAAGGAAAACTGTTGAAGTGTTGTATCGTGAACAATAGATGACCCTCGTGTGTTCTTCTTGAAGTATTTCACAAAAGCTGTTTTAGAAACTTTCACGGAGCTTCATCGAGGTTGGATCGGTCTCAGAGGACCTCATGATTTGATATTGCTCAGTTAGCCCACTAACTCAACCGATATGGCCACACTCGATTTCTTCCTTATGATATGTAAAAGCTAAAGTGCCACCAATTTTACGTGAACTTAAGCAACGGATTTCTGCTGCTGTACGATCCATTACCACAGACACTTTACAACGTGTTTGGCAGGAATTGACATATCGAAATGACATTATATTTGCAACTTTAACAAGTTATGTCGAAAAACTTGTAAAAATAAGCTTCTATATTTTCCATTTGCATTCATGTATCATTCTGCGTCGTTTATTTTTGAAAATATGGAATTTTGAAATCGGATAAATCAGTTTGAATAACCCTGTTTAATAGTAATATATGAAAGTTCAGCTGCCATATGCTTGTGTTTGCCAATTTTGAAAATTAGTACATTGATTGACTTGAAATTTATACACAAGTTCCATTTCTATATAAAAGTACTTTTACATATATTTTATCCCGAAATTACCAAGGGAAAGGAAGATTCCTAGTATTTTAAATTTAAATAAAAACAATCATATCTGACAAATGACTGTATGTATAAAAAAAATTTTCCTTTTATACACACATTACTATTTTCACTCATTTGTTTTAAAACATGTCAAATACTTATAATTTTATCAATAAACATACAATTAGATAAATAGTACATTTTTTGTCTGTCGGACTCGAAGCCGTCAACGGCAACCTGCTCCTGTTAACATTTTACTGTTTTGCTTTTTGTAGTGAAACGTTTTCTCTCCAATTTTTCTTACTATGATGTAAATAGTAAAAATAAGCACCGGTGCGGAAAAAAGGTGTTGCTGTGACTAGTTGATTGATGTGCATATTCTATCCAATATATTTAATCAAATATCAACTGATTTGATTTTCTCTGAGAAGTGATTTATTTTCAAAAAAATAAAGGAGAGTTGATTTCATACTAAATATTGTGTTCCATTAATTGGTTTTGTTTCTAGAATAATTTAACTGTCTGTTTTTACAAACCAAAAAATGTAAGTTACTTTTATTTTGTATTCAATTATTTTCGTTCGTTTATTAATTGTTGATTATCGTCTGCTTTTCCGTCATCCATAATTCGAGTTGCATTCCTTAATCATCCGTAATGCCTCGCCCACTTTGGAACATTGATTGCCATTCTCGACGCGCAATCGTAGAACGTCAACGAATGGGAAAATAGGCCACCGCGCTGATCAAGAACGTTCAAAGAAGGTCAAACCGCGCTGATCAAGAACGTTCAGACGATAATGAACGTGATAGAGTCAGAGCTCCTCGAAAGCGAGCAGAAGAATTGGCAGGAATCTTACGAGAAGAATAACAGCACATTCGTCTCAACAACGCCAAGAAGTAGATTAACAGCATGCAGATGCAATATCTGAATGATCGAACGTCCTATCATCGAACTGCTTTTTCTGATATTCAATACAATACCTTATGAGAATTCGCTATAATCGGAAAAATTAATAAAGTTTTTTGCCCTACAGTGAAATTTAAAGGAGAAGGCCCAAGACTGTGCATAATGAGCTGAAAAGCTAAAAGAGTTTGTTAAATGGAATTACAGATGATTCAACACATTTCCTCAGAAACATAACAAAAAATAAAGTTCCTGTATTCAATTGACTTTATTCGTCTCTAAGATTATAGCGAAACATTTTATGCCGACATTTAAAATTCAGGGACAACCTTACCATAAAGCTGGCTGTTTGCTTCCTTTTCCGACCATAAATTTCTCCAATTCTATTTCAAGGGATATCAAAAGGGTCCATTGAATACTCTCTGTCAAATCTCTACTGAAGACATATTGTTAAATCATTGCGAAAACAACATGCTATAATACAACGTTTTACATACACAATATAAACAATATTATTCTAAACAAAAACTCGGGTAAAGTAGTGACATTCAATTCTATTGACTCCATGATGGATCAAAGAGAAGTGAATTTTCCAAAGGAATATCTTAATTCATTCGATGTTCTCAGATTACAGTCACACAATCTGAATTTGAAAAATTGAGTGTCAATTATATTACTCCGAAATATCAATCATCCAATGTTATGCAAAAGAATACAATTACCAGTTGGAAAGAAATTGATGAATAATCTAACAATTCTAATAGGATTTATATTAGGACAAAACTCTGATTGGACATCCTGAATATAAAGACGTTCCACTTCCACGAATACCACTCGTTCCGACAGATGTAGACAGACAGATGGTGTTCAAGTTCAAATGATTTCAACTTCCAATACGCCTTACGTTTGCTATGACTATAAGTAAGACGCTAGATCATTCTTTGCAAGTGAGCGGTTAGAATTTAGAAAACGAATGTTTCTCTTATAGGCAGTTCTATGTCGCATGCTCCAGAGATGGTTAATAAACTGATCTTTTTATTTACGCAGAAAACGGACAAACAAAAAATAAAACTCATTCACTAGACGAAGAGTGGCCGAGTTTAGCTAGTAGCCTCATAAATATGCAATTTGGTTTGGTTAAATTTTTTACTTATTATTATTTTTATTTTAATCACCATATGGCGAAAAAATATTTTTGAACAGTCTCTTTTGAGATTTTTTTAATGTTATTTGGGCTTAATATTTTAGATAGATTTATTTACTGCAAAACCTTTAATATATAATTTGATAATCTTGGTACATATTTCTAACATAATTTTTAAACTTGTTTTTTTTTTCTATAATTAGTTAATTGATGTCGTTTGGAGGTTACATACATAATTATATCTCATCCTATTAGAATGATGTTTTGCCTGTTGCTTGTTCACTTCAGTGTGATTATTATAGGTAAATTTATAACTTTTATAGTTAAAATTTTTAAGTATCAATATACAAATTTTCAGTTAGGCTTATTTACAAGGTTTAAAATGGTATTTGCTTTGATTGTTTTTCTGGTATAGTTGAAATGTCTGTCTCGATTTTTGAACACTTTTTATTATTGTAAGTCGACATCATTATCGATAATGTAATTACGGAAGTTAGATCCCTGGAATAAGTTAAACACATATTCAGTCCAAGTCGGACAGTTTTCAATTACATTATTCTATTTCATTTTTTTTTAATCATTTTTCTTGAGGAATAATCTTTGATTATGTGGATAAATAAGTTGTCATTAGAAATCAAAGGTATAACATCTATCATTTAAATTACATTTTCAAAACCTTATTCTGATGTTTAAATCATGTGTGAATACATCACACATAACGTTTACTAATCAAGTTATATAAATCATTTCATGTAATAATCAGCAGATTGCAAAATAATATATATTGATCAACCAGGATGTCAGCTGTTTGTTAATCTCCGTTTTAAACTGCAAAATTGATGACTAACTTTTAGGGTTTCGAACTTTGTTAAAGATAGTATGGAGAATCTCGTTATTTATTATTATTACGAACGGAATTTTGAATAAAATGAAGAACATATTTGCATCCGTGGAAAGTAATTTAGTAAATCACAGTGTGGCTTAAAGATTTTAGGATTCAACTCATAAATAAAAAAGAAACACAGAATAAATTTTGTTAGCAGTTGTTCCATTTACATGGGGTAACCAAACATCCCCTGATAACGCAGTCCGAGGCAAATCTTGAGGCTATAAAGTATTTTTCCCTGTTAGGAATGAATCAATTTTTTAAAATTCAACTGCTCGTGGCTATACCTGAAAGGGATTCATGACTCCGCAGAAGAATTTTTTCATGTAGCTGTTTTGTTCTCCTCGGTTTTCTTACAATCTTATTTACGTGAGCCACATGGTCTAAGAAACCTGCTCTGCCTCGAAAAATTTGCAGAATCGCGCGATGTTGAAAATATTAACATAAATGATTTTCAATCAAAATCATTTTGTAAAAGTGTTTTCTTGTACAAAAATGACAAGTTTATTAATTGAAGGCAAACCTCGCCTTACAAAAGATAGTTAAATAGCAATATAAAATGTTTATTAAAAAAAGAAACTGAATTTATCCCTCCCTTCACTCTATGTTACCGCAGCTCAAAAATCGGGGAATAAGGTATGTTCTAGCATACTTGGACTGTAACATAGAAGTTCTCGACAGACAATGCGGGAAGGACTCTTCCACAATTCTAGTTGTTTTTCCTTATTCTTATAAGCGAGTTCAGAAGAAGTGAGGTTGTGACGTTGGCTATTCTGGCTTTTTCTCATTAACCTTGGGACCTTAATTGATCAATTGATTGCATGAAATAACAATTTCTTCCCAACCAGAATGAAAACGATGATTAGTTTAATAGATGGCAATGGAACAAGTGAAGTGATTCAGATATGATGATATCTAATTAAGAAAAGAGAGAGTGTGGTTAACTCTAGGTTTCACTCTAACAAGAGGCCGATAATATCAAGAGCTAGCTATCGGTAATTGCTGTTACAGAGGATTTGTCGGAGAAAAGCAACCCCAACTGCTAGGGTTTGGTAAGAGCATATTATTTCAGTGATATTTAAATTGGTTGGCTAACCATACAGTCCGAAGAGAGCTATATCCCATTATATTATAATAATTGATAAATAAATAGTTGAGTTGGATTGGACTTGTGTGTCTTTGGAGAAGTTATTGACTTTTTGAGTTAGTTACGTTTAATTGAACTGTGGCATAAGAGTTGGATTGAAATAATTGTTCGTTACTATGCTGATTAATAATTTCACTTTAAAGAACTCAATGAAGGTATCGAAAAAACAATCATCATTGCTTTGAATTTAATTTGCGCATTCGAGCTTTCTCTACTTTTGGTGAAGATGGACTTTTCCAGCGAATGCTTCGTTTTAGGATCATGAGTAAGAAGCTACGACTCATGACACATCCTTTTTAATGAGTTTGGGCCCTTTTACAGGGGCTTTCAAAATGTCAGTAGAAACTTTTTCGAGAGCTTCTTGCTCAATCGTGAGAATTTTAGGCACATTTTGGTTCACACTTTTTGCATGTTTAAATTGTTTTGTAAAATGTTCCGTACGAATTCTTTATCAATGCCTACAGTTTCAGCAATCACACGAATACTTAACAGAAGGTCAAATGGAACCAGATTACCAAACGTTCCTTATAAAATTGCATAACACTTCGTAATTTAACATCTACTGATCCAGCGAAAATGAGTAGAAAGAGTGGGAACTTGAGATTGAAGACGGACCATTGAACATGTGGCCTGAATGAACTCGATTGTCTTGGAGAGCAGTAAATTTTAACAGAAGATTTAGGAAAGAGAAGGGTAACTGCCAAATTCCTGCCTCAGGTTCTGACTGACTAGAAGAAAGATCCATTTTCACTTCACCAATTTTTCGTCAAAACGGCATGACTTCCTTACCCTATACTGCATTGTCAGCATACTTAGATCTGTGCAATTTTTTCTTGCAGAAAAATATATCGAGGGGAGGGGGAGCCATTATTGCATATGAGTATTAAAACTGGTTCCAACAATAAAATCATCGATTAGACAAATGTTCTAAGTTTAATGGAGAGTACTTTGAAGGTAAAAAGGCTATTTTTTGACTAAACAAGAAATACACAACTTTTTAATTAGATTTATTTAGAGCACATTCTCAAATGACTCTTGTAAGACTTATACACTTGTCAGTGCTCGGAGATTGCGCCAAACAATCTATTGAGATCCACGAACACTATAAACTACTAGAATGCATCGAATCTACCTAATAATGTTTGTATGGATCCTCTTGCAATGATCAAATGGCTGTTCTGTTAGCTTCAATTTCAGTTTTGGAAAAAAAAAGTAATCCGCCAATACTTGCCCGTAAAGTCTCGCAAAATGTGTTTCAACAACCCATTCATTTTTCGCTAGTAGAATATTGCGTTCACTGTTAGCCTCTTAGAGACAAATTCCAAGTGATTCATTACATTATATGGAAAAATATCTATAAACATTATTTTCTCTTGGGACTTTTTAAGGAAGAATATTTCGCATTTTTGCTAAGTTTAAGTCAATTCAGGCCGCATTCTGCCTCTTTGTTTCCTTATTTTCATTGCACTGTTAGTGGTGCAATACGAATTTGTCATGATGTAGATGATGCACCATGATATGTAATCATTGTTTCAAAATGAAGTCTGTGTCTTTATTATATATTTGAATATAAATCATAAGTTTACTATTTCAAGAGATTTGGTAAATGAAGAGGCCTTTCAATATGAGGAGCAAAAGCGTTTGCGGCTAAATACAAAACCATATATTTGTACTGCTATTTCTCAGGGGACGGGTTTGCCAAAAATTAAGATATTAGTTAATTTTTTTTCCTTTGATCTTATCACTTTTTTCACACAAAGTAGGAACGCATTTTAGGATGCATGGACCTTGATTTTCTGATCTACAAGCCAGAGCTCTAGATGAGAAGTATTTTCAAATACGAGATCACAACGGAAAATCATGTATCCAATGCGTTAACGACAGGGTCGTTCTCAAACATTACTAACTCGAAAAGAACAACTATTGCTACTCTGAATATGGATAATGAAATGATTGGTTTCTCATTCTAACTCATTAACTCCTTAAAAGAACCCCACAGACTCCAAAGTGATTAACAGATTTTCGCTTACGAGCGTTTTTATTGTTAAATGAAAATATATAACTTCCAAAAGAGAAGACAAACTCCGGGAGTTCTTAAGCACAATATTTATACATTTCTTTTTTAAAAAATATATTTACTTTTACTTATCTGTAAGAAGTGATAATTATTACGATATTCATACTTATCTGTATGAAATGATAATTATCTGTTTACTTATCTATATGAAGGATAGTGTAGTGAAGTGATCTTAAATATTTATATTTAATACAAAGTTCTATGACGAAATCATGCCCACCCGCGTCTTGAACTATTACCCAAATCGCAGATCATAAAGCATCACAATTCCTTGAGCTGGAAATGTTTCATGCCAACAATTATTCACCGAAAGATGGAGACAACGAACTACATGAATTGAACTTACATTTCAGAAATAAAGAATTAATTATCATAAGATTACTTAATTTTAGTTGAAAGGAGTACTTACTTTTCTAGGAGGTAAATATAGAAGGGACGTAGGTCACAACAAGCTCACACAGATCTGCTATTTGAATTATATTATATTATACTTCTCCATCAAATTAGCATTAATATATATTCATGTATAATGATTAAATGCTGATATATTTAAATCTATTTGATCACCAGTTTGGATTAAGGAAATAATTAACGTAAGAAACGCAATCTAACACCGAAGTATTTATTGAAAATACAAATCCGCTGGGATTAAGCCCTAGTGTGGATGATACTACAGTTATGTTTTTCAGTCTGAATTTAGATTTAGTATAATTTATATAACGTGCATCATATCTTTAATAATAATTAATGTGATCTGTTCAGCTCAATTACAAGCTATCTTTTATTACTTTTGTCTCGTTGAATCAAAAGAAATCCTGAGAATTCTAGTGAATCTCTGTACGTTTTCCAGTAAAGCTCATTATGAGAATTCACGCGAGCTCTACAATGTGGCATCAAGCAGCAAATTTAAAAGCGTTGCAAAAAAAAAAGTGGGAGGGGTTGAAGGGCAAGCATTATTTAAAACTCTCAAAAAATATTTCTTAAAGGAGTGATGATCATTAACTCTTACTCTCTTTCAAAAACTTTAATCAATATCAGACATTTAAAATAAGAATTTTCTGTTATTTATTTTTGCATATCCGCAATAATTCCTAATGTTGACTAAATTTACTTTATTGCGATGTGTATTCAGAATATGGCATCATAATACAAAATTACTCATTTTTCAGACATTATTTTCGTTGTTTGAAAACTATATGAACAATGTGTAAAATTGTAAGAAACTTTACACGAAACCTAAGGATGTTGCTGTAGCTCCTGTAGTACTCATAGTCATGGTAAAAGCTAATATAACTCATTTTGATATCAAGAGAGAGAATTGCATTATATTTTTATCGATTAAGTGAAATAATATTTTTAATTAATTTCTTCCTTTAAGGAAGATCATTTTGCAGAATGGAGGAAGAGTGAATGAATGTGAAGTTTTAACAGCGCAAGAGCCAGATATAGGGCAACTGAGATCCAGACGCTTGCGAGAAATGAGATAAAGGAGAAAAATTGGTTGGCAAGAGGAGTGTCGAAAATAAGGAAAGATGGTTGGAGTATCCTGGGAGTGCGTCACCTGTATTTGCCAAAGACAATAAACTCCGTGTGAAAGAAAAAGATCTTTGGGCATCTACGGTTTCATAATTAGCATACCTACTAAGAGATGGTATGAGGGGAGGAAGTAAGAAATTATTTGAATCTTAACAATAGTCCCAAATATATTAGCAAAACTTTTTCAACGAGTAAAACTATATTTAAAGAAAGTTGGTATGTTGAATACTAACGTTCCTTAAATATCGTTTCAATCCCAATTATTTTTTGACGATCAGTGTACTAGATTGCTGTGTACCGACGATTAACGAGCAAACCATTTAGCATTTCTTCAATTATAATAATTTTGATAATTTTTTTTTGTTCCATAAATCCTTACTCAAATTATTATATTACTTTATTTCTTTATTTGACACAGCATAATGTATTTTTTGTATTAATACTTGTTGATTCAAAGGTAAGCTTGGTTGTTTCTTTTTTTTAAAATATTTGGCACAAAGCCAAAGATGGTATTGTCGAAAGTCTGCGTAAAGATTTTATTAAATTATCTGTTCTCTGTTTTCTTTTAAAATTTCCAAACCCTACTAGAATATTCTTTAAATTTCAGGGAAGTTTTCTGGAATATTCCACTAACATATAAAGCCATGCATTCCCAGGCTGAGAGAATTCTCAACCAAGTGTAACGAATATCAGTTTGTTAATAAACTACGTTATATATTGTGCTCAATTCAACCAGTTAAAACATCTACACACACATATATATATATCTGTGTGTGTGTATAAATATATACATTCTATGACAAAAAAATATGTACCAAGAACAATTTGTCCGATGGAGACAAAAATTGGAGGATTGGAAAATTATATTCAGGATCGAAAATTATTCAAATTTCAGAAAAATTAAATGATTTATTTCCCAGTTACATAGTTACAAAGAAACGAGCTCAATACGGTGTTGACCCAGCTCAAGCCAGGATGCAAGCTGCCACACGACGTAACATAGAGTGATAAAGCTTCCTGAGGATCTCCTGCGGTATTTCTTGCCAAATATGCTCCAATTGTCGGTCATCAACATTCCCTAGTGGATGCAGTAGCCTTCCCAGCATATTCCAAACATGGTCGATTGGAGAGACATCTGGCTGGTCAAGGAAGTGTTTGACAAGCTGTAAGGCAGGTTCATAGCAACATGTGACGTATGTGGTATGGCATTATCTTGCTGAAAAATAAGGCCAAGATACTGCAAAAGGAACGGTAGCAAAACGGGTTTCAGAATGTCGTCGACGTACCGTTGTGCTGTAAGCGTGACTCTAATGAAGCCAAAGGGGTTCTGCTATCAAGGGAATTGGCACTCCAGACCATAACTTCTGGTTGAGGGCCTGTGTGACGTGCGATAGCGAAAGCAGTTCAGACATGTCTTCGATGATCGTCAGGACACAATTGGAAGCGGATTCGTCGCTAAACACTATACATCCCCAGTCATCCAGCATCATTCTAACTTGATCAAGCCAAGCACCACTGTAATCTGGCTCGACAGTGCGCTGGCGTGAGTGGCAGGTGGAGTAGTGGTCGGCATGAGCTAAGATTTCGCTCTTTCAGACGTGCGTGAAAGGTTATGGTGAATACTCGTGTACAGGTCACACGTCTGGTGGTTGATAACGATGAATCAGGCGCTGTGACAGCTGATATGAAAATCACCAAGTCCTCCCCATCTCATAGGCTCCAGGTCGACTGCTACCATCATGATGCTGAAATTTGCCTTTGTCCACCCATTCTTGTCAACATCTTGTAATCACCGCATACCATTCGACCACCACCATTCGACCCATATAACGAGCGATTCTCTGATTTGTCCAGCCTGCCCCTTTCACCTAATGATACGACCTCTTTCAAACCATGATAGTTGATCGTAATGAGCTCGAATCCAGCGACGAGTCATTTTTTCAATCGTTGAAAGGTATTCTAAAACGCAGTACAATAGAATATTTGACCATCAGACTGAGAATCATTTCTTATATATACCTGCTGAGTGCGCAGTTCCGATGCGTTGTAGCTCCCGCTATTCATTCAATGAACACCAAAATTTTAATCATTTGTATGTTCCGTTTAAATGTTTTTGCATACGAAATTTCATTACAATCGGGCAACTCCTTCTTGGTGCATCCTTTTTTGTTACATATATATATATATATATATGGTCGATATAGCAATCTGGTTTTGCAGTCAATGTTGATGGCTGTAATGTTCACTTATAATTTAAAGATATTGCGAAATTCAGTACGACATTTAAAATGAACAAATACTTTATTTTCAGACCAAGAGGCTTACAGAACTCCCATGGAGGTTACTGTTATTGCTCCCAAGCTGTCAAACCTTCGACTGCATCGCAAAATATTCTCTACCTACTCACTGGCGGAAGCACTTGAGCCTCTTAGTGGAAGCTTCTGAATCATTGTCCGGTGGGAATAGAAACACTAGATTATTTTTCTCTCCTCATTCTTTTCTTCCGGAATGATATCCGAGTTCACCACATTTTTTCCATTGATAATAATATCAGCTTATTAGAAATCTTTCACATTAGTTTTGTTTCGCTAAATTTCTCTTTACTTCTACTCTTTTTAAGGAACTCTATCGAAATTTCAGCCGTCATTGCTTAATCGTCTTATTTTTGTCGATAGAATAATTCACTCCCGTCGTCTTGTATCTTTTAGGACAGTTCTTCGCCAGGTGCTGCAATACGCCAATATGACAATATTTCGCTGATTATTTTATTCCACTTACTTCCGGGTTCTGATACTTTCGCTGGAATGAGGTGGAATATGTTTTTGTGCTGGTAAATTCTTCTAATATGATGGTCGTTTGTTAAATGACGAATGCTCTCTTTGGAAATTTTCTTTTTCACTTTCGTATTCTTCAGTTTCTTTTTGCCACCTATCTCATTCTTTTCCTTGCTCCTTCTCCATCCTTTCTTCGATAGTTATGACCAAAACACATCTGACGAATTCATCTTTCAAGAATACTTTGCATTACAGCAATTTCCGCTTTAATTCCACAGTCTTTAAGTTATAAATCTTCATCTATTTTATCTAGCTCTCTTAAAGCGCATACAAATCCTTCCTTTTCACGTTCGTAAACATATGTAAATCGTTCAATTCTTTAACAATCACTACCTCATATGCGTCAGATTTCAAGATTGTATCTTCAATGTAACGATTGACATGTTCGAAACATTTTCGATGCCCATATTTTAAACGACGAATTGCAAGCCCTCTATTCTTTTTACTCTCTCTGTGAAAGCTATTGCAATTCCCATACCAACGGTATAAGAGTTTTCATAAAATTCCCTGAATCCTATATCCTGGTTGATTGAGCCAGGATATAGGATATATTCTCCATATCTTTGAACCATAAGTAACGTTTGCTTATGGTTCAAAGATATAGAGAAATGAATTGCGACATTTAAAACGTAACAAATCTTAATTTTAAGACCTAGAGGCTTATAACACTCTCAGAATGATTTACTGTTACTGCTCTCATGCTACTGAACATTCGACTGACTCTCAAAAAACTCTCTACCTTCTCAAGGGAGGCAGCATTTGAGCCGCGTTTCTTAATGATTGCCTAGTGGGAATGGAAACGCTACAATGGCTAACCTAAATGAACCATTCGTTTTGAAGAATCGAAATAAATCCAACTGTAATCACCTTTTACGATTCGTCATAGAAAACTCTCCCGTTAACGTCTTTTCAGCTGAAGTGCAGAGTTCGATTCCCTATTTGTCTTTCAATCAAGTCGTAGGGTACATATTTCTCTTCTTTTCCAATTTTTCCAATCGCATGCAAAAAATAGCTAATATTTTTCGGTATTACATTCAATATTTCCATCAATTGTGAATGACCTTGAATGGAATCTTCATCCAACACTGCAGCAACACTGCAACTTTAATTTTTTCGGTGGCTTGTCTCTCACATCAGAATCGCCAGTTTTGAATCTATTGAACCATCGTGTTAAAGTAGTGCCGGTTCGCCTTACGCTTCTACAAGTTACAGCAACAGTTTTCTTCAAAATGAAGTAATTAAATCCTCCCATGAATGGTCTTTCTGTATAAAATTCAATATTTTCAAAGCAATAAAGGATTATGAGCTTATACTCTCAAAATTTTAGACATATATGATTATCAAGGTTAGACATAATCAAACAATATGCTATAATGTCAATTCACCATGCATAAAAATGTATGTTTGGCGCATTTGTTATTAAACATTGCTTTTCATCATTTCATAGGTATACACCTGGTATTTTTGTTCACACACACACACACATATATATATATATATATACCACAGGTCCATTGAAATAATAAATAACTCTTTGTGAAATGTGACAAATGATTATTATGTAGAAGAGAGAGAAAAATATCTTGAAAAAAAAATGTATGCTCACTGAATGCTCACTTTAAATCTGAATATAATGTTCTTCTTTTATGCCATATATATATATCCACATTGTTTTCGAGCTTATTTTTAATGATATAAGAAAAGTTATTACGGATGTAATTTTATTTTCTTGAATTTGTAACCAGTTAGTGTTACATTTCTCATATTATTCGTGATTTTGGGGAATATTATTATTATTATTTTTTTTTGGCATTTACTGTCTTGTGTGTTTTTCTCACCACAGTTATATCATGTGCTTTAATTTGAGTTAAATGAATGTGCTCTTCAGATAATGAAATGCTCCCTTTCCCTTCATCTATTACCTTGAGGAAGAGGTGTAATATCTAGCGCCATTTGGCGAGAGAGAATATTGTTACTCTTTGTTGCCGAAATAATATAACAGAGTGAGGATGCACGCGGAACCGAAAGGCAAGAGCAATAATGACTGTAAAGTGAGCGATCTGTTGAGAGACATGGGTCGCATGCCCTCCGCGTCGTAATTTCCCTCACAAACAAAATAACAGACATGAACAAAAAATCCGTATCAAATTGTCAGTATCAATATATTTCCTGTGTAAGTTCAGTTTTTATGATAAAGTTTTTTCTACGTCGAAATCTAACGTTATTTAGGAATATGGTTTTAAAATCCACACTTTTAAGATAATTTGATAACCAGCTTGAAGACGTTGCACAAAATAAATGACGCCCCCCCCGTTCGATTTCTTTTCTAATTCCGTTACTGCTAATGCATATTAGACGCGTTACTACTGCTGATGCACATTCATTACTGCTTATTGTTAAAGAATCCGGTAATCATTTTATCTAGCAAGAAAAATTTCTCCCAGAGAGTCCATGTCTCGACTCGATGAATTGATCCCGCAACATGTTGCAATTAGCTTTTAAAGGTTTCTTTTTAAGAGCTTGAGAAACTCTGAACTCCTTCAAACCACGCTGAGCTCTCAGAGTTTAAATATCAACTAATATAAATACAATGTAAAGCTAATCATATGTTTTAATACATTTGCTTTAATGTATTAAAGTAAAATTTCCGTTTCGGATGTTTCATACATATGATTCACTGTAAAAAACTAATAAGAGTTTATGTTGAAAAGAATAAATTGTCAGCTTTAGCTGTGAACTAAATGTTGATCGTAATGATCAAGAGATAATTTTAGAAGTATAAACAGCTGAAATCAGTTTTTTGACTCTGTCCTCATCGATCGTGCGATGGGGATATGAATAATTCATGTTTTTCTTGCACCTGCTTGTCAGTCAGATTGTGCTTTGTTAAAATTTCTTTTGATTTCATTTATTTTAAGCAAATGAGATTGATTTGCTATTAATACTGGATTGTTATCGTCCCTGCCTTTAGTACCGTCGCTATTAATAACGTACTAATTCTTATGTAACAAGAAGAATGGAAAGAAAGTTGGATAGTAAAAAGTCGAAAAACTGTGCTCTATAAGAGGAATTTTTTTCGAGAATTAATCAACATCAACAGAAAAACATTATATCATTTAACTTTTTAATTAAATACAAGCCAAATAATAATGAAAATATAAAAGAATAAGTTCTTTCTCCTAATTGCTTTCATCATTAATTGATTGCTTATTGACATCGCACTAAACACGAGGCGGTGGTTCCTGTAATTTTGAGCTTTGATCAAGTGAAGAGATGACATCTATAATCTGGCACTTCCGAACTTCCTTACCATGCCTATGGAACTTGGAGCCTTGACAGATTTAATATGCAACAGCTCCACTACACGGTGGATTCTTAGTGGTATTAGGATTCAACTTGATGAAACAATACTGAACCGATCACTAGGCTACCGTCCCCACCCTACTACTTTCAATTGTAGTAGTATGAGTTGAATCAACAAAAAATTTAAAACCTTAAGATTGGTAAATATTGCAATGATAGTTGAAATATTAACGTAGCTTATTTTAGCTCTCCAGAAATCAGGATGAATAAAAGATTTTAGGAGTATATTTTTTTAACAACAGTTCCGAAATATCGCCTTATTTCTTCCACAGGAACTAAGCACATCCTCCTGGGTAAAGTTTTCTCCGCAAAACCAAAAACCAAGGAACTACTTACTTTTGGCCTCTATGTTATTTTCTAAAAACAAATTCAGTATCGTCAATCTCAATTATGATGACTTGCCCTCTAGTTTTATTAGTTAGTCCAGAAGTTTTTTAAAATAACAGCAAACTTCTCGAATTTTTAATTAACAGAGTTCTAGAAGAGAATAATAAGTTAGGGGGAAATTTTTTTCTTAGGTGAGTCATCGTGAGTGCCAAATGATATCTCATTTCCCTTCATGATACCCTTCCCCTCGAGGGCTTCTCTTCTTCAGGTAAAAACGGGCATCACAACCCTAGGTAAAAAAAAAATGAGTTTATCTGACTAACGGTAAGTTCTTAGAATTCAATCACAAAACTTGAAAACAATAAAAATTTATTATTGCACAAACGACATCCTCCAAACAAAATTTTATTTCACATATTGGCATATATATTCTTAAAAAATTACCCTTTTCAAAACCTTCAATGAATCACAAAATCCGATTACCAGAACTTCTATCATTTACTGAACTATTCTTTTTTAGATTCCGTTTTCCAGATCGTCTTTTATTTCTTAGTCATAGAATCAGCTTTGCCCAGCTATCAGCACAATGGTTCATGTGCTATCGCATAATATTCCTGCTGGGCAGAGGGCTTTCTCTCTTTGGTAAACACAAATGGCGGGTCTCCGGGATACTCTTCTCTATTTTCGACCCTTCTTGTGAACCAGCCTTTCTGATTCCCCTTTTTTTAAGCATCGATCATCAGCCATTGATAACACCTGGGCTGGCTTCTGTATCTCCAAACTTGCCTATGGGAACTTAGTATCCTTGACAGATTTGGCAAGTCGCACTGCTCGCTGCACGAGGTACTTTAGTATGGGCTCGAATTTCTGGCAGTGGAAACAAGCAGTCGCGGTTACAACCTTTACGATCATTCGCAACCACGTTCATAGGCTCGTTAAAAAGTATTGTGAAAAAATCCCTAAACACTAGGATTTAAATTTAGGCTCTATGTTCAACTGATTTAGATTAGAAGTTTACCTGGCAAACTTTGTTAATTTCTATTTTATCACCTATTACATTTAAAATATCCAGTTTTCCTTCCAAGGGCTAGAAATTGCTGACTTCATCGCATCAGAGATGTTTGATATATCAAAAGAGTGGCTCTGTTCTATGTCCGAATTCCATTTGAATCTTTGCATGAACCTAGTTCTTCAGAAATAATCAAACGATAATCTCATGTGAACTTGAAATATGTCTATCAAATAGAATATTCTTCATGACCATATTTTCAGCAATTACTGGACATTACCACTATGGTGCAAGGCATATTTGACATCCGTTTTCAAATACAAGGGATCTGTTTTAGATCTGTCATGGATATCAGAAGAGCCGCTTTGATCTCTGAAGCAGGACGATTGTAATTTCGTTCCAAAGAGCACTGATGATGAAAAAGAGGAACCAAGCAAGGATTCAATATACAAAACTAGCGACATTTCTGAAAATAGAATATCATTTAAAATGTGACTAAAACTCTTAATATCTCGAGAGATCACATCAAAAAATAGTCTAGATGTGAAAATGAGGACAGCGTATCTAACATTGAAAACGGAACAAATTTCAAGTAGTGACTTTTTTAAAGGAAACGAATTTTAGTATTTATTTTGAGATTTAAAGATACTACCTCATTTTGATTGATAATAACTTTGCTTTGTATTCTATTTGGCACCTGCTAAAGATATAAGACAGAAGAAAGCCTTTGCTGGAATTACTTACAAAAGAAAGATTTGTCACTTCCATTTGCATAGGATCCTCGAAATACATTAAGATTGTGCAGAAACAACGAGACTCTCGAAGATATACCCTACAAATCCAAAAGTGTCTCATACGCCAACTGCAACATATGTAGTTTAGATAAAAGCTAAGTTATATGTATATTATAATTACAACAAACCATCCCTGTTCGGATACTTCGCCTATTGAAAACTTGGTGAACGGAGATGGAAAGTTGTGAAATCCGCAATACGCTAAGCTTGAGGACTGTGGAATGAAAGCATCTAGGCGGAGTGGGGTGTGTTTCTTTGGAGAGTAGGTTCAACTGCCCACTGGTATCTGGAGAGATAGGGTTTAGACAACTTATCCCAGTGGAATTTTCGCTGATGCTGACTCTTACACCTGTCCTACTTTCTCAGAGCATGGGTGAGGAGGAATTAACGTACATCACCCTTACAGAAGAAAATATCATTTTACTGTGGAAGATCTTTCTAAACTATATTTAAAGAAGATTGTTTTTCAGCCATCAACAAAATGACATATCTTGTTACATGCTGCATTGGATGCCAACCTTCCTCGTTGGAATCATTGGTAACCTCTAGTTGAGGCATCGGATCTATTTGAATCAAACGCAGTTATGTCATCAGTCCTTATTTATGAATGGAATGGACACATCGAGGCTATTTTTTGAGGGGAAATACTCGACCCACACAGAGTTAGATGCGGTTTTTCTCATCTAACTGTTAGCTATAATTCTTTCTTTTTGATTACTAGAGTGAGAGTAGTGTATAAATGTAATATCCAAAGTATGACTTAAATGTTTCCAGTTGTAATTTTTCTTGCGTAAGCTAATGATCTCAGGGAAGTGTAATTTGGTGTATATTTATAGGTAATCATATTGATGCTCCATTAATATTTTCAGTCGAAAGAAGCTAATAGTCACTGAACTACCACTCTTGAACGAGGAAGTGTAATTGAGCACAACTGGGTATTAGTTTTTGGCAAAATCACAGAAAAGTCTGAAAACCTTTACAACATTAATTATTGCGAAAAGGTTGACGTAATATTATAATCGGAAACAATTCACAAGATCCGACAAATTTTTAGGACTAAACAATAGACACCACTCATATAAGTTATTTCAAAGTTTCGTTGCGTTTCTTGGTGAACAAAACACAACTGTGAATATTTAGGCTCCCTACATTCCCAGAACGGCTACGTGTACGTCGTCTGGCTTTTCAACAAGCTGAAAGCTTCCCTGAAAGAGACGATGTTACTATGGAGGAAAGTGTGCACTCCATCTCAACCGAGGTGTATCAGCACAGCTTTCTACGATGGCAGTATTGTTGGGAGTAGTTGGTAGGAAATAGTTCCTAAAGGAACTATTTTGAAGATAATTAAGATTGTTTATTAAAGTCTCAAAAAGAACCAACACTAGAGCTATTGGCGAAGAACATCAGATTTTTGAACCTCAGTCGAGTGACTAGGAAACCTCGCTCTGTAAACTTCCACACCATGTTAAAGGAAGGACTTTAATTAGATTTAACAAACATCAGCCCCGTTACAGGGTAAGTCTTTAATGGCATTAGGGTTCGAACCCACAACTGGACGACAACAATCCCTGCAGTGAATCTGCGATCACGACCACTAAGCAGTCGCGACTAGTATAAATTGAAGGATATTTTTTTGAATAAGGTTGACTATTTTTGAATACATCTCCTATTAAACATCAAAAGGAATAATTTTATTGTTCATTTGCAGAAATAGAATCGATCGGAAGGTAACTAGATGTGTTTTAATTTTATTTTTCTCAAAGGCTTCCTTCATTTGCTGAAGAGTTCAAAATGAATGCGCCTCTCACATTAGGCTCAAAATATATGCGTGAAATTTTTTTTGCTATACAATGTAGTAAACGCATGTTAAATGATAATAATTTTTGTCGACAAATAAAAATATGACTAAACTTAAGTCCTTAATATAGAAAATAAAATTTTAAATTGCATAGAATAAATGTACTTTTTTAAGATGTACAAAAAATTTAATAAAATTCTAAATCTGAGTTATTAAAAATGTTCTTTCTCTCATTTGAAAGA
>BMAW01049086.1:0-14639 GCA_019974015.1 Nephila pilipes
CGAGAGCTACTTAGATGTCTAAGTGATCAAAAAGGAGCTAGGACTCGACGCAGACTGATCGAAGATACTCGATTATGAATTTATTCATTACATTGGAACCGTTTATCTGGATACGAATTACGTAATGGTTGAAGCTATAAATTAGAACGCAGAGGGAAAGTGAACTAGTAAAGAGTATTCCTTTTTCTTTAAATATAACTAAGCAACACTTTGATGAATACTTTTAACTGAAATAGCGAATTGATACTGAGTGATTATTTTATTTGATGTATCTATGCTTAGAAGTAAGTTAAAGTCTTTAGAATTGTGATTAGATTAGTACTTAAATTCACATTAGGGTCAGGTAACAAAAATACTCCACAAACATGCAGAGATAAATGCGTTTGTTAAATACACGGATACATTGAAATTAAGTATCACAGTACATCACCTCAAGTAGGAGTACATAATAATATTCAAATGTAGGATTGACAAATAAAATCTTGTTAAACATCTCACCTTAGGCATATCACATTCTTAAAGTTTTATTATTATAAACCCCAAACACGTTCATAATTTTTTTTTAGAAAAAAATCTTTAAAATGACATGTTTTAAATCGATTTACTTACCTCATTGGTAAACAGAGTGGAAAAATTCAGCAATGCGTATGGGTACTTTATTCGTATTGTTAAAATACAGGTATACGTAATTCCATTCGTACACCTATATTAATATTGATATATGATTCCTCATAATTATACATAAGCGACTACCAGTTTGGGGTGATCTACGCATAATCGGTCTTGATCTCACTTTTGAAAGATTCGCGTGGGGTCTTTGTAAAATTAGTCTTTCTAAAGTAGTCATCCCACACAGAAAGAAGAATGCTTAGTTTTCCTATCTGGAGACCTTTCGCAACTCCCAGCGTCTCATATAAAGTGAGACAAACACCAACCTTTGACAGACAGATGGATATACTCTCACTCACACAGCTGACAGATACTCACAGATACACTTAGCATATCTTGTCGGTGAAGCTCATCACATGCACACACATTTAAAGAACTCATACTCTCAAATTTCATTGCGAATTTATTTCGCGTTTGACCCATGTAACAAAATGAAATCTCATAAACTCTTCATAGAAACCCACGTTCATCATCCCTTAATTTTCAGGTAAGCCAAATCAATATTATATAAGTTTTAACTTTTAATTTTTCTAGTTTTAGTAGTACTAAATTTCTATGTCATTTAAGTAATAGTGTTTTACCTTGCTATTCGCGTACTCTCTCCTTTAGATCATTGACTCAAACGATCATTGATTTTTTTTACAGAATTTAGTAAGTGATATCTTAAACAAATAACAATTATTCTTCTCAGAGAGAATCACGTATTATTGCTTAGTTCAAATTTCTTAATGTTATATAGGAACTTAAAAGAGAATAATTAAATTATCCCATTTTCTTTATAACATCTTATAAGCCATAAAGGTAGAGTACAGAACAAAATGAATTTGTTCCAAAAGCTATCTATAAGCATGGTTACTTTTTAACATAAATATCGTGAAGATTCATGCATTTCTCATATTGGTTGACAAACTTTCTGTTCCACATCTTGCAGGAAAATTGCCACCAGTGATGAGAGATACAGTTATTTTCGAACCTTCATTCCTCTTTTTGGTTTAAATAGCTCATCGCTGTCCTCGTACAGCCTGGCAGTGAGAGCTGCATTGATCACCGTCCCCGGTTTCATAAACTTAACAAGCAAGGTGCACTTTTGGTTCCGAAATACCTTAGTCATAACTTTCCTGCGGTTGCAGGTTGGACACTCTAGCATTCTTATCCCCTTCATCGTGAACGTTGGTTCACCCGTTTTTAAATTATCTACGTCATTTACGCGCAACATCATCACTCTTAAAGTGTTCTTGTATACTCGGGTAACTTTTCAAAAAAATTCGACTGCATTATTACTTCCTTCTGGAAGAAAGCGAAAAAAAAACTACGCAATTCGCATTTTGCGGGATCATCAATTGTACTATATATGATTATATGTCTTCAACTCAGCAGTTTAAAATCATAGGTTGGTGTCGGTAATAGCAGATGTTAAGGTTAAAGAGATGAGCAGCCTCCTACTGAGCATCCCCACTTCCTAACAATCGTTTGGTTGCTTAGCAGCTCGATCCCAGTTTAAAAAAAATACAATCCTTCTATTATATGCAAGTTTGAAAATAATCGAGATAAATGTTTCCTAAAAGAATTAAAATCATTACAATAGATAAAACATATTTTCGAAAGGACACAACTACTGTATAATAAATGAATGTGATTTTATCATCTGCGGTATTAAAATATTTCCATATTTCTTACTCTTTTTAGTCCAACTTTGGCATAAGTCCATATTCTTCTCTGCCACCTGAAATCCACTAAACCTAAAAGAATGATATGATGAGGGAAAAAATGATCAAAAAACTGTAAATTCAAGTTAGAAAACTTGTTTAAATATAAATAGAAGATATCTTCTTATGTGAAGTGAACAGATGTTTAATTGAATATTATTCGATATTTGTTTGAAAATTACGAACGAATATATTTATCATTTAAAACTAAATGTCAAAAATTAACTCACAAAAATCGAAAGTTATATAAACTAAATAATTTACATGCCAATATATTTTTATATTAATTGGAGCTCGTGTCTTGCATTAGTATTTGAAAATAATTACTGGGATTATGGTTTTTCTTTTTTCATTTTGTTTTACTTTCTTAATTTTCTTAACAGATGTGTTTATTAATACTTAAAGTTTAGTCTCATTAACATGAGGCAATGGAACTCTATTCTATTAGCAATGGAATGCAACTAAGGATAAATTCCGACTAACACGAAGTCGGCTTTTAGTCGACTCAGGACTCTAACCTTCCGATCAATCAACGCATCATTTACATTTTAGACTTCCGTAAGGGAATATATTTAATTTTAATTTCTAGTAAATTATACTTATGCATCACATTACCTTTTGCTAATAACGTTTCCATCCTTTTCCCCAAATAATTTCGAACTTCCCGATTCGTTAATTGATCCTGGTTGAAAAACGTGAATTTAATTTTAATAGCTCTCGTATTGCTTCTATAAGGGACGTGAATAATAAATAATTCTTGAAATTATTTATCGCTTCTTATTTACAGCTTGAATACAGTGAAATTCAACTAAGCAAGATTTCTGAATAGAACATGTAAAGAAGTAGACGACTATAATTCCCCTAAACGCAAAAATAAAAATGCTGAGCTATTCGCAGTTTACTCTTCATTAAACATTGAGGCTTCTAGTGATTTTATTTGCATAAAATTTAGAACTTTCCAACCAAATGAAACGTGAATGCGCAGATTAGATGAAAATAAAGAGAGCAATGAATTGCATTAAGGATAGTGATATACAAACAAATATACTTGAAAGAAACAGAACGAACATAGGATAACGAGGAACTGGTAGATCTATATAAAGTAGAAATTGGAGAAAATTGCTTTAATGGATTGGCGATGAATAAAATGGGTTAGATGTGACTATCGGTTCGAATAAGTAGTCACTGTGGTGGAAATCCCAGCATTCGAGAAGTACCACACACGAAGCAATGTACCTGGCAGGTAAGAATTCTATCGCTTATTTCTGAACCAGGATTCAAACGAGTTGTGAAAGATTCTTGCATAATCTCCGAATATAGTTAATAAATTATTATTGTTTCTTTTTCTAACAATTCTTCAATTGGGTTTATGATAGTATTTACTTCTTAATTATATTTGACGATGCTTGTAGATTCGAATAATGAGGAGCCACTAATCGTATAAAACGTAATTTTGATAAAAAAAAAATTATAACTGGAGAATTTTCTCCTCTAAAAGCTTTTAAGAACAACTGAAAGCTTTTTTATTTTCAAAATGTAGGGAACATTAGAATACGTATTCCTTTGTTTCTTCTTTATTCAGTGAAAACGTGATCAGCGTCATTATGTGTTCCAATAACCAAAGTGCTCTGGAAACCTCCCCACGAATCATCGCCTTCACGAAAGCAAATCGATCTCCAAAAATAGATGAGAAGTCAAGAGTGCGCAAAAGTTATCGAGATTCTAAATCACAGAAAATTTCCGTCGAAGAAGAATAAACGGCATGGAGTACATTTTATGATCATTTTGTTCCATAGTTTCCGCGGATAAAAATTATCATAAACACATTGAAATTTATTCGCCTACCTCGGTAATAATTTTTATCTTTTCTGTTTCTTTCCTTTCGTTCTTCCTTTTTTTTCATTATTTTTTGTGTCAAATGTGGAGAATAGAAACTCCACAAATATGGAGAATAGAAACTCATTTCTCCAGATAATATGAACTGTTTTTTTTATTACAGGAGAGGGCAAAAAGCGGTCTACAAGGAGTTTTTTTCATGGCTCGACAAGAGCTAGAAAAATCACTCTAGAACTGAGATTGCTACTCCTGCTTAAAATCGTTGAAATCAAAACTAGATTTATATGCACGTAAAGTAGGAGAAGATAATTAATAACATTTCTCATAATCAGAAAAACTGAAAGTACATGAAAGTGTTTCTGCACATATTACAGAGGCCGAGAAGTTTGGAGATAAAAGTCACAAGATTCAAGACTTGACGAAAATTGAGCTTAAATTAAATTTGCCCTCATTAGATATTTATAAGAAAATGTTTATAATAACCCTATTTAAAAATACATAAAATGAGCATTTCAGTAGAAAAGGCATTATTTTAAAATTAACGACTGCTGAAATTTTCAATAATTTTTCCCAAATATTACAATATTTTAAAATTCCAATTCTTCCACATTATTCAATATTTTGACACGTTTACGTCTGCACTGAAACATATTCTTTTCTTTTCTATGAGGTTATTCTAACAGCGCTTAGCTTTATCAGATGGCGTAGAGCTAAAATGAAATAATACCACCGTGATAGCAGTGGTGCCCATTATTTTGCTTACTATTATTGATGTCATGTAGATCGGTATATATATTTTATGTTCATACTAAAACATTTATTGGAAAAGAGAAAATATTTAATCGAGTATCGTCCCTTTACTGAGGTTCAAAATTATAATGTTTGTTGCCAATATTTCTCGTGTTGCTTCTAGGAGCTATAACTCAAAATCAAATCTTCAAAATTCAATCTCTATTTAGTTTTTATATTGTCTTGTTAAACTTGGGGTTATTGAGGTTTGTTATACTTCTGAACCTAACATTCTGTAACATTATTTAATTGAATAAAATATTTAATTTAGTTCTATCTTTGTTATGTATAGGTGTGACTTCCTAAGATTTTTAAGGAATTTTAATTTATTCAGAATAAGGCTAGATGCCCTAGAAAATATCCATATATCATTTTACTAGTTCAAATACTTTTCAACTGTAAAGCTTATCTAAGTTACTTAAAAAAATATCTTTATGTCACAGTCTGGAAGATAATAATCAGATTCAGTTAAATATCAAGTTTCATTAAAGAGACGATATTTCAAAAACGAATAAGAGTTTCTACCCATATACGAGACCAAATATTGTGAAAGTCTTAAGAATCTTTTTCTCTCGACGGTGATATTCTTTTTCCTTCAGTCATTTTTTACCCTTCCTTTTTTCTTATCGCACTAGAGTTCTACAAATTGTTCGAAGTTTCCAGCAAAAACGTACGTAATAAAAATGCGTAGTGTTCTTTTTCTATCTTTTCTTCGCTCAAAAAAAGTAAGGGTTGATATGAAAAAAAAATTGAAAATGCAAGAAAAGGAGTTTTGAATAGATTACGTTGCATGAAAGGGATAAAAGTTTCGTGTCTGGATAAAAGAAACATTTGCGGAAAAGCTCGAATTTGTGCAGGTTGCTTCAAAACATCGGAAATGTAATAGTCCTCGATGCCCTACTTTAAAATAATATATTTAACCAGCATCAGTATCTATTAAAACTATCATTCTGGGAGAACAAATGTATCGTTACTTTTTGGCTTCAAAGCATATTTCGAAAACTACATAAGATTTGAATCATTTTCACTTGGATTCTTGATACGAAAAGTTCCTAAAAAAATTGTGAATAATTTGATTTTTATTTTACCTCTACCTGTACTGCATGTCGTTTGGAAACAAATTTTTCAATTTGGCATCATAATATCTTTTTTTCTAAAAGAATCTAAATTCGTTTAGATGTGAAAACTGAATGGAACTAATCATAACATGTTCCTATTATCAATATTGGTATCACTAAAAAAAGAAATATATCATAACAATTGTTCAATACTATGTTTTGTGAAGAAACAACTTCGTCCTACCAATATTAAATAATATAATATGTTTAAGTTATTATATTGCGTGATTAACTACAAAGACCTCTTTGTGTTGGGTAATAATGACAAATCAATAGTAAAATCTCATTGGACTCCGAAAAATTCCAAAAAAGGGAGGAAGTTAAATTAAAAAATTATTTTGAAAATCTTCAGAAAAAAATGTCGGCCTCATACCTGTTTTAACATTTTGAATACTTTTATACATTTTCAGTTATTTCCTGATTCCTGATTACAATATTTAAAGAATATATCAATCAGTTGGAAAAGTATTCAAATTTTATACGTCAATCCAATAAAAAAATTAAACTTCGATCCAATAAGTAATTGAATAGAAATTTTTTCATGTATTTTTATTTTGAAAACAAAGCTCAGTATTGATGAAACATGTATGCAAAACATGTATGCAAAATGTTTTTGCAAACATGTATGCAAAAACATTTCCGATATAAAAGTTTGAAAAATTATCAGCTACACCAATTTGCCCATCAACGAAAACAATATCAGGCTATTGTTAATGAATTAAAATTCCCTAATTTCTATAAATAATTCATCCTTTTTTGAGCTTCTTTTTAAATAGTAAACTACAAACACAACAAATGTATTTTAAAAAAAAATTTAAACTTAAATACCATCTCTCTCTCTTTATATATATATATGAAACATACTTTAATCTAATGCTGAATTTTGTCTTATCTAAAGTTAATTTTAAATAAGAACTCATAAATGTTTTTCTTCAGAAAGATTTCTTGCTTAAATAAATTCCTCTATGGAATTTGAGCAACTATATAACTACATATAAATACATAATTTAATGAAAAAAAAGTGTAGTTATCCTACTAACCATATTTTCAAAAATTTTAATTTAATCAGTTACGATCCATTTAAACGAAAAAAACATTTAAAAACCTTTTACCTAAAATGCATAATTGTTGTAAGTAATTTATAATATTCATTTATTACCTTTTATTCAAAATAAAAAATATTATATAGGAAAGCAATATTTTTCTACCTTTTTTTATTTTCAAAGAACCTGCATTGAAGTATTTTGAAATGTATTTGATGTTAAAAAAATAAAAATACAATTATTTAAAAAGTTTAATGAGAATTTTTTTTCCATCTTTGAAATATATAATCAAATATTTAATTTTGAAAATATTTTTAAGTTCCATAGAAATGAAGGCCTTTTTAAAATAACTCAATTCTTTATTCAGCGTGATTTCTTTTTTATTTTATCTAGCTACCGAAATAATTCTTTGAAGATGAATTTAATTTTTTCCTTCAAAAAATATTTTAATGACTGAAAATTTTTCTTAATTAGTTTGCTCTACATTATCACAGAAAGTTTATTTGTTTAAAACTCAAATACTTCCTTTTATTAAAACAGTAAACTCACTCAAATAAGATTTAACATTAAATGTGATTTTAGAAGAAAAAAAATAACAATGAAAAGTTTAGCCTGTAATTTTAAGTAAAAAAAATAATAAATAAATTTCAATACTATTAATTTCAATATTTTGTTTTCCTAATGAACATTCATTTTTTGATTAATATAAATTATTCTGCTATACTTTGAATCTAACATTCTAATTAAAATGTATTACAAGAATTTAAATCATTAATTAATTTTGTTAATTTGCCACACTGTGTGACAAAATTTTGATTTGAAATTAAGCTAGATGTATTACACGTGCTAGATATATGATAGAAAAGTATTAGTTTAAAATTTAAATATAGTGGTTAAACGCTAATTGCCAGCAGGAATCTAATTATATTTACGTCTAATTTTCGGTATTTTAATATAATCTCTTAATTCTGCCTATCACAATATGATTCATTCAATACCACCATACTACGAGAAGAATTAAGGTATTACCTAATGAATCTTCAAGATGAATGTTTAATTTAAGATAGAAGCAGAAAAGTAGAAAAACGGGCATATTTATTGGTTTTTATTACAACAGTTTAGAAATTACTTTTTGTTCCATAAAAAGGTAACTATTTCTTCTAATATAGATTTTTCATGAATTTTCGTTTTCTCAATAATACATTATTTACAGATAATTTCCCTATCAATTATAGGAAGTGTATCTTTAACTTTTACGTAACTGCTAATAAAATCTGTTGCGCAGTTTTCTTAATTATTTGAAAATAATTATTACAGTGTGTATATGCAGTTAAAAGGTTTACTGTTTTTGATGTTTTAGTTCTAAATTAATATCATGACCACAAATTTAATTACAAGATTTAAAAGACTGTAAGTTTTGGGTCTTTATCAATCACTACAAGTTTTCTAAATGCGAATGATTTCGAAGGGAATGCATTGTATCTTATTTCAATTAAGACAGCAAATTAATTAAAAACGTAATTATAAAAACCATCTTAAACAATAACTGTCATTTTTCTCAACTTTTCGAATTTAAATCAAATTATCAAATTTGTGTATTATGCCATAATTAAACAGAGGATAATAAAGGTACTGTTGCACAAAGTTGATCTTGTAAATTCTAACTTTCCTGAATAGTGTACTCTGAAGAATTTCGTTAATTCCCAAGAAATTCTAACCATCACTTTTAAAGAATATGCATCAGAGATTTCTATTTCTAAAATTAATCGATTATATGGAGTTAATTAAGACATTTACTTTTTGTCTCTCTTTCTCTGTTACAGATGTAGATCCAGGAATAGCAGAAGTGTCCAGAAGGAAAAAGTACAGAGCCTCTAACTCTCAAAGCGAATTTTTAACCAATTTGAATCAATTGTAAAGATTATCAATATTTGGAGTGATAAATCCTGCTGCTTTATTTCAGTCATTAGTAGAGTCTTCAGTAGAAGAGTATTGTAGATGTGTCGAATTGAAATTAGTGCCTGGATTCCAAGTCTCACCAGCTGTGAGCCAAGGATAATAATCCGGATCCTCCTCACAAAGAGATACGCGTTGTTCCGTACTTTTAACGAAATAGAAACGGTCATAGGGATGATGTCACGAGCTATTCTAATGTGTTCAAGTTCAGTGTCGTGAGTATAAAATTTGCAGAAAAAAATCAGAACGTTTGTTTCGACACGAAAAATAAATATCTTTGTCTTTTGGGATCGTAAAAAGTTTCTTCTCATTGAACGTTTGCTCCATTTGAAAAGAATTAATTGCTCCATTTGAAAAGAATTAATTGCTCCAGTTAATAAGAATTACTGAAAAAGGAGAAATGACATTAAGGAGAAAGATAAAGAACATAAGAAATGGAATGTGAACAAAAGGAGTGTATTTCTTGCATGGCATAGGTAACCCCAGAAACCAACTCTTAGTCTCATTAGGTTTGAACATAATCAAACACTTCTCTCACAGACCTTATCCCGCTCTTAGTTTCATATTGTTACCTCATGGGGTCATTAATGTGTGAAAATGGTTTTCGGCCTTCTCAAAGGTCCAGAGGGCCAATACACATTGGGCCAAATTGGTGGAGGTAAAGGTTTCGACAAAGGTATGGAAAATCATCTCTAAGCTTACGAATTGTATCGTCATAAGATATTGTTTAATATACGCACATGAATTTGTAAAATTTTTAAAATATCTCTTTCATTTTCGATTTTTAAGAAACTGAATACTCTTTTTTATGGACAGACCTTGTAGGATGAGGTCAATTGCTTGTTACTGGCAACTAATACAGTAGAAGGAATAAATAGGATTTGAATTAAGACTTCCTTTTACCTAACTTATTTTCGATAATTACGACTCTCATCTGTTCTCTCTTTCCCTTTCTATGAGACGAAAGGAACTCGATAAATCTCCAGTTGTACTCAGAATATGCATGTGACCTGGTCATCAAAACAATCACTGAGATGAAGTGCCTTTGCGTTTTCTCCACCACGACTACTTACCGAGAAATCAATAGGCGGTTTTGATAAATTTCTATTTAAAACTGGGTATTTTTTTCATGTTTGGCAAAAAAGAGATTACCGATATAACTACGTATATTGTGAAATATAATTCTTCCCTCTTAATGAGGATATTATTTATGTGCTTGCACTGATAAGCTTTAGTTACTTTATTTTATTGCGATATTCTTACAATAAAGAAATTGAATATTCAAATATATATATCATAAGAAAAAGACATTGAAGACATGAAATAATTGAAATATGATTCCAGATTTTCGAAATATGTTTAGTAAGTATTTTTATTGGAGCAAAATACTATCTCTATGAAATTCATATAATGAATCAATGTCTAATTGGCTCAATACCGAGCGAATATGTAGATAAGAGGTGAAATAAGGTAGGAACTAGCAAAAAGGCATTCCAATATTTAGTGATGTATGGTGAAAGAGGGTTCAAACCTGAGAGATACTAAAAATAAAAATAATAATTTTTGAGCCTAATATATTTGTTATTCCAATTTTTTCCAACAGATAGCAATACGAGTTTCCTCTTTGTTTGATAATAATAATAATTATTATGTATAATAATATATATCTAATAAGATTTTAATTGAAATAATTATATTTTAATAAGTGTTTTAGAATTTTTGTAATTTTCACTTTGCGTAATATTACAATAGTGGTTTTCTAATTATATGCTTAGTATTGGATGGAAATTTATTTGACGTCATATTTGTGTTAAATTACAGTGCAATGCCTTGTTATCGAACTCCTTCAATATTTCTATCACCAATGCTAATTATTATTCGATCACAGTTTGATTGAAAGTTATTTTAGTATATATATTTAATTGTTATCTTTAGAAGTCTTATATCACATCATTTTCTGTATTCTCTGTCACTCTTTTCTTACATTTACAGTCTGTACCAATTATTAGTATGAAGTAATATTGAATAGGATTTGATGGATTCCAAAGATATTGTTCAACCATACATTTCATTGAAGCAGAAATTTAAAATATCATAGAACCCTTTTTAAGTCTTCTTTTCCTCTATAATTTCTAATCTCAAAAAAAAACTATTTTGCTATTTTATTTGCTTATTCTTATGATTTTTGCTTTTATTACTGAATAATTTTTTATAAGAGATAAGAATTCATTTAATAATTACTACTTTATCTAAATATGTTTATTTCTTTCAATAATTATGGTATTACTTTTATATATTAATTTATATGCTATACAATGTCACATATACACACAGTCACGTGTTTGAGTATGTTAGCCGACGTAACATTCTCGGGGATAGAGCAGCTGAATCTATGTGTAAGTTAAGAGAATAGAGTACCAACTCAAGTAGCCTTCTAGTCAATGGACTGTGATTTAAAATTACGAAATCCTTCACAATCATCCTCTTAAAGAATTTAAAATTGATTTGACGTGTTAGCTTAGTGTTAATTATTCGGAAAAAATTCACCTGATTGTGATATTGAGGGATTAATTTCACCATAATTTAAAGGAATTTTTTTTGATAAATTTAATCCTATCTAAAGAAACGTTTTTAAAATTTTGCAAATGAGTCCGGCTTCATAGAAAAAATGGAATCATCCTTAAATACCTCATGCTCAACAGAAAATAATGAAACGTTAATTTAATGTACATCGTTCTCTTAATGGGCAATTAATTTTATACAAAAGAATTATGTTAATAAACCACTTAAGTAATTGGTAAATGAGTTTTCTTGATGTAGTTTCTTCACATACGCTATATCGTAATTAGATTTATATAATTTATTTTGGCAGGATGTTATGTTCAGATAATAAACTCCAAAAATTGCTTACTTTTGCCCCGCATACACACCTCAACGCATTCAATGAAGTTTATTTACACTATTTTTTATAACATGGTTTCTTCAGAATTGAAAAGAATGAATTCCTAAACAACGAAAAGTTAATAAAAATAAATTTATTCAGCTCTAAATCTGTCAGAACGTTTCTGAAAAAATCCTCACATATTTTTTTTCTTTTTCTTAATGTTAATTAAAGCCAATAAACTTTCGTAAGATACATCACATAATTTATTTCTTTTAAGAGGAAATTAGGTATTATAATTAGATATTCTAAGCAAAAGTTAAAAATTATTTTCTTATATGTTTCAAATTTTAAGTAAATTTTTTTTTGAAATTTAAAAATAATGAATTGTACAAACGTGCTCTTCATTTAATATATTTAGTCCTAATTTCTAATTTAAAACCCTTAATAAATTTCTGAAATTTGAACAATTATAAAAATATATTCTTTTAAATGTGTTATTTAAATAAATTATAGTTAAATTCATCGCAAATACAACGCAATTTAAGAAATCTTAATTTGCCCTAATTTTTCTTCGTTTCAATATGTAGTATAAGCCTGTAGCTGCTGTAGCCTTGTAATAACGGTCCCGAATTAGTGGCTGTGTTCCGTGGAGTCTCAGTTTCGAGCCCCCATACATTTGAAAACCCATCATGTGCCAGGGTTGATGAAAGTTAACTCTGTCGAAGCTCCACGTATTACTGTTGGTGAGGTGGGGAAGTGGGGAATAAGTGTTGCCTACTCAAGTGTGTGTCTTTTTTTGTAACTTTATCGAATTTAGAAATTATGAATTCTGTCGCCAATACTCTCATCTTGCCTCTAAATGCAACGATTAATAAAGAATCAATCATCCTCTTGTACGAAACGAAATAGATTATTTAAAATTAAATCGTTGTCAAAACTTTAAGATTAACTAACATATGTCAAAACACATTTACTGTAAATCTCAGGACCATTATATGCATTAAATGTTTTGGTTGATTTTAATAGTATTATATTAAATATTATCTTACATTTAAATGACCTTTTCAATTATTTAAAATTCTATATTAAAAATTAATGTATAATTAAATGTATAATAAAGTACAAATGTTTAACACGAAATATATTTTAAGTACACAGAAAAGCTTAGAAAAAATTCTAAAAAAGGTTCACGTTTAAAAAAAAATTATTTTAGTTATGGCTAACTGTCTGTACACCGAAATTTAAAAATTCCTCGGTGGTGAAAGTCCTTATTTTACAACAGTGAACATTGGAAAGAAAATATTCTATTTCCCAATGTATTGTGCCAAATAATACAACAAGAGCCACTGAATTTCTTAAAAATTATTTCTTTGAAGGAGCTTATTTGCTTGCACATGCAATGATGCGACAATAGTGCTATCCCAGATTCAGATTTGACATCGATGACCATTCTTTATCATCTTTCCCCCTTGTCTAATCAACCTTCCAAATGACGAGATTTTTTGTCTTTTCGTTTCTTTGAAGAATTCCTCACATATCTTATTAGTGTTTACTTTAAGAATTCTTACTATATTTGATGATTCACTTTGAAAACTCGACTTTGATTTGTTAATTATTTTCAATTCCTGCAATCGATTAATCGGAAACATTAATTCATTTAGACAGCTTTTGTACCCAAATGCCAACGAATGCTTTCGAATTTAATTTAATGATATCTAAATCATTACTTTGAGATAATTAAATAAATTGATTTATTCACTACTTAAGCAACTAACATGTCATATAAAAGATAAAATGTTAGAATCTCATATTACAAGAATGAAGAGCATACACATCAAAAGTTATTAAATCTGATTTATGTCAGACTTATTAAATAGTCATTAATCGGCTTATATGTATCCTTACGGTGGCTAATAATAAATGGGTTTCATAAGAATTTGGACGTATTCAATATCTTTTAAAATGATCGTCACAATTTTTCAGGAACTAACTACGCTTTTCACTTATTTCAATTTAGAATTATGTTTTAAATATCTTATAGGATTTTAATATAATTTCTATGACTTAATTCTCTTTAACACTAAGTGAAACATATTATGTACATTTGTTACTGATATTAATACACGGAACAGAAGTCATTTGGCTACCAATATCCTAGATATATGCAGCAGTATTTAAATGCAATCTTCAAATTTTATACTGCAGAAAAACTAATATAAACACAAATAATTTGAAATAAAAACCAACGTTTTTATATGGGGGCAAAGTTGATTAAAAAAATTATTAAAATATTAGTTAAAACTGGTTGCAAATATCTAAATATTGCATTGTTAGGCAAATAAGAACGGTTCCCAAAATTTCAGAGCTCTAGCTTGATGGGAAGTTGGTTAAATTAACAATAGACAATTTGATGACACACTGATACACATACATACAGACACACACCAAGTGAAATACATAACAACGTTAAAACTAACTAAAATTAATTAATCCGGTAAATTAAATGGTTGGAATACAGTTTAGTCAAACCACTCTTGGAGACAGGAATTATTTGGCGGTATTTTGCCAAATGTTGCTAAATTGGTCCGCGAAGCAGACTTAACATTCAGCCAAAAAAAAAAAAAATTCGCCAAGTTTG
>BMAW01049094.1:0-24819 GCA_019974015.1 Nephila pilipes
ACTATGACAAACACACTCAAAATCACGATTAGTGATATTCTAGCTCTGGCGCACGTGTCGACGAGACCCGCCACTCAACACGAGACAGCGATGATTCAAATGGAAAACTGTTCCCAAGCACAAACTCTATTCAACAGGGGTAAGATGCAGTAATGCTAAAAAATATCAAAAAGCAACCTTCTGTACAAACCAATGTATCTTTTCGTATCATCACGATGATACTGGACGGGGAGTATGCGGCGACTCTCTTCTACAACAGCATTAGAAGTTAAAACGCCTTACTTTACCATCCAGAAGAGATGACTTTTCAGCCTGGATGTTAGAAACGCATTCTTTGGACCCATTGGACCAGGGTTCGAAACAACGCTGCCGCATCAAGGTCACCCACAATTACTCTCTCCTCCTCGGGGTCGGAAAACCACTGGCCGCCGGAAATTATTCCATAAAATAAAGTTTTTCTCAGATTTTAATACAAAAATTGAGATTAAAGTTCAAATATATATACAAAGGCACTCTCAAATAGAAACGAGTACTTACCCTTTTCGTTCATTAAAATCCATTGTTAAATTCAAGTCACTGTTTTTTCGTCATATATGCCATTGGTTGCCACTAAAACACTGTTCTGTGATGTAATCGTTGATAAAAATTAGCGTTGACCGGATATATTCGTTTATTTACTTTTTTTACACAAAACACCACATCACAATAAACATAAAATACGCAGATGGATCGTAAACCAAAATTACACGATCTTCAACCGGATCGTTCATCCATACCGAAACTCATATTCCCGTCGACTCTCTTTCCAATCTGATCAAAAACATTACAGTCTCTTGAATTCAAAGCCAGCCAATTTTTGGCGATTTATCACTGCAGTGGCGAGTTCACTGTTGACTTCGTTACAATATGATCATCCACAACTGCTGTCTAATTCTCATACATGGTTACTAATGCATCAAACAATGAATCGGTGTGTCCTCATATATTTCAATAGATTTTGCCTCTCCTTTAAGAGCTGCTTTTAAATAAAATAAATTTTGTGTATCATTAAGGTTTTGGTCAATAATTGCCAAAAATTGGCTTTTAAAATTCTAAGTCTTCGTACTTTCCCAAAAAAATGAGGGAGTGGCATCTCAGGTAATCTGATGGAAACAGTACTATTATTTTTGAAATTTGCAACATTGCTTGCAATTTTAGATAAGAGGATTTTTAAACTTACCTCTATTTGTTCCAGTTGATCTTCCATTTCTTCCACGATTTCGATTGAATCTTTTAAATCAATATCTTCTGGTAATTCTATGTAATTTTGAGTAAGCGATTGGATGTTCACTTTTAATTCCTTAAAACTGTAGCTTAAACTTCACCTCAATTCCTTCCGCGATTCCATCAACTTGAAAGGTATCAAGCTATTTCGAGAGTTTGTAAATTTTAATTTTTAAAACTCCTCGTTGTCTCTTCAAAACAGAAATATTTCTTTCTTTACCCATGTCACAGGTAGTTTCGGTTCGCTAGGGCCATATGTTGCGGAGGATAGCTCAGATGAAATAAATTGTAAAATAAATGAGCAGTATAATTTTAATAAAACAAAACTAAACTTATTATTTGTAACACCGATTTGCAGTCAAATTGGCACATAACACCGGTAAAAAACGAGTTTTTCAAACATGGGTTTTTCTTTCAAGCTTCACACTTTACATGACATAATTGTTATACTTTAAATTTTAAGAGCGAAAGGGAACGTTGAATAAATTTGAATTTATTCAATGATAAGTTTTAATAATTTATTTTATTAGTTAACATTTATCAAATTTATCATCTAAAATAAATAAGTGTAAATTTTTTTAAACTCAATTAAGCATTGTAAAGTGAATAAATATTGACTTACAAAAGAAGTAAAAGAATTCAAATGCATTAAAAATTGACGACACATTTTAAAACCAAATACATAGTGTGAGTGGGCTATGTTGTATATACCTATATATAACATTTATTTATTGCTGCAACAAAAGAGAATTTAAGCAATGACCCTTCACCTTGGAGACGAACTCGGCGTAAAATTTAATTCTTTAAATAATTCGTTTTGATCAATTAATTTTTATTAATTAAATTAAATTATTGTGTTGTCTTCCAAAACAATCGAGTACAGAAAATTTCAGCTCAATTGAGCACTTTAAAATGTGATACAAAAGCCTTTAAAGTTTTGACCCAGCGTACAATGTAAGAAGAAGGAAACTCATTAACTATAGTCATTATCATCATATGCTCACTTCACTAGTCAATGGTATAATTCGAACAGACATCGGTGAGGCGGGAAAGACAGATTCGCTTGACACGTGCCAGGCTAAACCGTACCGAACAATTCATAAACGTAACGATCATATTCCCACTCTTGGAGGACTTTAGTAATCGAAGAGTGACAAGATATTGTGCACATTTAAGCGAGTTTGAGAGGAGCGTGATCATTGGTATGAAACTCACAGGCTGATCGATGCGCCGTGTTGATCGTTCGTAGTATGCCGTCAAAACTTGTTGAGAGCAGTGGACATGAGACAGTACCCACGTGCAGAGAACGTGCCTGGAGAGATCAGGAAAGCGAGAGGATGGGTGGCAAGCTCTCGTGGATCCCACAGTGACCCATTCCACGATATAATTCCAGTTCCACAAACGTGAATCTGCAATCCAAGCGCTCTTTTCATGTACTGCCTTTAACATTAAAACATCACTTCTACAACGTCTGTCTACAAACGTCCATCTACAGTGGTGCCAAGAGTGATGTAGAGAACTTGGTGTTTAATGATAAATCCCAGTTTGTTTTGGGGACAAATAATAGCCACGTATGGGTCAGTTGAGCGACACACTGTCCACAGAGCAGGCATACTGGTAAGGGAGGCCATGGTCTATGATAGCGAGTCCATTCTAAGTATGGTACGCTTAACCTTAATGAGTCAGCGTTATATTGATGACATTCTTTGACCATAAGTGAGAACTTTCGTAAAATGTCTTCCAGGGCAATTTCTCAGTAAGATAATTCTCGTCCGCATACAACTCAAGTAGCCCGAGACTTTCTAAGTCACGTTCAAATTCTTCCATGACCGGCCTGCTCCCCGGACTTGTCTCTTATAGAGTATATGTGGTACTAACTGAAACACTAGATGCCACCGAGTCATTCTGTACATGATTTGGAGTTGACTGTTCTAGATTTGTGGACCCATCTACCTCAGGACAGATAAAGTGAATCTCTCCTCTGTATTATTATTATTACTGAATTACAATATCAATCCGAAGCTACTTTCTCGGCACTCTATTTTCAATGTTCCTGGGTGTATGTTTAATTTTGCATCAATATATATAAACCATCTGTGGGCAAACGTCTTCGAATTAGTTTTACATGATAAGCCCTAAAATGCATGTTGATAATCAAAAATATTCTTTCGGATAATTATTCATGGATTAGCAAAATTTTTGTTCGTAACTATACACATCACATGTGCTTTTTCCGCTTTCGAATTCCTACCTGTTAAAAAGGGGATACTTTTAGAAATGGTTCATAAATTTAAAAAAAAAAAAAATGAATAAGATTTAAACAATTACAATTAAATGGAACACAATTCAGTTTTTGATTCCAATTGGTTGGGGAAATCTTTTCTGTCGATCCGGAGAGCTGTTACATTAACATTTCACTTTAGCCATTAAATTAATTAGCCACACCGAAAACGTAAAAGAAACTTCAAATGTTGGAGCTTTTAAATAATACTTATTTTAATGTAAACAGAAACACCTCCAATCATTACAACCGTAGACAGATTCTAAAATTTATAGAACAACACATAATAATAATAATGTTTTTGTTGCCAATCGCACAAGAGCAAATCTCTTCCATAATCATTTAAGCAAACGATTTTTTCGTAATATTTGCTCTTGTTCTTTTTGAGAGGCAAAGAACCACTCATTTATCTCAAACTTAATATTTACAAATTTAAAACTTAAGTGAGTGGAGAAAAGATCGTCAGCTCCTTTTCTTCAATTTTCCTTACAGCTCCGTAGTCAAAATGACATCAAAAAATGACTTAGGAAGTCGCCACAATAGTGTAGTCTTCCGTAACACGTCATGTTATAGAAGGCTATGCACCAGGTAAAATAGAAAAGGGGAAATGACCCTGAATAATTAGAATAGCAAAGATCAGGTTTCTGTCCGGAACACTGACCTTGATGTTTTCGCTCTTTTAGAAGAACAGGTCGTTCCCTAATCAATCCTAATTACAACATTAACGTCGATATAGACAACATCGTAAACAAACATTATTGCTTTTAGTAACCGATAAAATGCAATCACGACGTTAATGAGAAGTTTGTGGGAATTTTTTTAAATGAATATTAGTCTATGTTCTCTGCTTTTAGTATGCATATATATGTGTGAGGGACGCATAATAATTAAAAATTGCCTTTCTCAAATAGATGGCACTGATCATAAAATAGGTTCGTCACAGACTATAATGATTGAAACTGGTAACCATCTCTTACTATAGCAATAGGGTATAGTCTAGGAAATGATAGAAACAGAAAATTCTTTTGACGCATGCTCACATGAAAAATAGCGAAGAAAATGAAAATCTGCGGATGATGATGGAATATTGTTACGAACATGAGTTGATGCTTCCCTGCAGCGCATCTCTTACAGAGGAAAAGAGGAATTTACAGAGATGTCAAAGTTCGTTCGAGTTGTTCGAGTTGACAAAAGAAATTTTAAGCAATTAGCCCCTTGACATTGGCAACGAATTTGGCGACTTGGAGAGAAACTTAGTGACTTTGGAGTCAAATCGGAAGAACTTGAATGTGCTGGAACCGAGATGAAAAATCGACAAGGAAGAAAGTTGCAGACTTTTCATGAATTTTCCCATGTGACGTCACGCCTGCCCGGAAAAGAAAAATACGCCAAGAACTACAGTCGGATGTATCAGTCTGAATTGGTCTGTGTTCGGAATTAGTTGACTGTGAAGTCAGCTTTGTAGGCCGAGGGAATCTGCTGGAGATTCAGCCTGAATCCAGCAGAACTGTTACGGAGAATCTATCTTTGGAGACTCTGTTGAGGTGATCGATCGGGGGATCGATTGAACGCTGTCGGCGCTATAAGTGGAGCGTGCTGGATGAATTTGACAAGCAACGTGTATTAAAGTTATTAAAGTACAAAAGTTATTAATTCATAAGAAAAAGAATTTTGGCTGACTCAGTTTTTACCATACTCTCTTATCTTATAGTCTTAAATCTCAAAATTGAAAACTAGTTTTGTGTATATGTATGCTTTTAAAATAGTCTTTTTATTTCCTCCCAAAAATATTACTACTGCATATATTTTTTTCTTATTTCGATAAAATATGTATTTAACAAAACTTTTAACAAAAAATATCTTTACTTCCAATAAATACTAATTTTTTAAAATGCTTTTATGTATTTCACTTGGTGTGGGTGTATGTCATCAAATTTTCGACCGTTAATTTAACCAACTTCCCATATAGCTAGAGCTCTGAAACTTTGGGAATCGTTCTTACTCGCCTAACAATGCACTATTTAGATATTTGCGACCAGTTTTAACTAATATTTCAAAAACATTTTTAATAAACTTTGCCACCAAAAAAAAAACCGTTGGATTTTATCTCGAATTATTAAATATTTTCTTTGTATCACAGGTAGCCCTTCTACAGCACGGTATCTTATAACATTGTTTCGCTTTAACACGATTAGGAAAATGCAAAAACCTTTGCACAGCACTGTACTTCTACAGCAATAAATAATACCGTAAGATCTTTACAATAATACGCACCCCCCCCTTTTGGCCCGTAAAAAAGAGGGTGCGTATTATACTCGTGTAAAAATTAAAAGGTTTTAAACAACGAAAGTGCAACAGTTGTAAGAGATTATTGTAATACGTTTGCTGCGCAGGTGTTCTTTTTTACAAACGGAAACTTACAGAACATGTCACATATTATGACGGCAGCACTAATTATGACTTGGGAACAACAACAATAGATTATCCGTGTTCTAGTGAAAGTTATTAAGACCGATAATTTGACAGTATTGTTTGTAATGTGTTAAAATTTCAGTTTTTTTCTATCGAATTTGATGTTTTTGTTTTGTTTTTTTTATTAAATTTTTTAACTATGTTAATAAATACTTGGACAATTTTTAAATAAAATATTGAAAAGTTATGGATGCGTATTATATTTAAATTTCCATTTTTTTCCGAAATTTTAGTGCCAAATCAAGCATGCGTATTATAAACGTGTGTGTATTATAGACAAGATTTTGCGGTATTATTTTGAATTAACACATTTAAAAACTAAATTACCTAAGTATAACAACGAGAAGGGATAATGAACTAAAAAGGCTGTCACATGAAACATCCTGTGACGTTTGTTTGATGTGTTTGACACGACTTAGACATATCCAAACATATTTTTTTTTAAAAAAAAGAGTTTTAAAAATATTTTCTACCTTAACATCAGAAAATAAAATTGTAAATGCATACGAAGGTGACAAAACGCGAAGAGATAAATAAGTCTTTATTTTTGAATTACCATTCGTTTTGGACACACATTTATGAAAGAGTGAGATAATGACCTTACATAAAAATGTATAAACAAATTACCTGTTAGGAGAATGTGCCCTGATATATTCGCCATATCGTATCTATCTGTTATAAAATGCATTCGCGGGCGTGGCCCTAGAACGGATGGTCCTTTTTTGTTTCTTCATACGTTTGTGGCTTAGAGATAAATGTTCTCAAACGACTGGTCGACAATCTAGGTGAATGGATACCCATATGATGTGTGACTTTTCCACTTCGAATGTTTTTTCATTTTTAAAACTTAATTTTTGGTAAATTAAGTTTCAGTCTTAAGCCTCTGATAAAAATTGAAAACACAAGATTTAAGAGGAAATGTATTTCCTTAAAAGTGAAGATACAAATTTTAGATCATCCCTTTAAAGGAGGAAAAGCATCTCCCATTTTAAAAAAAAGATCTTAATTTAAATGAAGCAACAGCCCGGACTATTTAGAAAAAAAAATTATAGTTGTTACATGATCTTCGATAACAGCAAAATATGTTTCTCGTTCCCAAGTGCCAATAATTGAAAAAATTGAAAAGGCACTTGGCATTTGTATTGATTATTGCTGTAAAAAAAAGAATACCATTGGATGGTAATATCACTCAGCAAAAAGCGTTTAAACTTTACAAACATCTTAAAGAACATGGAGAATCCTCCGTAAACCCAGATTTTGTGGCAAGTAATAAAGGATGGTCCGAAAAATTCGAAGTATCTTGCAATTCATAGCATAAGAATTCACGGAGAATCTGCGTCGGCTGATCATGAAGCTGCTGGGACATACGTGGAAAAAATCCAAAATATTATTTAAGAGCAAGGATACACAGCTGATCAAGTTTTCAGTACTGACGAAAATAGACTTTGGTGGGGAAAGTGTTCAGTAGAACCTATATATATCGCGAAGTGGGAAAAAAATACACTGCATCTGGATTTAAGGTGTCTAAAGATCATTATAGCCTTACTTTTCTGCAGTAAAAAGTAGGGGGGGGGAGGCTTTTTGAAAAAACCGTTGCTTGTTTATTGTTCTTTAAACCCCCATACACTTAAAAGCGTAAATAAAAAAAACACCTAACCCATATATATATAGGAGAGCAATTCAAGATTTTGATCAACAGGAAATTTGCTTAAAGTTTAGTTTTAAATCTTTTATACCAAATGCTGAAAATTATTTAAAGCAGAAAAACTTCAGTTTCAAGGTGCTATAAACTATTATAACATATATCACCCTTAAGATTCCATTAACCATATCACCCACAAGATTGGAGTCATCCTAACATTAAAATAGTGTTCCAATCACCGAACGCTACTTCATTGCTCCAACCATTCCTAAGAGCTGCTATCCCTTCCTTCGTTGCTCCTCCTAAAGAGACTCAATAAAATTCTGTGCAAAGTCACCAAAACTTAAGTAACACCTCTTATCACAAGAGACAAATGATATACAGTGTTGCATTGCAAATGAAAAATGCAATAAAATAACTTTAAGTGCACTACTGTTCTTTCAAAGTAGACATTTTTATCTTCTATAAATATACTTCTCAAAAGTGAAGTTGCAACACCAAGAAATAATGCGCCTAGCGTCATGCAAATTTCAGGAGCGATAGTGATGAGGTGGATATGCAAATGATTAAAAAAACAGATAAATAAAATCATTATAAACTAATCTATTCAGTATCTAATGTGTCCACCTCGGGCAGCTACACAGGCCTAAATACTGTGAGGCATTCTATAAATTAGTCCATTAATGGTTGTCTGAGGTGACCGATTCCAAGCCATATCCACTAATGTGGGCAAATCATTCATGATGCATAGTTTGCGCTAGAGGTCCTCAGTTCATGTTACGTGAAATGAAATCCCACAGGTGTTCGATGGGATCCAGATCTGGAGAATTTGCCAGCCAGGTAAGAATGTCAAATACAGTCAGGCAGTTAAAAGTTCGCCGTGAGAATATGCGGTCTGCTGCATTGTCTTGCTGAATAACGTGTCGGGTGCGCTCTGCAACAAGGGCAGAGCAACAAACTCCACAACTTGAGTGACGTAGCTGTACGCTGTTAAATGGTCGTCAATGTGTATCAGAGGCATCCTGTGATTAAAAACATTTTGCCATCCCAAACCATTATGCCCGATGTAGGCCTGGTTTGACGCTCGGTGAAATGGGTTGGTTCGTAGCGTTTTCCGGGTCGCCAATATACCCGTCGACGGCCATTATTCATCCACAGACAGAAACGAGATTTATCCATGAACAATACCCTATCCCATTCAATGGTTCAGGTACCATGACGATGACACCACATCAGGTGTTTAGTACTGTATTGAGCGGTCAACGGTACCCCTTTTAGTGGTACCCGTACACGTAACTATATTTCATGCAAACTGTTGCATGTGGTTTTGGTGGACACAGATCCACTTTCTCCTGGGGGCAACCGGCATCAGATATCACGTGCCTAGGAGAAAGGGTCTTGAATAGTCAACTGTCAAATACGCTGGTCTTTGCGCTCTGACGTGCACCTATGCACACCATTTCCTCGTGCTCGGTGACCATCCTGAATCTATCGTGTGACACAACATTGGTTGGTACTCACGTTGTGCCCAACACGAGTTGCTATTGTGCGAAGTGACAAACCCGGTTCATGGAGTTCGATAATACGGTCACGTTACAAAGTCGTTAAGTTAAGGTATTGAGGTCGCCGAAGTCTCAGAGGCATTTTCTACACTTATTCGAAAGTCGCAAATGCTACGCAAAACCTCAGTTGGGTTCAAATCATGATTACGGTGTCCCCTAGGCGATTGGCAACTTTTGGGAGCGATAATTTGCGATTTAGGTCATGGTAACCCTAAGCATACTCAATGCTTAAGTCACGCACGTTTGGCAACCTATCTAGGAAGTCGCCAAGTTTCGTAGCCAATCTCTTAGAGGACACCCTATTCCTGATTTTGAATCCCTCAGATACTGTTAATGAGAATGGAAAGTTACTGGCCTTTATAGCCTGAATAGGAGAACCACGTGATTAGATGCGTGCACAAATTTAATCATTTTTATATCCATCTCACCACTATCGCTCTTAAAATTTGCATGACGCTACGTGCATTATTTGGCGTTGCGATTTCACTTTTGAGGAGTGTATGACTTGTGCTCGATTTACTCAATCTAACGATGACATCCTGTAGGTGTGCTTTGTTTTAATCTTTCCCATTCTCGATGACACGAATTTTCGATATCTCGGACTTGATGTGGCTTTACTGTATTACGAAACAATAATGTGCTTGTGAACACTTGCTAATGTTCTCATGGCTGTCACGTGATACATATCAAATGCTACAATAGCGTCCTCGAGCGAGGAATTGACTCCATATGGTTGCCCACATTTATGGAATTGGCTGCTGTCGGTTTAGCTAAAAATAACAACAACAACAAAAATGTTTCGCTTTAAAATGCCGAAATGTTTTTCTTTTCAACAGGGTAAACATCATAAGAAGAAACACAGAGCATCAGAACACTTTTTTTCAAATTCGAAAGAGATTGAATTCAAAAAAGTGAACTTGAATTCTGCAGCTGATGAGGCTCGATACAGTTTTATTGTACACAAGTCTGTGACATATTTAGATTTAAGTGTTGGAGAATATGGAAAACGAGAAAAACTTTGTTACACTATGGATGCTTTTAAAAATAAGATTTTGAGTAGAAGATATATTTTGTACAAATATCATCTTGATGTATCAAAGATGCTAGATGATAATATTTCTAAACTGAATGAATCCCTTTATAAGATATGTTATCGTGCTGAATGCTTTTTTCTGAAAGAAGTTTCTATAATAGATAAAAGTGTTTATAATATGGAATTTATGTCATATATAAAAACAGCTATTCAAAGCTCAAAACATAAAATCAGGAGTGTTATGAAAATTATAAAACTGTTGAATATACAAAAAGAGTCTTTTGTAACAATATTTTATGATTTTTTGGAGCTTATTACTGAAGAACGAGGGGATTCTGAACTTGTTTTTGAATTCTTGCAAATTGAGCCACTATTCTTGAATGAACTTTTTTTTTATAACTACAAACCACATTTTGTGGATTTTGTATTACACCATGCAACCCGGTTGAAACGCAGGGTATTGAGTGAAGTAAGAATTGACTGGAGACCATCACTTTTTATAGGTAGTTTTGAATGTTTGTTTCAACTGATAAAATATGGGTATTATTACCCATTTTTTAGTGAACAGTATTTACATTGTTTGAAAGGAGCTATAGAATATTATATGTAAGCACAGCCTTTTTTTTTTATTGGTACATTGCTGTTACTTTCTATGCATATAGTTTAAGTTGTGTTTTAATTGCTTTGAAAAGAAATGAAAATATTTTAATCTATTCAGCAAAGTATTATTTTTCATCTGATTAAAAATTGTGTTGTCACTAGCATTATTATTTCCTTCATTGCATCAGAAATAAACACACACTTGAAGTTTGTTATTGAAAGAAAAAGTTCTTTTTCTAATGTGTGTAATTAGAATTACCAGTATTACGATGTGTTGTTTGAATGCCTGAAAATCGAAAGAAATTGTTAGTTAAATGACAGATTACATAATAAAAATATAAAAAATGGTTATTTTAAATTAATAACCATTAATTAAGTATTAATTATTTTAAATTAATAATAATTAATACTTAATTAATGCAAATTAATTAAGTATGATCTTAATTAATTTGCATTGCTTATACCTTTTATTCATTTATATCTGATGTATCAACAAATCTAAGCTGATATATGTAAGTGCTTCTGCATTTATAATTTAAAAAATTTAACTCTCGATATGTGCCTAGATCCGAAGTAAAATTCAGAAATTCAAATATATTTAAGTTTTTTATTTTAACCTATGAGCAAAAAAGTATTCCATAATTTTGAAATTAGTTTTCAACTCTTAGATTTGCACATACTTTAGCTATGTAGCATGACTGCTGCCAAGGCTCGAAGTCTTCCTATTGGTGTGATAAGGAAGTTTGTTGAAGATGTCATTCCTTGTTACTTGTGTGTGTGTGTATATATATATTTACTATTTCGTTTATATAAAATGCTTGTTTTGACTGAAAAATTATATCTTTAAAACTGTTTTAGATAATGAAATATTGCAATTATCACCATGTTCTTGTAGGATAATTGATTTTTTCAATCTAGCTTTTAGAAAGAGTAAGGTGGCCATTGCAGCTAAATATCATGCCATGAGTTTCATGTTAAGAAATATTCAATTTGACCTGTTGCTTTTGAGTTCTATTAATATTAAAGACTAGAGATGTGGAGTAATTTGAGATGTGTGACATGTTAAATGGACTATTGCAAATGTTTCTATTGTTTTATCTTTATAGGGAATCTTAATTTAATACAAATTTTTAAAAAAATTGTTTAATAGGACAGATCTCAAAAGCTCTCATTTGCTGTGACATGAAAATTAGTTTGAGGGAAATAACAGCTCAGAATCAATCTTGTCACTTGACTTTGGTTCAAAGTAATGAGGCCCATTGCTAGTAGCTCATGTACTGCTCTGAAGCTACTTGCATTCAAATCCAACTAAAAAGTAAAAGAATCAAAAGTTTGGTGAAAATGGGGATATGTACCTTATGTACATTCATTATTTTTTTTCAACATGGAAGAAACTTGTGGGAATAGTAGGGATTTTTCTCAAAAGGATTTTACAAGAAACCATTCTTAGATGTCCAATAACCATTTGAATTTTAATAAATGCATACTGTATTATTTAAAGCAGAACAGAATTTAGTTTGAAAATTGTTTAAAGTCTGATTATTTTGTTTCCTTTTTGCAATAATGCTCCGTATGCTTGTTTTCTTTTGTAATAAAAATATATTTGATACAAAAAATATATATTTCGATATTGCTGTTTTTGCAATTTGGTACATAATATTCAATAGCAAAGAACCATGTTCATTTGCTACAAATATGCATTTAGAACTTCCAGGGTTTAGAGTGATTTACCTTCTTTATGCAAATACAGGATTTATGATCCCTTGGTGCCAGAATGATCTTTCTTTCTCTGATGAAATATGGTGTCTTTGTTAAACATGGGGTGCTTATGACACTTATTGCTTAGTCTCTTCCTTTCTTATTATTATAAAGTATTGTCTTGATTTCATCAATCATCAAGTATTTAGCACATCTTGGTTAAGTATGTCCCCCTGTGTTCATAAAATAAACTATTTTAATACTTGTGTTTTTGCATTGAGATATTTAGCGATTTCATATGCATGATAAACTATAGATAATTAGTTAAATTTTTTGTAAGAGTATATATAAGTATTTGTATATAAAAAGAGAGAGGATTGATTAGATAAATTATACAATATTTGGTCTGATAATAAAAATTTTGTACTTAAAATACACTTACTGCAAAATGTTAAGCTTGCAAAGCAAAGACAATGTTGATTTCCAAAAGCCAATCTGAAGTGGAGAGGCTGCAAATAACTGCATAGGTAGGTAGAAGAATTCAAATGTGTTATGCTACAACCAATCACTGTTTTGTGTCAAGAAATATGCATGAAGACCATTGTATAAGAACCAACATCATGAAGGTTACAGGAGTTATTTTTTTAGTGCTGATAAAAAGAAGATTCTGAGCTCTGGCATGTTGTCAGGTGCATTGAACTTGGACAATCACAATTGTTGCTCATTTTTTCAGTATTCACCATGCTATCATTTTACTATTATTGAAACAAGCCAAACTGTTGTATGAAGATCTGTGGCTAATTTCCCAAACTTGGGAATTCGAATGTATTACTGTTGTAGCCTAGTGGAATTGAAGAGTGCTCTCCACATGTGTTACACCAATGGTTGCAGCATTCATTCGTTAAATGATATCTGCTGTGCATTGAAGGCTACACATAAATGGATTGTATACCTGTGAACTATTAATTTGCATTCTATCTACCCAATTCAGAAGGATGCAATAAATGTGATGTTGGTAACATGGTAATTTGATTGTGCCTGATTGGGACAATGCTTCATGAACAAGTTAAGATTTGCCTTGAAACCAGATGACTAGCATGTAAGGGTCTGGAAAGAATGAGGGACACATAAACAGCCTCAGAACATCACCAAACATCATATATTCCAAGGTGGAAGCATCATGATGTGGGTTGGGATTTCTCACCAACCTATACTTCTATAAATGCAGTTATATGTCAATTGTCTGGTATCAGATGAAGCCCTAAACCCTACTATGGTCTAGAATTTTTTTAAACCCTACTAGGGTTTAAAAAAAGCAGTTGGTCCTGCTTTTTTTTTTTTTTTAATGGATGAGAATATGCATCTCCATAGAGTTCTCATACTTGACAGCTACCTGGAGAATGAGGAGATTGTGCATATAGAGTAACAAGCATACTTACCTACTTTAATCCCATTGAAAATCTTTGGAATGTCCTCAACCATGCTTGTGGCTACACATTTCCTTCCTCCATTCACTCGCATAAAGTTGCGAACTGCTCACAGGAAAAATGGTGATTACTAGACTCTACAATGGTTGATCATGGAAAGCATGACCTCATGCTGTAAACTTGATATGCGGTTGAGTGGTGGTCACATACCCTATTAATGTTGGTTTTGTTTGTTTTGGCTTTAAATATTATTTGGTTTATGATTGTAATATGTTTTCATCTTATAACTTATGAAAATTCAGTATTGTTTCCAACTTTGTATATAATTAGTTTTGTTTCATACATAAACATATTTAATATTTTCCTGCTGTATTTCATGTCATTCAAAGCAGTACTTGTGGATTTTTTCGTATTTTACCTTTACACCCTTAACTTTTGGCAGTGAGTGTATGAGTAATACGATTTCTTAAATTCAAACAGTGTTGGAAGAAAAACCTTTCTGCAAGACAGGTCCTGTGACTAAAGGATTTGCAATTTTTTTATCTTTAACACTGAATTTTCAAGACAGACAAATTAAATGCATATAGAGAATTTTAGAATTTTGAATGCAATTAATTTTAGTATATTTGAAAAATTGTTCCTTTTGTTATCCCAATGATCTTAATTTTGTGTGCCAAATTTGAAAAAAAAAAAAAACATTTACCCAAACATTTGACTTTGATACAATGATAAATCATTTTTTTAAAAAAGGAAACACAGAAATTAAATATTAATTTTTTAAAAAATCTTTTTTATAATGTCAACAATTCTTGAAGTATAAAAAAGTATTTTTTATTGCTTTTGTTTCATAAAATGTGGAAACATGTTTTATTACAAATTAGTGATAAATGCAGGGAGAGCAAATTGTCCCAAACAAAATATTTCTATCATTATGCTACTTTTAGATGTAATTTTGGACAATTTTTTTCCTTTTATTTCTGTGCATTTTTTGTATGTAAAGTTAGTCTTTTTTTTTTTTTTTGTAAATTTTGAAAGAGATGAGAAGAAGGTGAATAAAGAGATGAATTCTGAGCTTTTATGGTTCTATTTAAATGCATTGAAGTTCAATTTTTCCTATTTGTCAGAAGATTGTCTTTGTAGGTCATAAAAAAAAATTGTGAATCGTTATTACAAATTGATATGTGAAAACTTTCTTTTAATTTTAAAGATTCTGCAGGAATTTTGTATTTTACTTTATGCAAAATAACTTTCATTTTTTTACTAATAAAAGTTATGATTAGGGATATAGAAATATTTATATATATTTATTTAACCGATGGTTATGAATAAGCCAACACATTGAAATAGAATAATTCTTTGTAACTATTTTAAAGCAAATGGGTTATCTATATCACTATCAGAAAAAAGGTGACATAAGTGATAGATTTGTTCAAGGAAAAAAGCTACACTCTTTCAGCAACTGTTTGATTGTAGCACCAGTAATAGAGCAAAATTGTCAATTCTTCTAACCATCAAAGTTCCACTTATCTCTAATTTTGCTTTTAATTTCAACCTTGTATTACATTTTACAAAGTACGTTTTGATCTATAGTTTGAAAAGCTATAAATTGGTATATTTTCAATTTGGTTTCATTTATATTTTCTTAATACATACATTTTAATGTTGATGAGTAATCTTATTGTATTTTTTGGTAGTATTCTTTTTTTTATATATGTGGCTCAAATTCTTATATCTTTTATTTTTTTGAGGCCAAGGAACACAGACTTTCCAATATAAATCTCTCGAGGTGTTTCTCATCTTCAAATCATTAGGCGATATTTATTCTTGCATACTGTGTTCATTTTATATGCAATAATTCAGAGCAAACCACAGAACCATTTGAACTGGTATATCTATTTTGGCTGTCAGTTCAGATCCCTTATTTACTCTAAATTGAATTAAATACGGCTTGTAAGCATCAGTTTATGGAAAATTGAGCGAAGTATATTGATCAAAATTATGATATTAAGAAATTGAGAACAGAGATCCATGGGAACTTCGTACCTAGATCTCTTCTTCACTTGGTCGTTGCAGCATCCAGTAGGCTCAAACTTTGGAATTCCTTATGGCATTGACCTCTGATCCTTCCTGAAGAATTTGAAAAAATACTTGATATGCCTCATCAACAGAACCCTCGGCCCAAGTTGATGAAAAAATAGTTGTAAGTTTTTTTTTTTTTTTTTTTTTTTTTTTTTTTTAATTTTCTTTAGTGATTCAAGTCAGATAGTATCAAAAAGTTTTGAGAGAATAACTTTGGGAGTTGAAATACTGTGTTATCTATGTTTTTTTCATATTGTGAGTTTCAGAATAATACCCTTGCACAGTAATACAGTGTTTTTAGTTTAATTGTTTATGCTACTATTTGGGCCATGTTAAAATTATTCTCAAAAACTTTTTTCATTAACTATTTTATGGAAACATAGAAAGTTCCAAATTTTAGTTGTGGATCATGAATGCCATTGAACAGTGGCTTCAGAATTTATTTTAGTTGCTATCAGGGATCTTTGCTTCTATATAATGTTGGATCCCAAACATTTGGAAGGTGATTTGATGTAATTTTTTTTTAATAAAATGAAGTTTTTTAAAATAATGGCTTGAATGTTGTGTGTGTGTGAATAAAATGTTTTAAAATATTCTATAGCAAATTGTTAATTTATTAAGAGCTAAATATGAATACTATTGATCAGAACACTCACACATCTGCTAAAGTACGTGGGTGGCATTTGACCTCTCTTATAGAATGTTTTTGTATTGTCAGAAAAAGGGAAGAGAATATTTTTGCCCGCTTAGTAGCCATATCTGAAATATTATATCAGGGGAAAAAAGAAGTAGCCTGCTGTTTTAGAAATGAATAGTAATGTGTTTCCTCTATTTCTAGGTCAGTGTCCTGATACATACTTCCAGAACTCTGAATATTTACGGACAAGACCATTTTTGAAGATGATCATCTTGAAGTGGTTGAACTGTATAGATTTTTTAACAAGGCGGCATGCGTGAAAAGTTTTCTGTACAAGGTCCACTAAGGTGCAGGGTGTGTTTGTCCCTTTAGAATAAAATGAGTTATCAAACAAAGGGAAAAAACACAAAGCATGACTAAGGTATACTTAGAGATTAACAAATTGTTATATGAGACCTGCATGAAAATAATCTAATATTTCTATTATCATAGTTAGAACTATATTTCACATGAGAATGTAAAAGATATAATTTTTTCTTTCAAGAATGGGAACCAGCTATAAGTTTAAAAACTGAAGTGGATAGAAGTTGATATGAGAAGGTTGAACTCAAAAACCAAACAATCATTTTTTAGAGCAGATTGTGTTCAAAGCGAAAAGCAATCAACATGTTTATATTCTCTTTGTAGGCATTTACTTTTAGTATTAGTTTATATTAGCATCTTAAGTTTTAAAAATCTGATGACTAAGTTTAGCATTTCTGAATTATATTTTAAATCATCTAATTTTTCTAAAATTTATTTTGATGGATTATATATTTGTGATATGGACATTTATACAAAGGTACCCTCTTAATAACTGTACTTAACCAACTTCTCAATTGAGAATACGTGTATCATAATGAGAATATTTTCTGGCACTAGTTTTTTTTTTTTTTAATGAAAATACCACAAATAATTAAATAGTTATTGTTCATTACTGATGTTATTGTTTTGTGTGAGCTACCATGTGTTTTATTTTCTCTTTGGTTATTGTAATTTAGTGAATATGAATTATAAGTTATTCAGTAATAAGCTAAACTCTTGTTACTTAGTCAAATATTTTTATGTTATTAAGGGCATCAGAAAATCTTTCACAGTTTTGAAATAGAATTTTATAATTAATCTTGCTTATTGAAAAAAAATTTAAAGAAAATTTATATTCTTGATGAAATAATGTTTTATATGATTGTTGTTTAGATTTATCTTTTTTTTTTAAAATTGTCTGTAATCAATTTACACTAAAACTGACTGTTTAAGAACTAGATTTTTTTTTTTTTAACTGAATACAATTTACAAAAAAAGTATTCAATTGTGTATACAGTTTAGATCTATTTATTATTTTGATATATTTTTGTATTTTCAAAAAGAAATGATTTTATATGTATTTAACATGATTAAGTTCAAGCTTTTATCAGTTAATTATTTTTTATATGGATTCACCGATGAAATATTCAAATATAAATGTACAATTTTTTTTTTTTTCCTTCTGTTAGCTATCATAGAGAGTTGTAAAAATTAGAAATAAATTAGTTCATACTTTTTGTAGTAGTTATGGTTTTATTTTTGTTTATTAATAATAAAAATGTAGAATGTCAATAACCTTATTAGAGAGGATTTATTTCAATTTTTTAACATTTAACATTTAAGACTATGTATACTCTTTTAGTGCTCTTATGTACCATCAAGTAATAAGGATGGCATCAAGCTGATATTTTATTTTGTAAACTCTACGGAGATTTTTTGGGCTCAGTCTGAATTGATGTGCAACAGCCTTTTGTTTCCCCTCTCTCCCCATCTGGTGAGTGCTTTATGTGAGTTTAAAACCCAATGCCTGGTCATGCAGATTTTATCCACAGACATATTCAAAACATTATTGAAATACCCTGACGGTTACATTATAGTTAATATGATTTTATCATGATTGCATATCTAATTTCTTGTATTTATTTTTTATTTAATATACATGAGTTTAAAAAACACAATGAGTTGGCATGTAAAGAATCGACTATATTGAGTTTGTTTGGATATTATTAATCTTTTGTTTTTCACTTATTTTGTTCATTTTATTTGGTGTCCATGTATTTTTATCGCGTGACTTCATTTGGCACAAATCATCTGAAATACTTTTTCTTAACAAGTAATTAAAATAGTTTCAAAATAATAACATATTTATTAGTTTTCAGTTGATATACAAACAATGTTAAATTGTGTACATGGTTTGTAGAAAAAATTCAGAGAATTTTAAATTTTGTACAAAACAAGAATGATTTATGATTTACTTTTAGAAATGGTATTGTTAAGGTGAGCAGTGCTACAATGAAAAGAAAGGACAAAAATATTTTTTAAAAGTACTATAAATAAATAGAAACATTTTTATTAGATCAAAACTAAAATACATAATTATGCTTTTAACTATTTTTATTAAATGAGTATTTTCCATTGGATGAATATTTTTTGTCAATATATAGTTTCTAACAATATATTAAATTTCCAGGAAGAAATATCCTTCATTTAAGTTTTATGGTAAGATCTGCAGCTAGGTATCAACAGTCAATCTTGATTTCTCACTTGTCAAAAAATCATTACCTATTGAAAAACTCTTTCAGCACCATATTTAATTCTGAACAGAATAACTAAATTTTCATATGGATTGCATTAATTTTGAAATGGTTAAATATTTCCACTTGGCTTTTATCAATTTTCAACATAACACCACCATTTTCTAATTAATCAAATTTAAACATACCTTCAGTTTTATAGAATTCTTCAAACAGGCAGTGTCATCAATTTTAATGTCGAGACTGTAATGTCTTTTGATAAAAACTCGATACAATTTCAATATCTGCTTGGTACTTGCGATGAAGACAAAAGTTTCACGAATGGAGTTCAAAAAAGTTTACCAATTGAAAACTTATTTCAAGGTTATTTGTTTCAGATTATTCTTCGACATATTGGAAAGATGTTTGGTAAAAAATTCTACACTTCTGTTGTAAAACTTTTCCGTTATATCAATTTGATTCCTCTAAGTTTGACAATTTTCTTTTTTTTATTATTAAAGGAATAAATTTTTCTGTCTTCAAATCATGATTTATATTGAAGGATAAAATTATTCAAAAAATAAAAGCTAGCTATAGCTGAAATATGTTAACCTTCAATCCTTTGTGAATAATTTGTGAAAATAGATGCCAGATTATGTACAAAAAATACATTAATATATCTCGATAATTCATTATTAAGAAAAAGATTCAGAATTTTGGACATTTTGTTTAAACTAAAAAATATGAATAGGAAATCAAATAATTATAAAACACTTCTATAGCAGGTATAAAAAAGAGCAGAGCAACATTTGAATATCTTAAAAGTTTTTATATTCAACATTTGCATAACAGTAGTTTAGCATACTGGACCTGAGAGATTAACAATTAGTTTTGAAGGAGGACACTTTTAGAGGAAGGACAGAACCTACAAAGGAGGATGATTGGTCACTTTAGCATTGTGTGAAAAAATTTCTAGCCAATTAATGATTCATTTTTTTTAAAAAAACCAGATTTTTTTTGGAGAGATGTTCATGAGTTATGTCATTTCTGCAATCAAAACTATTGTGAGCCATTAATGAGTAATTACGAAATACATACAGATTTAATATATGGAAATTTAAAATAACTGGAGTTTGTTGAAATGAAGGATAACAAATTTAACTTTTTTTTTTCTGGCACAAGGATTACTTTGACTGTTCCTTTCTAATTCGACGGTCTGAATATGAAATGGCAATTAAAATACGTTACATCTACCACTTTTTTTGAGTAATCATGAATTGGGCAATATCAAGTTCTCCCCGGAAAAGAGACATAAAATGGAATTGAATGTTTTTTTTATAAAATTTTGTCATAAAATGCGGTGAATTTGGCAAGAAGTTAAAAATTAGACCTAAAATGTAATAACACTATGAACAAATATTTGTATTTCAGATTTCATTGAATAATCATTTTGTTGTGATAATCATTGCACTTTTTTAGAATTTGACCAAAGTATTGTATTAAATTTGATAGAATAAAAGGGAAAAAATGTAAAAAACTATTTACCTGTAACTAATAAATACATGACAAGAAATGTTTGAAGATATTTCTACGCACAACACCTTTACTTTATTCTCTTATGTAGTGTTTCATCCTATCTTAGTTAACATGAGAATAGGAGTGCGTTAAAAAAAATACAGGAAAGGCGCTCTGGATATCTATATTAAAATTAAGAAAATGCATAAATATTTTTTTTAATATAAAAGCATGCTACTTTCATTTTATTTGCACTTGTTCATCAGATAGAAGGCACCCTTAGGAGCTTACCTTCTTTAGCTAAGTACGGTTATGGTTTCGGATTCGTTTCCGTCGGTTTTCGTTCTGTCGCGGGTTCGATCCTTAGCCGCTTAAGACTCGCCGTGTAGCTGATGTAGGACTGATGCACGTTAAATATGTCGGGACCCAAAGTCCTCCCGTTGGCGTGGTGTGGAAGTTAGGAGAGGGGGTGCCAGCTCAGGTTTCGTCCTCGTCACTTGACCGAGGTTCAAAATTACAAGGTCCGTCGCCAATAGCCCTCGTATTACTTCTATTGCGACACTAATAAACAAAAATTTAACTGGTTCTATTGTGTGAATATCCTGAAGGAGTTTTTCTCTTTGTTCCTCACTTCCATCTTCTACGTTTTCGGAAGGAAAATACTAATGGGGAGCCGGGAAATGTATTTTGAGTGACATCCTAACATCTCGTAGTTGTATACGAGTCCGTTTACTAATACCTTTTAGTTTTCTACTTTGCTATTGTCCTGAAGACCTTGAACTACTGGAATAAATGCCTCCCGGTAAATCATCTGTTGATAATTTAACTTTTCCTCTTTCAAAAATTTCCTAATACGTGAATCGCTCGCATTTAGAATGATTAACGTCGCACTAGAAGCAACACGAGAGTTATAGGCAACGGACCTCGAATTTTGAACCTCGGTCAAGTGACAAGGACGATACCTCCCTCTCCTAACTTCCACAGTCCACCAACGGGAGGACTTTGAACCCCGATAGATTTAACGTGTATCATCTCCGGCTACGTCTTTAGCGGCATCAAGGTTCGAACCCACGATTCGAGGAAAACTGCCGTCCGCAACCATAGCCACTGAGCCACTTCTTACATTTGGGAATTGAGCAATGTATCCATAGATTTCACAACATTTTTAAAGAGACCCATCTTTAAGAGTAAAGAAGGAAGAAGTACCTGCTTTCAGTCAATTTGAGGGGTGTATTAAACGTTATGTTGCTTTAGTACGTAATTCTCTATCTATGAGGTCACTCTTTAACTGTATAATGTTCGTCATTTGCTATACTGTCCCATAGACACGGGAAGTGACAACATTTTGTAAATTCACTCTTAAATCCAAATAGCAAGTCTAAGATTTTCAAATCGTTCGTACTGTATTCCCTTTAAGAAGGCTTTTTTTGTACGTGTGTTTCATTTCTACTGAATGTGCATTGGTATTGATAGTTTCATATTACCATGTGTAGCAACACTGCCTTAAGACTCATTTTAGAAGAATATTATGAACAACCTCCACCCACACAGATTTCTAAGGGATATGCTTGAAACCAAGTTCAGCTGTTAATCCATCCATATTTATGCACATGCACATGGAATTTTGCATTGAGATTATACTCCAAAAAATATTGTGACCCGTGTGGTAATCGGGAATGACAGAATAGTCCCACTGTAGCTCATGCATGTCGTAAGAGGCGACTGAAATGGGTACCCAGGGTCTAGGGGTATAGCCAGGCACCCTGCTCTGGGGATTATATCGGGGGATCTCAGGGACTTGCCTTCTTTAGGTAAGTACGAGCATGATGACGCTGAGTCACCCTAGTGATCTTTTTCTTTCCCATGGGGTTTACTGTATTTGGTAAACACGGGTTACGCTCTCCCGGGATATCCTAGCGATCCTTCTCTATTTTCGACCCTCCTTCTTGTCAACCAATTTTTATCTTTTCTTCAATTTTTTCACGTCTAGACCGCAGTTAAATCGTGTTTGGCGCAGCATGGCCACATCTGGCTTTTGCGCCTATAATTTTCACATTCACTCACTCACTCACCGAAAACTGTTGTAACTTTCAGTAAAATGAAATACTAGTGGTTGGAGCTAGTAAATCAAACTAGTCTCCGAAACGTCCGATTAATGTTTGGTAAGATTCATACCTCTGATTAAGTCGTTTTAATCCCTTTGCTGAATTAAGTGCCATGTCGTTTTACGTTTAGGATGTTGAGATGGTTCGGCCTCCTCATGTTCATTCTATCAATGGTACTTGTTCCAATGGAGGAGACATATGCAATTCAGGCCCCTCAGGGGGCTCATCTTCTTGAGATGAGTATGGGCATCACAACCCCGAGGTACCTCAGTGATCTTTTTTTTCCTCTTCTTCTCCCCCTCTTTTTTTCCCGTCACGTGTTTTGCTTTGGAGGATTTTCCGCTTGATATTTCGTGATATCAGGCGGAAAACATGTTAAACTAACTAGTTTTATTTTTCTGTCTAACTAAAAAATTTTGTTAAAAAAATTTTTAAAAAAATTATAAAAATATTTAAAAATATAAAAGAAATACATATAAAATATTTAAAAATAAAATTAAAAAAAAATCTTTGTGGAGTCTACTAACACACTAAAAGGCCGACGGCGTATCAATGCCGATTTCCTGCATGCCTAGCTCTGTCAATACGGGGCCTTACTACCTCTCATGCGGAGGTACCTAGTGGGAGACCGCATGGGCATGTTTGGAACGGGCTCTGGTTGGAGAAGGGTGTGCGAGGAGAGAAGTTGCATGCGCCGTCGGTTACAGTTTCGGAACGTCATCCTCAAAATGTTCCCAGAGGGAGAGCCTTGGTTGCGTGTGGCTGGATGGTGTGACCTCCCTCCCATTGCGAGAAATCCTCCTCGGCTTCGGCCTTGGACCTGTGCCTCTGCCTGGGCACGTAATGGGGCAGTTCACATTGTCCGGCTGGAACGAATCTCTCCGGAGGTTACTCGTTTCCACGTTAGGAAAGGGTGGGGAGACGAGTCTGGCGGGGGCCCTGTCGATCTAGAAGTCCTTCCGTGTTTTTTTCTCTTTCTCAGGCATTATGGCGACAAATAAAGGTATATCAATTTTGGCTCCCGAAGCTGTTCAAAAATCTCAAATTTCAAAAGGCGACTCTAGGGCTGAACGTGTAAAAGAACATATTTCAAGAAATGCTGAAAAAGAACAAAAAGATTGCATAGACATAAGTAACAAACCATCAAATTTCAGGTTTTTCCTTATAAAAAGAGAAATAGACACTTTTGCTACCATATCTCCCTTTCTGATCCAAAAGGGAATTCAGGGTATGGTAGGAACTGTTAAAGATATCAATAAATTGCGTTCTGGGGACATTTTAGTAGAAGTCATTGATTCTAAGCAAGCACAACTTGTTATGAAGATGAAGTCCATGGGACCATATCCAGTGACAACTTCACCACATAAAAATCTTAATTACTCTCGTGGCGTGGTATCCTCAAGGGAATTGGAAAGCGTGTCGGAAGAAGACATCATGGAAAATTTGCAGGACCAGCTGGTTTGTGGTGTCCGGAGGATTACGATTAGGAGAGATGGTAAGGTGCTTAATACCCAGCACCTCATCTTGACCTTTTCGACTCCTACCCTGCCACAAATAATTCAGGCCGCATATCTCCGACTCTCCCTCCGACCATATATTCCAAACCCTCTGAGATGTTTCAATTGCCAACGATATGGACATTCTAAGAACGCGTGTAGGGAACAATTGACATGCGCTCGCTGTACAGCAACAGGACACGATAGTGCTTCCTGTAACGCTGCAGAAAAGTGCGTCAACTGTCAGGGCAACCACCCTGCATATTCTAGCTCTTGCCCTAAATGGGCCGAAGAAAAAGAAATAACAACGGTGAAGACACTGCAGAATTTGTCGTATCCCGAGGCACGCCGTGTAGTCGCTTCCCGTACCCTTGTACAGGGAAAAAGCTACGCAAAGGCAACCCAGACAACTAAAATTTCCAAATCTACGCAA
>BMAW01049097.1:0-15955 GCA_019974015.1 Nephila pilipes
TATTCGTGAAATGAATTAATAAGCCTAAAAAACACAAGTTGCGAAAGAAAATATTTTTTACCACAATATTATTTCTTAAGATTATATTTAACATTTCCACTTCCCTTTGAAGAGTTATTCAAATAATTTGTTAATTTTTTTTTAAATTTTTGTCATTCTAATTAATTAATACTTCTTATAATTTCACTAAAACAAATGCATATAAAACGTAATTCAAGCAAAAAAAAAAAAATCACAGTTCAAAGAAATAATTGAAAAAAAATTACTGATACTTTTAAATCTAATTAATTTGATCGAACTAGAACAAAAAGTTGAAAAAAAAAAGAGTATGATTAAAATCAACATTTCCCGCCATTGCAAAATTTCTTTGTTCTTCGAAGCTATTTCAAAGAGATTTTATCCTATTAGTTAATAAGAAAATACTTCACTTGAAGTGCTTGAATAAAGATAATTAGCCTTCAGGGGTAGCATTAATGACAATTTGAGAGGACTCTTGAAAGCCAATACACATTTAGTTTGGTTCCATTCTAGAGTGCGGAAATAATAATTGAATTTTTGATGTTCGACTGCTATTAATTAAGTTCAGAATTATAGTATAGTTAAAAATTAATTTCAAATAAATTTTGCTTAAACCTGTAAGTACAATCGTGAATTAAAAGTACAAAAATAATTTTTTAAGTGTAAAATAGTTACATAAATTATATAATTTTAGATACCGAGATAATTACCAATGAATTTAGTACTATAATTACTTACTTAATATATGAGATCAAAAAGAAGTATTAACGTCTCAAGCTTTTATAAACTATGTACTATTTCACATTTAAAAATTCTTTTTATTCCTCTTAGTTTATTTTTAAATAAAAGCTCGATTAAATTTTTTTCAACTTATATTTATTTAATTCATTTTAGCCTGGAAATTTAAGACTAATAAAAGCAATTATGTGAGCTACATACGTATGCAAAACTTCAACTGAATGGACGTTGTTAAGTGTAAGACATGGGCTCCCCGACCTCCCTCTAAGTCTGTCCCTTGAACGCACCATGTATTAAATTGTCATAGGAGTTATTCGTGTATGCAAAAATTCAGCCCGTTCGGACGAGAGGAAATGTGTAAGAATTCAAATACAAATTTTGAGCTAGAAAGATATACATACGTATATATGAACACTGCAAATTAAGCAAAAGCTTGAAATAACACCGGTAAAAATCGAGTTTTTTAAGCATGGTTTTTCTTCAAATTTCACACTTTGCATTACATTTGGCGACTTGGCGAGGAACTTGGCGTAAAACTTAATTCTTCAAATAATTAGTTTTAATCCATTAATTTTTCATTAATTATAGTTAAATTATCGTATTGTCTTCCAAAACAATCGTGTATAGAAAATTTCAGCTCGATTGAACGCTTTAAAATGTGAGAAAAATAGCTTTTAAAGTTTTCACCCAGATAAAGTCACAATATAAGTAGAAGAAAACCCATTAAAAATGGGACACCCTTAATAATTTCCTCTATCCTCATTGTAGATGGACAAAATTAGTGTGTTAATGGCTTAAGGGAGCTAAATTATGATATTTATGGATAAATTATTTCACTAATTAATAAATTTAAATAACTTCTGAAACAAAATTATTAATCCGATTTTTCATCTTAAAATTAACCTGGGTTTTAAAATTCGTAAAATTCTGGCCGCATGGTTTTGATTTGTAGGGGTTTAAAAAAAGGGACTCTTGAATGTTTAATGGGCTTCTCTCGAACATCTAAAGATAAAACAAAAATTATAATGAACACCTTTTTTTCAAAGCTTCTTCCACCGAACAAAATATCCCTATTTACCAATTCTAAAGAAAAAAAAATGGAGAAAGAAATATTATTATGAAAAATATGAATCGTTATATAAATAGTTATAAAAAGGAGGAATTGCAACATGTCAAAATTTTTACATATTTGGGTAATAGATGTCAAAAAACACTTAAGGCCATAGGTTTATGCAATTCCCTGCCATAGTTCTAGAAATATTCAATTTTTGCATTACGATCGGACGACGCATAGTTTTCAGGGGCCGTGTATGAGTATATGAATCTGAATTATCGGTCAAACAATAACATGGTATTAAGAAATGTCAAAAAAATACGAATCGCAAAAGTGGAACAGCCCTAATAGTTTTTACTGAATATCTCCGAAGATAAAGTTAGGATTGGAATAAAATGATATGAACATAAGTTGTTTCTCTATCCGATTCTACAAAAATTTGGTTTCTATAGTGAAAAATTTCTTTTTTTAAAACTTAATTGACCATCTTAATCATAGGGTAACTAAGACACTAAAATACTTAAAATTTTACATTTTTTTTGATTTTACTGTTAAAATAGAGGGCCCTCTGCTAATTCAATAGATGTATTATTTATTCGAATTTTATAAACAGATCTATACATGCAATTTAATTTTAAAAATGCAAACACACATGCTGCGCCTTAGAGAGGAATTTGCTCAAAATGTGTGGTTTATTTTAGGATTCAGGTGCAGCTTCTTTAAAATCTACTCAATCCATAGTGATTATAACTTACACATTACGAAATCAGGTTATTTTCTTGATAGTGAGCATAATTTTTTTCTAATGAACTCTAATATGTTTCAAGTATTGCATAGTATTTATATAAAATTATGGAATATTTGAATCATAACTTTATAATTTTTTAAACTTAATGTTTGAAATTATAATTATATTCAGTGTATAGAATGTTATATCTATAAGAACTCAGCAATGTCCTAAAGTCATAAATGCAGTACATTTTATGCAAGATGTTTCTAAAACTATGTATACTACTCACAAAAGTAAATACGCCTATTGATTATTAATTGCTCTCACACAATTATTATGTTCACATATGTAATTTTCTTTCTATTAACAGATAACTCAACATTGAATATGACTTCCGTTACATATCATTTTAAAAAGTGAGATTTATTTAAATTTGGCACAAAATAAGCTCATTTTTCCTCGACGAAGGTGCCTCAATTACCTAAAGTTAAATTATTAAATTCATCAACACAATTTAGTTTCCTTTGAGCTATATTTACAGCGATTTTGTCAGGAGCGAATGAGAAATACACAAGTTATAATAGATGCCCTCTTTTCTGACGACTCTACATATTATTTGTATTAATATTATTCAATAGACCATTGAAAATATTATTCGATATCTATTTATATGCTGGCTTTTCAATTAAACATTTCTAAATCAAAGTCGTGGCCGCTGTAGCCTAATGGTCATGGTTGCAGACTTGCGTCCGTCGTTTGTCGTTTGTTCGAGCCTTGATGCTACTAAAGATTCGTCGTGTAGCCGGAGCTGATTCACGTTAAATCTGTCGAGGTTCAAAGTCCTTCCGTTGGTGATGTATGGAAATTAGGAGAGGGGTTGCTAGCTCAGGTGTCGTCCTTGTCATTTGACGGAGGTTCAAAATTAAGAGGTCCGTCGTCCTCGTGTAGTTTCTAGTGCGATGTTGATAAAACCAATCAATTAATCAAAATCAAAGTCAAGTTTTGCAAATAAATTATCTTCTAAATCAAAACACCACTTGTCATTTAATGACGCCAAAAACTCATAACTTTAAAGCTTGAAAAACAAAGGTGAAACTTGCTCATTAATTTGTTTTATGAGATATAGAGCAGTAAAGGCTGCAATCCCTAGACAAATAGTGTATTGAAACGGAAATATATAATCAGACAATAAATAGTGTTCAGCAATCGATTCAATGAAAGTATATCGGAACATGTATTACTCCTACCATCTAAAACAATGTTTAATTACTTCGTTCTTAACGATTTAATTGATTGGCGGAGAGCGGAGAAAACGATTGTCGCCTATCGCCAATTCAAATATCTTATGTTATACCTTATAGTGTTATGTCAGATTACAATCTCGATTTCAAAATTAAGTACTTCTGAGACGTCGTAGTTTCAAAAGTTTGAAATTAAGAAACGCCAGTAATAAATATGAATAAAGAGTGGTATAATAATATTAGATACGTCACTTTTCATTAAAAAGATGTTTTACACCCACCCACCTGCGGAACCATTGCATGTATTACACGTATTTTTCTTAAAAAATATATGTAAGATAAAACGAGCGAATTTTTGTACATAAATATTTCAAGAAAGACTTTGAAACATCTGTTGATGTTGAAATGGTAATAAATTTATTTGAATTACACTCTATAACAAAAGCAACGAAGCACCAAGAAGGAGTTGTTCGATGGAGACAAAAATTGGCGGATAGGAAAATTATGTACAAAATAGAAAATGATTACAATATCAGAAAAAATGAATGATTTATTTCAGAGTTACATAGTTACAAAGTAACGAGTTCAATAAGGTGTTGATCTAACTCTAGCCTGGATGCAAGCTATCACACATCGTGACATGGAATGATAAGGCTCTCTGATGATCTCCTGCGGTATTTCTTGCCAAATTTGCTCCAGTTGTCGGGATAGGTCATCAACATTCTCTGGTAGATGCAGTCGCCTTCCCATCATATCCCAGACATTCTCGACTAGAGAGAGATCTGACTGGCCAAGAAGTGTTTGACAAGTTGTAAGACTGTTCATAGCAACACGTGCAGTATGTGGTCTGGCATTATCTTGCTGAAAAATAAGGCCAGGGGACTGCAAAAGGAACGATAGAGAAACAGGTCTCAAAATGCTGTCGTCGTACCACTGTGCTGTAAGTGTGCCTCTAATGACAACCAAAGGGATTCGGCTATCAAGGGAAATGGGACCCCAGACCATAACTCCTTGTTGAGGGCCAATGTGGCGTGCAATATTGAAAGCAGGATCGGCACGCTGCCCTGAGCGTTTCCAGACCCGTATTCGATGATCGTCAGGACACAGTTGGAAGCGGGAATCGGCGCTAAACACTATACGTCCCCAGTCAGCATCATTCCAACCTGATCCAGCCAAGCTCCACTGTAATCTGGCTCGACAAAGAGCAGGCGTGAGTGGCAGGGGGCGTAATGGTCGGTACGAGTGAAGATTTTTTTTCTATAAGTCGTCTGTGAATGGTTATGGTGGACACTCGTGTTCGGGTCGCACGTCTGATGGTTGATAACGATGAATCAGGTGCTGTGATGGCTGATCTGACAATCACTCTGCCATCCTACCATCATGACGCTGAAATTTGCCATTGACCACCCATTCTTGCCAGCATCATCTAATCGCCGCATCGCTTCGACCCATTTGACGAGCGATTCTCCGATTTGACCAACCTGCCTCTTTCAATCCAATGATTCGACCGCTTTCAAAATCTGACAGTTGCTCGTAACGAGCTCGAATCCTGCAGCGAGGCATTTTTTCAGTTGTTGAAAATCGCAATGCAACAGAAAATTTGACCATCAGATTGAGAATCGCTTCCTATATACACCTTCTGAGTGCACAGTTCCGATGCGCTATAGCTCTCGCTATTCATTCATTGTACACCAAATTTTAATTATTTGCATGATCGGTATAATGTCTTTGCATACGAAATTTCATTACAATCGGGCAACTCCTTCTTGGTGTGTCATTTTTTTGTTATAGAGTGTATATTAGGACAACGAACTTGAGGAAACTTTAAAAATTAGTTAAATATTGAAGTTTCCTTACATTGTGCTATCCAGAAGAACGAGAATAGCAGGTAGCCTTTGTAAAATTTTTAAAATTTTAGTATCTGGGGGAAAACTTCGAGGACTGACAGCATAGATCCAACGATTTTGCAGAAATGTCTAGAAGAATAAAGATCATGATTCCGGAGAATTGTGAGCAGAAGAGCATGAGAATTTGAACTTTACTGGATGAAAAATATTCAGGAGGAGAATTATCCCGAAGAAATCAAAGCTCTAAAGACAAATAAAACCATTCTTAATGATTCGAAAATATTCATACAGAGTCATTTTCTTTCAGAGAATGGACTACTCTTGGTAAAAGGAAGGCTACAAAACGCGAATCTCACCTCAATCCTCAAGCCTCCAATTTTGCTGCCATCAAATTATTTCCACGTAAAAATGATAATTTATGATATCTATGTAAAGGTGTTCCATTCTGCAGTATCAGCAACTCTGACTTAAATAAGAAAGAAATATTGGATAATATTAAAGGTCATCAATCAATCAAATCCACATTAAGTAGGTACATTATTTGCAAGAAGTTTAATGCCTTGCCAGGAAAGCAGTCGATTGCGCCTTTTCCAACCATAAGGATGGAATAGTCATCATCCTTTCTGTCACTGGTATTGGATTTTGCAGGTCTTCTGTATGTAAAGAACAATGAAGATAAATATTGCGAAGGTGCGAACATTAAAATATTCACTTACTGTAAGTAAATTATTGATCTCTTGTTGCGTCTCTATCTCTGCAATTTAGGTTAACATCAGTCAAAAATTTCTGGAATAATCGATATCAACGATTACTAAAAGGTATACAGTATCACCAAGGTGCAATGCCTATATATATATATATAGATATATATATATAATGATTTAACTTTAATTCCCATTAGTTTCTTACAATAATTTAATTTCCTAATTTTTCCCATTCTCTCCTTTAAAAGATTGTGCTCCTTCTTATTTCCTGATACGATTCCTTTTTAACTTTAATTTATGCAATCACGCGCTATTGAAATCTGTAAAGTCAGCTTTTCCTCACGCTCCAGACTTATTGGGATGATCCCTGCTAGACTTTAAGTCTGCTAGACTTAGATTCTCTTGAAATCCCTCCATACATACCACATGATCTCTGACGTTTAAAGTGAAATTTCCCTTATATATATATAAAGAAAAACACAACGAAACGCTCTCTTCTTGCTTTTATACTCATGCTCTCATAATCTGTATCCAACGGCGGAGTTATGTGATTCCCGCCGCGTGAAAATGGTCTCTCTCTCCGCTACAATAAAATAATTCTATGAAAATGATACTGGCTTCGACTGTTGTTTGAAAAAAATTAATTAAATAGTACTAGTTAAAAGAAAGTCTTTATTTTATGTTACCCCCCCACTTCTGTCTAGCTTCTTCAGTTCGAGTTCGGATGTCACTAAGACCTGCCAAGTAGCGGGGATGATGGACGCAACGAGAGAAAATACAAAATCTAATTATTTTACTTAATATTTGGAGACAGAAAATTTTAAATTCATTTGTGTTTCTAGAATGTTTGATGTATATTAAGTTAGTCGACTGATTTATAATTAAATTAAAGTGCAGTTAAAAACAATCTTTTTTATTCTTTGATGTACTTTTTCACTTATTATTATTTCAGCATATCAAAAATGCCACAATTTAAGTGATTAATTCCAAAAGTTTCATTCAATTTATAAAGCATGTTTGAAATATATACATAGTTGATATTGAAAAAGTCGTTTACATGGTTAGTGACGTCATTGTGCTTTTTATAGATAAAAATAAATTGAAAAAATCAAACCATAAGAAATTAATCTTCCAATAATACTATCAAGAGCAAATTCGTAAAAATACTATTTAAAATAAGGTTCTTTAAGCGTTTGTAAAGACAATTTATTTGTAACGAAAATATTAGCACAAAAATAAACAAAACAATCTTAAAAATGCAGGATATATATAGAAAAGATTTTTAATTGCAATTTTTGATAGGGGGTGTGATATTATTTTGAAAAGAAAACATTACTGAGTTTATGTATTTCATACTTAAAAACGAAAGACTCCTTAATTTAATACAAAATATTATTGAATTATTTCATTATTTTGAAATTCATTGCAGCATAATTGACAGAATCTTGTTCTTACTGTGATTGATTGGTTTTATGGGACGTAAAGTAATAAAGACTATTATTTGCAGTTACTCTGATTTATTTTGTTTTCTTTTCGTTATCAGGAAACAGATAGATGAGAAATTGCTAACAAGAATCTAGAACAAAGTTAGGGAATTCCTATCCGTCTATTGTGAATCTAATATAATCTAATGATTAAGGGTGGATGGAATAACCTCAGTAACTATAGACATGGTCATTCACATAATGCATTTCGGATAGCAGGATCCAATGCCATCCATTGCATCACATAGTCTGTAAAGTTAACTCCAATCGATGAAGCTATTATTTTAATTAAACATACACTGTATTATTGTGTTCTTATTCTTCTGAATTTAATTCTTTTCTACGACAAGCTGTTCAGTGTCCAAGATCACCGGTAACAGTTAGAATACAAAATAAAAGTATTCCATAATTAAATTCAAACACTTTGAATAATTGGAATAGAAGGAAATATTTCAATTTAGCATTAAATAATAATGCTCTAACAAATACAGTAATGAAAATAAAATGTATATTTTGACATAAAAATGTAAAATTAAACAAAATGAAAGGTAAATCCTAAAAATGTTGCCACACGATGGTTATTAGATCTTTAGAGAGCCACTTTATATAGTTTTGTTGAGAAACAATGGCAGAAAAGATTATTCTTTTATTGTAACTAATTAAAGATTGTAACTATTTTTTAAATTTTTCAAAGAAAAAATATTAATTCTTAAATTATTGAAAAAAAAATTCATGTGAAATATTTTTCATAAAATAAGTTTATTACACCTAATTTCATTCACTTCTGCGGGGATTATTAAGGTGAAATAAATGATCAATACGTTCACAATTAAATGAAGAGAACGTGAAGTAATTATTAATTTATTTTATTAACACTCTCCAAATTATTCATGTTCATGCCAATGTCACCCTCTATCCGTCTACTTTTCCTCAAAGTGCCTGAATTACAATTTGAATAATAATTCAAGTTTACTCTTACTAATTCTCTCGGGTTCAAGTGAGTATTATTACTAACGTTGAGAATTCGATCCGGAAATACGAGTGCTTCCTATGTGAATTCATTCTACAAAGGATCGTTATTCACAGCCTAATTTGATACGGATACTCTCTTGTCACACTTAACAATTTTTATCATCCATCATCTATCAATTACTAATTCTTATGATCAATTCTACTTCACTTATTCATACATTGCTTCAAATCTATTCCTAACACTTTTTATCTTCAATCTAATCAACATACATCATGTATTAAAAAGTAGAAAAAGTTCCGAAAGTTAATTAAGAGAAAAATTTGCGACCAGCTTAATGTTACAAGTTTTACTTCCTTTTAAATTCGATGGAACAAAACATACAATTCATATAAAGCAGTTTTCGTTACAATACTATTACATACAACATAGAAGTAAAAATCATTCACAAATTTAAAAAAATTATTTAGAACTGACAATGGTATGATACATTTTGAAACCCCCGTTGACAAGAACGTTGTTGGGAATTATAACTAATTTCTTCCAGTTTCAATTGATTGATAGATTGTTTATCAACACAATACTCAGAATTATCAGGAACAATACTCATAATTTTGAGCCATGGTCACCTCTAGCTCGAAACTCAACACCTTTCGAATACCTTAATTTTTACATGTTATTGAAATAATAATTCTGTGAAGGTCGTTCAATATTTCTTTAGAAACTCCAAGATATGGTGCTTGTAGCATCGAAAATGGTTTGTGTTCAGTAGACATCATGGCTCATTGGACAACTGTCTTCGTCTCAGTTTCTCGTATACGTGATCATGACGCGTTTTGCACTTCAAAAAAATTATGCGTCAGAGCTTTTCCGGCTGATGAGACCATCTTCACCTTTTTTTGGAAAAAAACGCGAAAAAAGCAAACAATCTAACGCTTGGATTAACTTGATTTCCGGTGCATATGATGAATCCGGGTATCACCGATGGTGACAACTCGACGCAGCAGAAATGAAATTTTGATTTGGAAGCAAATGACTACCAAATCAAAATGTATCAACTTCAGATTTATTTTGGCTCCATTTAACAGATGGCAGCACCCAATAGTAACAACAATTTACCTTAATGATGCCATCTGTCTTCAAATACAAGAACTTTTTGAACCCTTCTGTATCTAGTATTGCATCTGCTGATCTGTGGCTGATCTTTCATAGTTAAATATTTTTCCTGAAATAATATTTAAATACAAACAAGTACGGATACATTTTCTTAAATTTGAAATAAGAACAATTAATACTTCTTGGCTTGTTAAGAAAGAAATGTTATATAAAGATTTAAGAAATGGAACCAATTTTATGTTTTATTGAAACGTAACCTAAATTTTTTTTAAAATTTCAATTTTTCAATTTCAAATAAACTATCGAAAAAAAAGCCATAATTTGATACTTATCTTCCAAGCACTGCAAAAAGACCATGAGTTGTACATGACCAAAGCTATCAATATTTCCCAGCGATGCGCGCGTCAATAATTATTTGGAAATGAATTGAAATTGCATCAATATTTACACCAGATTATTCCTATGTGTTTTATTAAATTTTTTATCTAATTTTAGCAGGACTTACGCTTTATTAAAAAAACGTCTTTCAACTATAGCTACTTTTGAAACTTGATAGAAATGTGGTAACTGCTTTCATATTTCAAAAATAATTTCTTCCTGTTTTAGTAGATGACATCACCTCACTGTTGCACCTGAATCATATTCCTTTCTTTCTTTCATCTTCAACGACTTTCACATAATCTAATTAACATCAAATCTTTTGTTTTATAGCAACGTTATACGGCACTGAATTTTATATTTAAATTTGAGTTTTTTCTTAAATTCTCTCTCCTATGTCTATCAATTTTATGGTCTTCAGCGGTCGAGGGAGACTATTTTTGGATAGCTTTCCTGTTCTTGATGACTCGCTCGTAATAATCCCGTACTTAAATACTTCATTGACTGCTTCATCCAATCAAATTGAGAAATATCAGAAATTCTTTCCTAATTGTAAACTGCTTTTACTCCTATAATTTTTTACGGTTGTTTAAATTTAATTATGGAAAATGCATTGAACTCTTGTAATATTCAATATCTTAATTGTAAGTGAGAGGATAAACTTTTCAAATAAATTAAAAACTTCGAAATTAAGGTTGTTGCCCCTTACAATTGTAAGTTTTATATGTTTTTGCAACTGACAGTAGCAACACACTTGAAAATTGCTTTCGGCAGATATATTATTTCATTTAAGTTTTATTTTCATTGTTTTCTTTGTATGGCGGAAAAGACAGTTTTATCAGAAAGAGAAGAAAATACAACTGGAAGTAAGGTTGGTTAGGGTAGAGGTGGCTTTGGTGACAAATTTGATAATGAAATGTCCTCAAGATTCCAAATTTGGTGACATTTATTGATGCCTCTAGGCGAAAGAAGAGCTTTTAAGAATATTCTCATAAGAGTATATTAATAATCCCTTGGTGTATCAAGAGATGTACGAAGAGAATACAAATAGTGTATACAGATTAAATGCGCTATTACGATATTGGGATTTGAATTGCTGTGTTCAGCGATTGTGCGCACTTTGAATTGATGTTATTTTATATTTTTATGTGTGTGTGTGTTAATGGCTTCATGTTAAAAGGAAATGTAGGGTAATTTGCTAGAGATTATCAAAATATATTTAGATCTGCTCGAAAAGAACCTGAGTTTTAATTGCTTTGACTTTTCTTGCATTCGAAATTACTATCAACCACGTCACAATTACAAGTATGTTTTATAGAATACTGAGCTTCCTCTAGCGTGCAGCCCATTCAAAATCTTGTTTAAATGTGATGTTGTATTAAATTGTTTTCTATCAACAGTCGATCCTCGTTATAGCGAATCCGGGATATAGTTTATTCTCAGTTATAAGAGAAATTTTTTTCACTGGTCCCAACTGAATTACTTTTAAACTAGCGTTATTTTAAACGCGCATAGTGAGAAAATATCCATTTATAATGAACTCAAATTTTTCTTCCAGTTATTTTTCCCCCCAGTTTTTCAAAGGTAATTGTTCACATACTTATTATTATTCCGGAAAACAACATTGCTAAATTTCCGTCTGGAATCTAACTCTTTCATTCTCCCCATCGTTTCTAGGATTCAAACACACTGATCCATTTCCTAATAAATATTGTCTTCTTTAGCAGCATCCTCCTTGACGTTTCTAGGAAACCGTTAGTGCACTATACGGATCTCACTCTTCAAACAGCAACGAAATTGGATATAGTGAATCTTCGATTATATTGAGTTTTTTATCGGATCCGCGGACGGTTCATTATAATGAAGTTCTACTGAATTAATTTCATCAGGAAGTTTTATTAAATTTCTGTCACATTTTAAAAGTTGCATAGGATTTGCACTAAATTAAATGAAAATATATTTATCGACGAGGAGTCACTTTTACTTATCTGTTGGAAATCCTACAAAAAAAAATTCTAGAGTCAATCAGAATATTTTTCTTAATATTTTCGTCGTAAAGCCTACTGTAAATATAACAAAATTATTAAGCTAAATAATTTTAAATTATTCTAGATTTTTGTTATCAGATTTTGTTTCTCTAAGTGTCTTTTTTAACATCACCATTAAAAGTACTTTTATCATTTTGCTTTGAATATACCGAAAATGTATTTCGTATGAAATACAACGTAATACATTTTTTTACATTTAACACTTTTCAAATGTCACAATTAATTTTTTTTTACCATGGTTGGTTTTTTTAATAATTGGAATCAAATATATAATTTTCTTTAACATTATTTACAATTAAAAACTAAAAACTAATTTACTAAAAATTAACATACATTTAACTTAGCATCATTCTAACAGATTGGTTAAAATGTTCTAAAACAGAAATTATTAAATATATAAGTCGAAAATGATTCATCTTTCACTGCATTAGTCAAGATGCAAAACTAATTCTCTTTTAAATTATTTTCTGAGAGCATTTTAATTTACTTTCTCTTTGTCATTTGCTGTTCGAAATCTAAAGAATCATATTTCTAGCGCAAATTGCTTACAGTAAAAAAATCATCATTAAATAAAAAGGAATCAAGTTCACTTTTCAAGATTCTTCAATTGTTCAAATGAAATGTTACCTGCGAAATCAATATCTCACTATTCGAGTAATTTGAAATTAACTTTCTATTACCTAGAATCCAATTTCATCCTTTAAAATGACTTTTAAGACATCGAGGTATTATAATAAAAGAAAGAATCAAATGTAATTGCTTCTCATTTTCGTTAGAAATTGTCTCGAGATTTTTTAATTTTCGTTCATTTCAATTAATATTTTTCAGTCCGCTCTTCTTTACTAACAATTTCAAGGACTTGTGGATTAAAATTTTGTAAAAATGTATTTTCTTTTATGTATTATTTAAATCAAATCATTAATAGGAAGGATAAGTATTAAAGTAATTCTCTGTTTTAACAGATGCTAAGGACATTAGCTCTTTGATTGCTTATCCCACGTCTTACACATATATCAAAAATTTATTTTTATTCTTAAACATCTCATTTACGATCTAAATCAATATTTAAAAAGTATTTGAAACAAAGTAATGCTATACTCATTTAAACTCTCAAATATACGTAGATCTTAAATATACAATAAAAATGAATTTTTTTTCACACGATTTTGTTAAAAAATTCAGCTGTCAGAGAGTTTAGAAATATAATGTCACAAAAAGCAGACAAATATTCATAATTTACTGAAAAGGAAATTTTCTTTCAGCTTTAGCATTTAGAAATATTAAATGTTTTGCAATAATTATGTCATTAGAAATATCACATATTTATTACATGTATAATTTCATATTTCTAACGATAACTTATTCATTACATAATTAAAATATGGTACTATTAACTGAAAAAAATAACGCAAGTCCTCACAATTGGTATGGAGTTGATGCGAAGAGTGGGATATCGGCTCGGGTATACATTTCGTTTATTGATCGTGATTCAGAATTACGTAAATAGGAGAAAAGTCAGATTTCTACCTTCGGTGAAAAGCTGTCCCATTGCCAATATTTTCATGAGTAGTCTCATAGATCCAGTGTAGCCTTCAGCTATCGAGGAAGTTTAGATGCACTAATAACAACACCTTAAACCTTGATTTTAAGGCCAATTCATAACACGCAAACACTATTGTAATTTCCAAAAATGGGATTGGTATTTTAATCGTTCATTAACGACGTACTGAGAAACAACACGCGGGCTATTATCAACAGATCTCGCCATTTTGAAATCCAATTAATTGATGAGGACAACATCTCGAGCTAGTACCACCTTCTGCAAACTTCCCCACCCCGCCATTGGGAGAACTTGGAGTCTCGACAGATTTAATATGCTTCAGCCCGGCCATACGGCGAGTCTTTATAGTGACATTAAATCTCAAAACTACAATTCAACGGTAAAAACGTATACTGCAAGTTTGCAGCAAAGAATATTAGCTCCCCATGATCTGGAATATGATAGGATTTAGACAGAAAGAACTTTATTATGCATCCCATGAATTATAATTTTAAATGGGAAAAATTAATTACTAAAAGCTTACGAATATTTATTAAGTTAAATTTATTAACGGTCATAAATTTTATCTAATTACATTAATTGTAATACATAGTTATAAAATAAATTAAAATTAAACATACTTCACACAGTTACAAAGAAATTATATATATTTTTTGTACTTTCTGATTAAACATGTTTCAATCAAAAATAGGTAGCAACAATGTATTGCAAAAACTGGTTAAAAACATATTGAGTTGAAAATAAAATTTAAAAACGAACCAAATTCATCATATTTTATTTTAGGGAAAAATTTGTTAGGAGTTTGGGACGATTAAAAAGTTAGGTTGTTAAAATTTCAGAGACATTTGAGTAAACGGTATAATTTTATATAAAGAAATTCAGTTTTACTTCCTTTCTCTCTCCCCTCCCCTTAAAATTATATATCATTAAAAGTAACAAAATAGGGGAATTGTGTTTAAAAACTATAGAAACTAAAAAACTCAAAAGAATTACCTAAAATTACAAAGACTACCTTCATATATAAACTTTTTAGATTATAGAAAAAAATGAACATGTTTAATTGCAAACAAAATAGAAAAAAAAGCAGAATATTACTTCACCGGAGAAGTATTAAAGAGAAAATAATTGAAAGAAAACAAGAAAATTAGCACATAGATAAACCGTACAATATGTAAAAGTACAAATCTAGGTTTTAAAAAAAGAAAACAAATGGGAGAAATAAGACATGATAAAAAAGGAACTACAACATTTGTAAATTCTGAATTTAGTTTATGACAGATTTGAAGATTTTAACCAGTTTTGTGGGCCCCAACATTCACCTACAGATAAATACTACGTAAAAAATATGGAATTACCATAAAAATCAAAAGACCAAATAACGTTATAAAAAAACAAAAAAATATCTATAGAAGTTGAAAATTCCAAACATAACCCAAAGAAAAAATAATCAAATTTCTTAAATCAGAATAAAAATAAGTTGTATATATACCCATTTAAAAAAACAAAAACGTTATGTTGTTATGAAAAATATGAAATATTAAATGCAATGACAAAAAAAGTTTGATTGAAATATCTCAAAATCTTTACATTCAGGCTTTTCGTGTCATGAAGCCTTTAAAACCAAAATTTTATTCAATTTCTTGTCATGGTTCAGGAAATATTCATTTAAAAATTATCACATTAAAAACATCGCAAAGTTTTTAAAGTGTATATTCTTAATTATCTATCCACTTTTCCCAGATTGTTGAAAAAAGAAGGTAAATATTATAAGTCATGTTTGCAAGAAGTAATTTGCTATATAATCTCTCTGATAGTTTCCTCCGAATATCTTTAGAATTAACGATCGGATTACGAATGAAATTATGAGCACAGTGTATCGGAACAATTCTCTACCTAATTATGCATAAGTCAGATTTTTAATGAGAAGTTCTCTAAAGTTAATGACTCTAAATGAACAGCAGCGTACGTATTAGCAGCACAATGTAATTTCTATTGAGTCATTAGCAGAGTGATATCCAGCTGCAATGAGAATTGAGAAACTTATGAAAAGTTTTCCCTTTTTTCAC
>BMAW01049105.1:0-18769 GCA_019974015.1 Nephila pilipes
TGCAAGTGAATTTCGTTTTATTTTTGTATTGCCTCCATCTTCCTAATAAAATAACCAATAAACCAATAAGGTTTTACATAAAGAATTATATGTAAAAATTACATTTCAAAATTAAGTTCTATAAAAAAAATTCAGTCTTAAAGAATGAAATATGAGGAAAACCTGAATGCAGCTATTATTCAACTTTTCCAAAATTCGTTACTTAATACTCGTATAAAAATTAATGTAACATACTTATGCATTTTTTTCCTTCAAGAAACTAAATTTGTTTTAAAAAAATAAAATAACATAAGGTAAGGTCTTCGGAAGAAGTTTATGAAATTATATAAATTTTGTCATTGAATGCACATTAAATGGCCTAATGAAACTTTAAAATTAGGAAAATACCTAAAAAACATTTTTTATTGAATATTTATACTATATTTAGATGAAAACAAACAAGAATTAATTTTTTCCGTAAAACATAGTAATTCAAAAGAAAGTAAATTTTGATGAGCTGAATAGGGCAGAAAACATCTGTATACGGAGAACAGACTTGATAATATTAGAGGTTATTTTAATTTCAGTAATAGAAACTTCAAGTTTACTTATAAAAGTTAAAATAAAAAAAACCTTTTACGTGGGAAAATCTGCAAAGTTACTAAAAAAAAAAAAAAACACACACACACATCAATTTTAACATTTCTATATATGCGACAAATCGTTTGAATCAAATCGAAAAATTCAGCATGTAAAGCTTTATCAAAGTTTTAAATAAATAATATCAAAGCTGCACTGCTTCATAGACATGATGGAGTCATGTCTATGAGCAGGGTCGAGCCTAACATTTTTCCTGACGTAGACATACCCTAGATATGTCACTCCAAGCTTTAAAATTTTTTTTCTTCAAATATATATATATATATATATATATATATATATAATAACCATATAAACTACAAGAAAATGACATGTAATTGAACCAAGGCAATGCTACTCATGCAGACTTTAGAAAATTATTGTTTTATTGGAAAACCAAAATTTATGTACTTAACACATATATTTAAAGTTTATGCAAATTAAAACAAGTACCTACCATTTTCAAAAATAATTTAATTATATATATACTATTTAAAACATAAACAAAATTCATGTAATAATGTACAAATTCTAATCCTAACTTAAAACAACTCCTCTTGTCAAATTTTTGAAGAAAACTTTCTCCATGTTCATGATGTATAGCAATGTTTATCGGAATACTGCTTAAAAGCCACTGATTGACTCTTTACCGAATTTCAGATACATATTTCAAAGTCTTTGTGAGATTTTGTGGTAAGCAGAATTTCTATACTATTATAAATATTCTGTGATATTTTACATACGTATCCAATTTCAAGTAAGTGAAAAAAAAATTAACATGTATTAAGAAATAAATTATTTTATACTGTTTGAATGTTAATTTTATACAGGCTTTACAAACTATTGACTTGAGCCTCAGAAGTTTTTTGTTGACAGTATTATTAAATATACTTTATTACACGACATCAATGTATATTCAAACAATTATTACATATTTAATAATTGTCCTCCAAAATTTTATAATGTTATCAGAAAATGTTTACAGTAACTATATTTAAATAAAAAATTTGTATTGTGGCAAACTTTTATCCATAAACATTTACAAAAAACTTAATATTTTTTTTTAGATTAAAATATTTTTTTTAGATGAAATATTTTTTTTCATAAATATTTTCTTTGAACTCTTTTGAAACTTAGTAAAGACAACGTTATATTTAACCTTACATTCGGCGACAGTATGTGAGAGGTACATTCAATATCAATTTCGTTTTATATCTTCATACCAGGTAGCTAGCTCTACGAGCTCCTTTCCTTAACCTTTCTTCCCGCTCCTTTTGACCTACATTCCGTCATTGTTTAGATTTTGAGGCTTTATAAACTCTGTAAATCTGCTTTTTGTATTTTAGAGAAACGCGCGACCATTCCGGTAAGTTTTTGTTTTATCTGATTTTATCTGCTGTTATAAAATATCTTTATTGATGTAGGCTTATACATTGTTATTTGAAGTAAGTTTTGTGTTTAATATAGCTTTTAGGAATGGAATAGAGACATTATTTTTTTACAAACGCGAGAAACTGTTTATGATACTTAATTTACTTCCACTCTTTTTTTTTTTTAGTTTTGGTGGGCAAAAACAAAATATTCAACATGAAGAATCTCAATGACCTTGAAGTAATAAGAAACATGTTTTTATGTGACAGTGATGATTATGAGAGAAGGTGATTCGGAGTCAGAATGAGTGCAGCAAACAATTCAGAAGATGAAGATCATGACGATATATCTACAGATGCTTTCATATTACTCCCTAAGAAAAACACAAACATCATCAGGTCATAGAAATGGCAGAAAAATTCTTTCAAGAAAACTAAACGAGCACCTCGCAATATATGTATCCGAGTTCCTGCAGTAATCGGGCGAGTCAAAGATTTAATAGTTATTTTTGATATATGGAAATGTCTCATTTCTGATCGCATAACCGAAATCATAGTCGACGAGGCTAATAAGTATATTTGTTCCGTGAAGATTAATTACTCTCGTTCAAGGGATGCCAGAAATACGGATGGAGCAGAAACAGAAGCTCTCTTTGGCTGGTTTCTCATTCAATTTTAATAACATTTGGTCGTTTTAAAGTGCTTATACGTTTTATTTTTTCATATTGTTGTCTATTATTTCTAAATAAATATGGTTTAATTTAAATGTACTTTTCAAGCCTTTACTAATTACGACCAAATTTTACAGTTAACACTCTTAAATACAGTAGCTAAATATCTAAGAAATTCACAAGACCTTTCTCGATAGCATAGGATGCGCGATCGCTAGAAGGTTGAATAACTTACTCTAGTATGTAAATTTTGACATTTTCATTAATGACGAATGTATTAGTATTTCACAGAAAGATATAATATATTGAAAAAATTATGTTTTTTATAAATTTTGGTATAAATAACCCAGGCTCTCGACAGAAAAAAATGTAAGGGAATTGATAATTGAACTAAATGTATTTTTCGGTGCTGATTACAAAAACAGTACTAAAAATTTACCATCACGTCATGTTTTCTTGAAAATTTCTTTGATTTTTATAAACATTTTCCAAAACATTTTTCAGAGTTTAATTTCTTCTCTTCATGGCTAACCTTCAATCTACTATGCTAAAATGTACAGAATACCACTTTGTGACACCACCCCGTCACTATCCCTCTTTCTCCCTCCCCGTCTCAATCTCTCTCTACCAATAGCGTGACGCGAATCCGTATCTCAGAAACTTATCTTGGTTCACTGACCTCTCAGAAACTCATTCTAAATAAACGTTATAGGCAGTTACTTTTCAAGCTTTTTCTGGAAGGGCAGTAGTGATAAGACTTAACATTAGGTCGAAACAGAACTGCTGAAAAGACGAAATCTTAAACCAGGTAACAAGAATGCAATTCGAAACTGTTTAGATAAGCCGAACAAAGTATTGTAACCCTCTCTGCATGTAAAATTAGGTGTAATGAAGCAGTTTGTCAAGTCTATTTCATAAAATGGTAATTGTTTCAAATACTTGTGCAAAAAGTTTTCAGATTTATCTGAAGTCTAGTTGAAAGAGAGAATCTTTGTTTGTTCAGATATCCACAAGCTTAAAAAGGATACAGAATTTGAGACTATCATGACAATGAAGGAAAAAGAAGCTTGGGTTGCCTTCAAAGGTGTCGTCAGAAAATTTCTGGGCTATTATACAAGGATCTTGACTATAAAGTAATTATAATGAATATGCTGGACAAATCTTAAGAGTTTGGGTACTCCATGAGTTTCAAAATACATTTCCTTCACTTACATGTGGATTTTAACCCCAAAAAATGAGGATCAGGTGAAGAAGAACAAAGTGAAAGGTACCAACAAGCATCATAGAAATGGAGAACAGATATCAAGGAAAATGGGACAAGAAAATGTTTCCTAACTACAGTTGGATGTTAATACTAGATAGGTCTGAGATTGTGAACATCAAAGAAGAATTTCAGAAAGAAGTTTCAAAAGAAAAAAAGAGCACGTAATTAAATAAGAAACCTTTTTTTGGTTTTGTTTTTTGTGCAGTTAAAAATTTGTTTCAAACTTTCACGTACACAGGCATTGATATTTGCTCCTCTTGATCAATAGTCTATTTTATGTATAAGTTACCTTAATAAAAGGAAATTAAAAATGTATATTTTGGCATTTTTCTTCTTGAAGTTGCTCCACAATTGCATGTAAAATGTTTAAACCTCAAGGAAACTTATTGTTTTTCTCTCGACCAGAGGCGGCTCGTTAGTTCTGGCAACAATAGTTTTCATCCAATTGTAGAAAAACTAATTTGTTTCACCAAGTATCGATATTCACATAGATATAATTTATCTTGGTTTTATTAACGTCAAACAAAAAGCAACCGGATGGCTATTGGTGACTGAGCTCGTATTTTTGAACCTCAGTCAAACAACGAGAACGACCCTTAAGCTGACATCCCCTCTGCTAACTTCCACATCACACTATGGGAGGACTTTGAATCTCAACAGATTTAAAGCGCATCAAATCAGGCTACACGGCTGGTCTTTCGAGGCATGAAGGCTCGAACCCGCGACCCTTCGAAAATCATTGGCAGCGACCTTGACCATTAGGCAGCAGTGGCCACTTATATATATTTCACTGGATAAAAACTAATGTTGTCAGAAAGTATATGCTAAAGAAAAAGAATTGTTCGGGAGAATTTTTTTTCCATTACGATTGTTACAAAAAATATGGTTATCGATTTTACAAAAAACCCTAACGTAATGGGAGGGAAGTAGGTCAATTTCGATTTCAATATAAAAATAACAGAAAAGTCACCCAAACTTATTTTGAATATTTTAAGAAATTCAATTTCTTAGGCCTGTGTAAATAAAGTTTAGATTTCATTCAATAGTCCTTGAAACTGTCAACTTGAAAAATAATATTTAAAAGAGAAGTATTGCATAAAGACATCTTAATTGTAAAAACATGCAAAAAAAAATGTACAAGTTTTTCTAGTGTTTCAATTTTAATATATATTTTAATTTTTTATAAAAAAAAATTAAAGTCTCTCTCTTTTTAGTCACAGATTATGACAGAAAAAATATGTGAAAGTTGTTTCACATTTATAATCCTCATAAAAACAAAAAGAGAGAAAAACATTTACAAAATAAAAAAAAATGAGAATCTGAAAGAAAAATTTTCTATAAGCTTAACAATTCTTCAACAATTTGAAATACTATAAATGAGGCCTTTTCAAATCAACAGATTTGTTCATTTATAACTAATCACATCGTAAACTTATAATAGTTTGAAAAGATAAATTACATTTTAATTTTGAGCATAGTTTTTGTATTGAAATTATTGTTTTATGTTGAGTTATCTGAAAATGTATTATAAGCTGAATAATAATCTACATGAATAATATGTATCTGAATAATATGTATCTTTAGCTCGTCTTAAAGTTTTAATATTTAAAATGAATATTTTTAAAAATTTATAAGCTGCCGTAGTAATTTTTCAACCTGAGAGGAAAATAAAAAAAAATTGAATTTCAAATGCTTATCGAACATTCTTGATTAAGATTATAGTTTATCCAAGCTACGAGAACCCGCTATGTAGCCCTGGATAATGCACGTTAAACCTGTCGAGGCTCAAAATCGTCTCGTTAATGTAGTGTGGAAGTTAGGATAGGGAGATGCCAGTCTAGGTGCCGTCTCATCACTGGATCAAAGTTCAAAACTTCGAGATCCGTTTCCAACAGTTCTCATGTTGCTTCCAGTGTGACGTTAATAAAAACATTCACAATCATTTAGTTATAAATACTCGATATATTTCAGTCTGTTTCCAACAAAAGAGCTTTGAAAAAAAAAAAAAAAAAAAAAAGGGAACAAAAAATTTCCCGTTATAAATTTTACTTTATAATGAAAATTTGAATAATATTTCTCTAGTTATAATACGTAGTTAAAAAAAAAGGTAATTTCTCTTCTACTTTTGAGATTGAAATGTAATTTAAACCTACAACGCACAAAAATAGTTATATATATATAAATACACATACAAGACAAATACATTCAAATAACAATTTCCTGTAGCTATGTGGTTGTAAAATACCAAATGAAAATGATGTGAAAAAAATTAATTAGAAGTAATTATTCCTTCAAAAACTCGTTCTTGCTTTCAACTCTCCACTATCATATTACAGAATAATTTTATATAGAATAGAGAAGCAGAAGACAGAGAAGCTAAAAAATATTGTTATTACAAATTCAGGCAAACGAATTGACTAAAATTATTTATATTTATTTTGTTTTTCATTTCTTCGTTATTTTCTTGTGCTTCTAGAATTGAAGTTCGTTTACGCTTGGGACTCAATCGGGAATATCGAGGGTCCACAAGTTCGGGTAAGAGAAAATAAAAATTAAAAAATTCAATTCCTTTCTTAATGTAGGTAAATAAAGGTCTTTTTTGTCCACATTACAAAAAGGCAATGTTTCTTTCCTGCAATTTGCAAATGACCATGAATTTAATAAAAATAGTAGAGATTTTTATTTACACATACACAACCATCAGCTTTCCAGAGAAGAATTTTTTTAAAACAATTATTACACATAAATTTTTGTTTTGGAGGTATAAACGAAGAATAATGTAACAGATTCACATACATGACTAAATGATTTACTGCTCCTTTTATAAATTAATAAAATAATTTTCCCAGTGTATTTTTAAGTACTTAATAGAAATAGCATAATAGAAAAGAAGGGTTCTTTCTTTTTTTTAGAAATTGTTCATGAAGATTTTATATTTCGTAAACACTGTGAATACCAAGCGAGCTAGATAAAACTTCAACGGATATTAATCAACTATAAATAAAGCGTCAGAAGGGACATCCTCTGATCAGTACAAATTCCGAAAAATCTGTCAATTTCCCTCATCGGGTAACAAACCACCATTTATCAATGGAGGGTGAGGTATATTGCATGTATCTATGTGTACTGAGAAGGGACTTTTAATTTTTCTTTCCTCTCTTTCGTAGCTTTGGTTGTTGACTACTCAAATTAAGAGCAGTGAAATTAAATTAAGAATGAACAAAAATATGCATTTGAAAGAGCATGTAATAGGAAGGTTTCTTTAGAATTGCTTTTTGAACCCTACTATTCAAATTACTTTTATGCTCAATGTATTGCGCCGGATTCGAGTTTTCAGATTTTTAGTGCGGAATACTGAGAAAAATCAGAAAAAAAAGAAACTCTTTTTAATGCTCTTTCAAATGTACTTTATTCTATGCAATTGAACTAATCTAAATATGAGAGCTGTAGATTTATATATATATATTCAAGTAAAGAAGTCGTTCACTAAACTTTTACAAAACACAGAGCTCACGCATGTTACGACATTTGCTGTTTCATTTGCGATATTTTAGTACCGACTGAATACTACACTTCGTTAATTTAATTAAATTTTATTTAATGTTAAGAGGCTTAGAATCATAGTTTTATTAATCATTTACCGAAAGGTATAATGATGTTATTGTTAATTTAGCAAGAGTATCTTTCAAATAAACTATCAGAAGATTATAATATTCCCGAATGTTTCTTTTTTTCTTTTTATTTTACAAAATAAGATACATTTATAAAATGCAAAACTGCAATCGCAAAAAAGCAATGAATGACAAAAATAATTTTGATAAAAACAGTAACCAGTATGAAGAAAATTTTTTTTGAGAGAAACAGTATGAAGAAGGAGATGCTGAATAAAGTACCAAATCCGGAAATGCAAAAACAAATGCGGATAATTAAAAGGCAACCAAATACGAATAAAGTTCGTTGTTGGTAATAAACAATCACTCATTTTTATTAAAAATCTAAGGTTTTTTGTATAAATTTTGCATTCTCTGTATCTTACACGCCGGTGAACTAATCGGTATGTAGTGATCTTTAGCTGAATTTATTGATTATAAATTGCTAATAAAAACCTTAGCATAATTTTATTTTTGCCTAAGTTAATATGAAGAAGATAGAAGAAATACAATAAAACGCTAGAACAGAACAGGCAAAATTGTACGTCATGAATATCTTATTATTCAGGTCATCGGTGAAATAGTAAAAGCGGCAAGTGTAATATAGATCTCCGGCACATATCGAATGATCCCGAATGGCGGAGTGAAACTGAAGACGGTTACATGAGTCCAACACGGTGACTATCCTGAACCGGGTTCATATTCCTTTCATTCTATTTGAGGAGTCCAGTGGCGGAGTTATTCAAGAATACTTTTCAATCACAATCATAGCGATGGTCATGATGGCAGAGGTGCGGGGCAGTTCTCCTATCAAACCGTAGTATGGGCACACTAAGAAGAAGATAGTGGATCAATTGGTTATGGTGATGTCAAATGAAAATTACTAAACGTAACAAAATCACTGGAAAAAAGAGCGAACTTTAGATAAAAGTCTATCATGAAACATGTTTGATCTATTTAAATTTTATAATGAAATAGTAGGAACAATGAAAGGGTGTAAAGTAATAATGCCAATTCTGGAAATACAACAAATGTTTGACGAGTTTTCTTTCCTTAAAGTGCCAAAAATAAATAAAAAGTTTTTTTTTCAATATCTGCAAGAATGTAGCTGAGTACAAAGTGCTAAAAAAATAAAGTGCAGTTGCAAAGTGCTAGAGCACAAAGTGCTGATTCGTAATTTTCAAAAGGACTGGCATTTTACCATTGTTAATGGGTCGCAATACCCTTGTGGTCTTGGAATTGATTTCTCAAATGCTTTAGAAATTTCGTCAGATTTGAAAACCCTTATTTGATTTTGATAGACCTAATACCCAAGATTTAGAGCTGCCAACGTTAAGGCAAATGATAACGCATTTAGTCGAGATAGAACTCGATCAAACGAATTGAAATAAATTGCATTTCATTTTCCAGATATATTCTCGGACCAACCTGGTATCACTCCTGCATTCTATCATGAAACTGGAAAACGGGACAATCCCTCAATCGCTTCCCGTTCCTATAGATATGACCGTATAATCATTCATTATTACGTTGAAAGTCTAACAACTGTACCCATACTGTATCCACAGCCTCTCCTTCTTGTGTTGTCGGTTAACGGCAACCGCGCCAAGGAGTTTTTTTTTTTTTTTTAGTTTTTTTATTAACGTCGCACTAGAAGCAACACGAGGGCTATTGGCGACCACCGCGCCAAGGAGATTATCGTAAGCTAAGCGCAATGACGGAGTATCACACTACTCATTCCCATTAATCAAAGAATTTATTCTGAACAATTTACACTACAATATTATACCTACCTTGGAGCGTCTATTAGGGCTTTTTCAATTAGCAGTAAATCCAGTGGATATGTCCCAAAACAATGTTTGTTACTAATAATGGCACTTTTGCATCTACCAATATGCCTTTCAATTCATCGGGTAATTCTACTTTACCATGACATCACTTTGAAGCCTGTTATTGATAAATTTATTTCCTTTAGTTATTACGAAATGCTAGATTAACATTAAATGTCAAGAAATGTCATTTTGCTCAAGATGAGATGAAATATCTGAGTTAAATTATTAATGAAAACGGCGAACAGACAGACACCACTGAGATCATGTTCATTGTTATAAATACCAACACCGAAAAATACGCATGAAGATTTTAAGTTTTAAAATATAGCAGAATAGTATCAGGAATTTATCCCTTATTATGCATAGCTCTGTGAACCTTCTCTCGTATGCTTTTAAAGGAAAAAAAATAATTTTTCTCCTTCCAATCAAAAATATTTTGACAGAATGAAAGCCCCTGTGAAATCAGCTCCAATATAACAGGGATTTCAGTATTCCTTAGGAATTGTTGTTAGTAGTGTCGGTACTGTGCAAGCCCAGAAAGATAAACCGACAGCTTATGCCTCGGCTGAAGGTTATTATACTGTAGCTGAGAGGGAATGTCTTGCTGAGTCATTTGGGCAGAAATGATTTGATGGGGGCTGAAACTAGAAAATAAAATGGGAGCAATCACATGGAATATAAACATGAAACATTATCCAAGAACCTAGCAAAGTACTAGGAATTCCTAAAGGAAACTAGGAAACTTCTGTGCTAGGAAACCTACCTAGTACAGAATTCCTAAATTCTTGTATCGTAATAAATTCCCATTATTATATACAAGAGACCAATTAAATTGTCGACAAAGAGAGGTCCCTGAATTGGGGCCTATTTATCGTTTCCAAGAAATTCTGGAGGAGGTATGTATGAAAACAACAATAAGTCTCAAGATTTCGAGCTCATTGATGGAGTTTTCCTTAATAGTTAAATTAATTATACTGGTAGTTCAGGTACAAATTATATTTCTTTTTAAAATTTATTCTTATGTTATGGAAAATATATTATTGAAATTATTTACCTACATACCCCATACCTATATTTTGATTTATTTGCGTTTTATATTTTGTTTGAAAAATGCAATAAATATACTTTTTTTTTACTTTAATTCAATAACAGATAGTTTTTAACACGTTTGCACACTGATATCATAGAACGAATTCCCTACCGTTAGTTTACATTCATTAGTTAACTAAAATTAATTTTACATTCTAGATATTCTGCACTCCTTAAGCTGTGGATATAATATCGAATGCCCTATTACATTGTATCAATCTAATTTTGAAATTTCACGATAAATAATCATAGTAGAAATAAGTTCCACATACAGAATATACACAATCACAGGTCACTTTACTTTCCATTTTGTCTACATCAGAAATTTAGCCTTTTGCTTTCTTTCGTTAAGAAAATAATAAAATAAAACTTTAAGCTTGGGGTTCATCGACGAATTTGAAGGATATTTCATTCCCACACTCTAAGATAGCTCTGAACATGAAGTTCTTTGAAAGAACTCTGTGAAACCTTTCTAGAAGATAATATGAATTTGGTGATAAACCAAAGGTGATGGAAAATAATAAGAAAATAGACAAGAATATCCAAGAACGTTTTTAATTTGCGAGTTATATGTAATCAGAAGCAAATAATTTTGTTGTGCCGATGGATACATCAATGTTGAGTAACTTCAAGTCGGTTGGTTTTTTATGGATAACAATAAATGAATCTTATGCCAAGCTGTATTTACAATTAGTAGGTTGAATATTTCGCTGATATCGAAGAAAAGTTTTTTATTGGGAACTCTTCCGACTGTTCACTTCTGTCCAATGCAAGGGTTCACTCACTACATACAATATACGCCTGGTAATTTTGAACCACATTTGGATTAAAAGGTCATTAATACGTTCGCTCCCAGCGTATCACAGGCGATACACTCGTGTTGGCTCTCCTGTGCCCAGGGTATCATGGACGATACGCTCAATGAGTGACTTCTACGGCCCAACATATCAATACAGATAGGCTCGATGAGAACATTTTATTTGATTTTTTTAACCTTTAGAACTTGGCTGATTCTAAGTCAAAATATCTTTTCCACTCGGCGCTTTTACGATTGAGGAAAAATATTCTTTCCCCCACTGTCAATATCGATTTCACCACATGTGGTATGGTTAGTTTTCCAGTTACAAAGGGGAGATGGTAAGGTTTGCTGATTTTTAGTCAGTAATCATTGACGGGTAGGAAAGATCCTAATACTTGGCGCCATATCATATCATAATAATTTTTTCTGAATTCCTCGTTCCCATTTTAATTGAGTGACTTGCAAACTTTCGAATGAATATTTATCATAACCTAGAGTAGTGTATTGCGTAATTAAACAATTTCAAACAAAAAAAAAAAAAAACAAAAACTGAAGGCGACAGCTATACCATATTACTAAGATATTTTCTAGAAGCAAGTACGTTAAAACAATATTAAATTAATAGCTTCTGTAATCTCATGACTCATGACTATACACTTTGAGAATGCGATAGTTCAATCATAAACTCGTGATAATAATTAATTCGGTGCTTGCTTTATATATATATATATATATATACACACACACAATATAAACATATAGGTGTGTAATCGCATGGCTTAGTGTGCTGACTTTATCTGTGGTCTTATTATTGCAACTTACCTATTTAACTGCAACATTGAACCCATGAAATAAAAATAATGCCACATGTTTTCACAATTATTCGACGAAATATGTAAAAGAAGGAAAAATTTAAGAACAATATGTTGAACATTATTACTAAACATTTTATTTTTTTAAATTAACGCCCTTTTAATGCACAAAAAAAATCAATGTACTCCAAATAGTTTGATTTGACATTTTAATAACATCGCATTTTGAAACAATAGGAAGGTTACTGGTGACGACTTCATAAATTTGAACGACGGTCAAGCAATGAGGACAGCATCCAATCACCAAACTTCCACACCACACCAACTTCAGGACTTGGAACCTAGACAGGCTTAACAACCGGTTTTAAATTGAACATGATTCGAACTCAACTCAAACCCGACTACAAGATTGCGAACTCACTCGTCAGCTTCCGTGACACTTTTGTAAATAAATATAATCAAAAGTGAGATTTAAAAAATAATTTTTAATTGAACACATTTCAAAGCTACTGAGTAAATCTTAAGTACGTCAAATTAAAGGAACGCCTTCAGTTAATTCAAGCATTCCAATGAAAATAATATGTAACACTTTTTTTTATATCAAACATTTCTATGAATCTTTAATCTTAAACAAAAAAAAGTATGAATTTTGTTTTTGTTTTTTTTTAAATGAAACTTATATCTTAAATTGAAAAGTACTTGAAACAATGCTTTTGAAATGTCTCTTTTAAAAATGTGAAGTGAATTCTACTTTTTAAAATTTTTGGCTCTTAAGAAAACTTTTTTTTTATTTTTTCCTTTTCTTTTTATTAAAAATGTATCAATTTTAATCTTTTTATTCTAGTCTTTTTTTTATTGGTTTATGTGTTAAGAGATTTTTAAATAAATTGTGTGTTATTCTTCGAAACAGTTCTGGTCAATACAGAGAACCAAACTACATGCCTTACAGATAATAGTTTTTCTTTGTTTGTATATTCTTTTTCGCACAATATGTGTACTTTCTTTTCTTTTTGTCAATTGGCGATGAAAAAATTTATTATCATTTGTCTTCATTTTTTATTACTGAAGGCTCTGCAATTTTATGATTTAATTTTCCTATCAGAGATGTTATTAAATTCATTCTAAATTCTTTTAAACTGAGTTTTTAACTTAATTTGGCGCTACTTAAATATCAGAAACAGAACAATATCGATGAGGATAAAGAATAATTTTTTGTCAATTTTCTAGTTCGTCCAGCAAAAATGTAGGGGGATGCCTTGCGGTTTCCTAAATCAACATATTCCATGTGCTTGTGGTAATCTGCCACAATTGTTTGCTTGGATGTGGTTAATTTTTCTTTTTCCCATTTAGCAAAGTCCCCATCAGATTTTTTTGTGTGTCTATCAACAAAATTTTCTTCATCTAAATCTTCCATTAAATTCTCAATCTCTCTTTCTGCGAGAAATTTCAGATTCATTTTAAAATTGCGAAAAAAAAACAAGAGAAAAGAAAATTCTATCGAACATAGACAGCGAAATGTCATCTAATGGAGTATTTTTTCGAATTTGGTTGATCCTGAAGGTCGCCAATGATAAGGAATTCGCACACAACTGATAATGTTGGCGAAAAATATCCCCACCCAATTATGGATAATAGAAGCAAAGTCATGAAAAGGGCCACGGAAGTTGTAAAAAGGTCTACTCGAAAAAAAAAAGGGTGAAAGAACTGTCTCTAGATAGCTTGGTACAGCAGTTGTACCGGAGCCGAAGCGAGCGACAAAAAAACTTTTGGTACAGTATATGTACCGCCGATGTTTAAAGGTTAATGTTACTATGTTATATGGCGTTACAATACCGCGAAATCTATGTAGATAAGTTATTGGTAGTGTTGACCTTGGTGATATGGGATTGGATTTTGCTTCTGGCTAGAAGGGGCGGGGGGAGGAAAGTAATTGTTAAAAGCACGTCCTGCGACGCGGCTCTTTAAAAATAATGACATGATTTAAAGGGTGTACTTGCTTTCGGTTTCCTTTTTTTTCTTTCTTGCTTGCTTCTTAGAATTTCGAAGGAAAATTTATGACCCTTTATGGGGAATAGGACTTTTGGTAGCAGATGCTTTCAGCTGTTCGTTTCATTGGGTCGGTTTTTATTTGAAGGGACAGTCATGATGAAAAGAAAGTATTTATCTGATACTGAGATTTTCGAAGTAATGAATGAATCTGACAGTAATGCTAGCGAAAATAATTTAAATCTGTACATAACCATTAAATGAAAAAAAAGGACGAAGAAGATGTGCCTTGCTCAAAATCTTTCCTGAAGCGTCAAAATATGTGTGTAAGACATGTGACGTTGTACTATGCATTGATTTTTTTTTTTATAAATATATCATACAGCAAAATAAGATTTATCTTTTATATCTATATATTCCATATAATGGCACATCATTACGCCATGAAATTTATGTAACATATGTAAATATATTTTGTATTTTCTTAAAAGTATGATTTTTTATGTAATTTTGTGTATAAAACATTCAATTTTCGATTAAATCTTTTTTATTCTTTTGTATATATTAAGTTTAATGCATTTTAAATAATATATGTAAAAAACCAAAATATTTTAATAAATAGTCTATTTTAGAGGAATTTTTTTCATGAATTAGGCTTAATATCTAAAATCGTCTGGACACAGCGAAGCACTTCTTTTTTCTCCCTCCGGTAGCGAAAGGGATAAGGACATTGAATCTCTCTAGCTTACAATGCATCAATCCCTCAACATAACAGGGATTTAGTAAGTCTAAAATTGGTTAATACAGCCGTTAAGATTATAAACACTACGGCATTATATATTTTGCAATATTTTTCATTTAACCTTTGGAAGTGGCTAGTGTTAATAAAATGACGGAATTATACTTCAATTAATGCTTGATTAAACATAGAAGGCAAATTATTATTCAATTAATGCTTAATTAAGTATAAAAGACGACTTATATTACAATTAATAATAATGACACCCTAAATCATTATCATCATAAACCATCATAGTAATCAGTACTGTAAACCGCATTGCCTTGACAAAGTTGAACCGAATGTGTTCCGAGTGATTTTCTTCAAACATGTGAAGAAAAAAGAAAATGCAGAACTCGCAGAAAGGTCCGGCCGCCGGTCCTCCAGAAAAGACGAAGATGATGTTTTTATGAAGCATAAAGGAGTCGGTGAACGCCAAGTTCATGAACAAAAATTTCAATGGCTTCCTTAGATTCTTGGTGATCTTCTCGACAAATTAGGTAACTTGGCGAGATACTTAGCGAATCCCGGTCGAGCTGAACGTTTAAAGAGTGGCGCCTAGAGTCCCAGACCTTGCACTTAACAACGTTTAATTCATTTGAAAATTTTGCACACACGTGTACCTCAAGTAATTGCTTTTTAGACTTAAATCTACATTATCAAAAGAATTAATTAAGTACACCGAAATGATTATAATTCAGATTTCATTTAAAGATGGACTAAATATTTTTAAAAAAATTAATGTAAAACAATAATAATTTGCACTTTTGGGTATTTTATCTCATATATAAGTACCCAAAGTTTTTTATTTATCGTCATCTTCTTTGGAGGTGTCTTAACTTAGCGCCTCAAGCTTTTATAAATTATTCATTGTTTTGCATTAAAAAGTTATTTTTATATTTGGAGTTTTTCTTGAAATAAAGCCTGATATAAATAATAATTACTTACATTTCTTGTATATACTCTACTTATCGTTTTTGACTGTGTATAGAATGATGAAATTTGTACAGTTTGCAAACTATTGAAAATCTTGTTTTAAAGTCATAGCATACCTGACATTAAATTGATTTGATTTCCTTGCATCCGTTTGGGGTTTTCACTATTATTTTACAACACCAAAATTTTTTATATATATTACATTAAAAAAATATTTAATGACAAAAAAACCCTAATTTTTTTTTTATCGAGAATTATCTTAAATAGTTTCAAAATTCTCTAAGTGAATAAAAAATAATTATTTCAGCATTTTGTCATAAAACTGGTTTTAATACAACTATAAAATTTGCTAAATATTTTTTTTCAATACTCTAAAATTTTTTAATCAGATTTATTTGAAAATATCTTCTTAACTTAAGTATTAAAAGTTGTTTCATCATTTTGCATTGAATGTACAAAAAAAGCGTAACTCATATGAAATATATATTATACTTTTTCATCAATTTTTAAATCTCATAATTAAAAATTTGAATATTGTCTAATTTTCTTCTTAATTAATTAAACCTATATATATATATATATATATATATATATATATACATATATATGGCCTTATTTTTAAGAAGAAAATAAGGCAACATTTAATTTTTGTTTAATTATAACTCATAAAATTCAACGATCAAATTTGTTAACCTATATGGATCCATATACATCTGTACTGAGTAGCGAGTGAACCTAATTCCTTTAGAAATTATCTTTGAAAGCGTTTAATTTATTTGCTTCCTTCATCTTATTTTGCCACTGAAAATCTAAAAAGTCACATTTCGAGGTTAAATTGTTTCGTATAGGGAAAAAAGTTACTGTTGAAAGAAACGAAACTAAATTCAATTTGCAAAATTTTTCACTTCTCTCATTTGCAATTAAGAATTATTTAAAACTAATTGCCTATTAATGAATAGAATGCGACTTCAAATGATTTCCAGACACACACATACAGAAGTAATGTAATAGAAAAAAATATTAAATGTAATTCGCTTTATGCTGGAAAATGTCCCTATACTTCTTTTATATAAATTTTGTTCGCTTTCATAAATTTGTATTAGAATATATATTATATTCGTTAAGATTTTCGTGGATTTTAGGATTAAAATCTCTCTCACACATTTTAATTTGTTACGTAGATATTAGAGGAGATTGAATTGAACACACAATGGGGAGAGAGAAATGCGAATAATATGTTTATCAACAGACTAAAAGCACATCTACGCTTGAATGAGATCACATTGTGTGTGTGGGATTACATAAGAATATCCCAGAACATTTCTCTGAAAACGTAAAGAATATTCTAGAAGGTTTTGGAAATTTTTGAAGAGAGATAACAGAGAGCACATTTAAACAATGTATTAGACTGAATTTATAATGTTCATAGCACTGGGTTTTGAGCCCTGGCGCTCTCGTTCTGCAGAGAAGCGATTCACTTCTACGCTAGCCTGCTTTTATGCCTCGGAAAAACAGTATCCCGCTGTTTAGGAATTCTGCTGTAAGGCTCTCGTCACTTTGGTATTGTTTTCTTCGTTATTAATTTACGTTGGGTTTTTGAATAAACTATCTTTATTTAAAAAAAAAAAAAAAAAACTCCCATCATTTTCTTCTGTGTGTTTGAAAATAGTTGATAACTTGTTGTGTATATTAAATTCAACTAAGCAAATGTTATCATTTTTGAGGAAGTGTAAATAGGCGTGCGTTATAATTTTATTATATATTTATCAATATAATATTTTGAATATTGATTAACTTCTATAATAATTGAATACAGTTTTTGAAAAATAAGTAATTCAATCACAAAAAATGTGTACCTATGCAGTGTGCAACACATACTTATTATTTTATCCTTATGTCTTAAATAATTAATTAATCTGAATGTTAAATCTTTGGATGGAGGGCATTCCGTCTTCAAAATAAAACAAAATATTAGTGACTGAGTTTTCGCAAAGAAATAAATTGTTTTATTTTCTTATATTATAAATTTATTTCTCTTTTCATACTTAACGGTACGAGTAAGTCGAAGAAAAAATGCATACAAAATAAATTGAGCATTTAATACAGAACTTTTAACACCTGTATATTCTGTTACAGGGAATCAGGGCTCCCATGTAACAGATCTTAGGAGATTTCAATGCAGCAAAACTTTGTCAAACGAACCAGTGAAACTTTCTCAGCTCAAGGAACAGCTGACATAAGTCCATAGCGGAGAAGAAAAGTTAATGATTTAATGTTTAAGTCAGTTCTCCCATTTGTTCAAGTATTGTAACTTCGTCCGAAGAAAATACACACCGTACTGCACAAATCAGCTTTCGATATTATATGAATTCCACTATGTAATGAATAATACGACAAAAAGAAAGATGGGTGAAAGAGCTTCCTGTGTTGAAAATTGTTAGAGTACTTAAAAATATCCAAATTTTCTTTACAGCTTATCTAATCAATTTTGTTTGGAAACAAACTTCCTTTTAACTTATGAGAGATTTGTAAAAGAATAAAATTATATGAGAATTATTTGCCAAATATTTGGAAATTGATACAAGAGATGAAGTGACATTTACTGATTTAAAAATATTTGATATATTGATTAGATGTATTTTTGTGGAATTTAAAGAAAAAAAAAGTTTACTATTATTTTTAAAATCCTATTTTAATTCAGTAAACATCAAAACATTTCGTCTTCTGCTAGGATGTACTGAATAATTATTTATTAGCTACTGTGTTTTCCGAATGAAATTAATATTTCGCTGTGATCCCCACCCTCTCTCCTAAATTCCACACCATGCAACGGGAAGATATTAGCCCTCGACAGATTTAACGTGCATCAGCCACGGCTACATGATGGGTCTTTATTGTCCAAAGTTCGAACTTGTGTCTCAAAGAAAACTGCCGGTCACAAGTCTGAAACCATTATCACTAGAC
>BMAW01049137.1:0-21459 GCA_019974015.1 Nephila pilipes
AAAAAACACTAAAGAGTTTTTGAGCTAATCCCAAACGTCAATATAGATGATCGACGGGGTGTCAGAATATATTATTGCACAACTCACATCCAATAATTACCGACTAATGGAATGTCAAGGTTGAGGAAGTAAGTGATAGCTATTGTAAGGTAAAACTAACTTTTCACCACCTATCTGCAACAATCCATCATCCACCGGTGTCAAAGGTACAACAATGTCCTCAGACGTTATTTTGAGCAACTAGTTTGACTCCTGAACTCTGCTATGTACATAATTCAGCTTCTGACCGATGTTTTAAGTTATTTACCTTAATTTGCTATTCTATTTCTCTTTATACAGTAAATAAAGTGCATTCTGAAATAACTGAACGTAAAAAACAGGAAAAAGTGTATTTTATTGGATAATTTAACTCATTGTGAAGCTGATTATCCTGATTTGTCTAAGAAATTCAAATTATTTTATTTTATATGCTATTAATCTTTGTGAAATGAATAAGGTAAAATGTGATTTAGCTAAAATCACACATTACCTTAGTGATTACTCAATTTAGGCTATCAATGCAAAGCCTTATCTGTATTCATTTTTCAAGACGTATTAATTCATATGATACATACTGTTAATTCTACACGTTTAAAGCAAAATGTATATGATTTTATATCATACGAATAAATTTAAGCACATAAGTAATTAAATTTCTTATTAAAGTTTATGTATTAGATTTTATTAACTACGTACTAAAGTATAAACAATTAAGAACCTACTATTGAGTCGAATGACAAGATCGATTTCAAAAGCGGTATAACTGTCTTTTAAGTCATGATAATTACATATTAAAGACTAAGAATTAGAGCTCGGTTGTAATAATGGATATGTATGTTACATTGGCAGTAGGAAAGGTTATACGATGAGGATATTTTAAGAAGAAATTCTCAGAAGTTTAAAGGATTCATCAAATGTAAAATTTCGTTAATAATATTAAATAATACATAATGTGCCTTTTCATATTCTGTATTTTTTTTTCAAAATGATTCCCATTTTTAAATAAATGCATGTATTGTATAGAGTAGAATAAAATATCAGTTTCAATACTTTTCCACTTTTTTAGATTAATAAAATGTTATCATCAGCAAGTATCATATAGTATGATATTTTTATGAAGATTTCATAGCAAAGAATTTTTAAGGAGCAAAATCTCCTTAAAACAAGTGAGAAAAAAATTTAATATATATATATATAAGTATTTTCAAATATTTTTTGATAAAGTTATATGACCGTATAATGATAGAAAAATTCTTCCACTAATTAATTTTATAAATTTATTAATTTGAAAATGATGACAAGGCTACACGACAGCTTTTTTTCAAAAAAAAAGTTATTCGGGATAGTTATATTATAAGTAATTAATGCTTTGATTTCAAATTACTTTGTTAAATTGAATCTGAAAAACAAATTTCCATTTGTCGGTATCTTAATATCTTAGAGAAGTGAAGATTTGGTAGTTTTTTTAAACTCTTATAAAAAAAAGTCTACTCTTAATATTGTTATTATCATTATTAGGGATATATACATTTTATTTATTTTAGTAATTTGTATATTTTGCATTATTAATAATAGAATTTAATTTAGAATTTAAGAATTTGATTCATTGATGAATTTTAATAATTATTTTTGTAATTGAACCTGAAAAGGAAACAAGAATTTTTTTTAAAAAATTTTACCTTTAACATTTAAAAGAATGCATAGTATTAGATCCCAAACCTAATTCTATACAATATTTCATAGTACATATCGATAAGATTATCCAAAAAGGACTTTATCTTGAACAGAAAAAAATGCTGAGAGAACATAAGATGCATCTACAAAAATAAAAATATTAGAAAAATATATTTAAAATTTGTAAAGGCATACATCAAAAAATAACAATGATTGTAAAATTCTAATTTTTATTATTATTTCCTAACTTATAGCATGTATTAAAGTACTAGTTTAACTATATATTATGGTATATGTTTTTATTTATTTAACTTATATTTTTGCGCAAAATCGATAACATTCGTTAAGAGGATGAGAGAATTATTCAGCTTATTATATTTTGCAAAATTTTTAAGCACTCAATACAATTATACAGATTACTAATGATAATAACACAATATAAAATTAGAGCCAAATAACTTTATACGTAACGCCTAAATTTTCTAAATTTGTTCAATTTAGCAAGTTTAATTTTTAGTTGCCATACTTTATAAAACTATTTTATTTGATTTGAGATTTCTAAAATATGTTCTATGATCAGTGAAGTTGGAAAGTTATTTTGATGAAGAATTGGTTAGAAGGTAATTAACACATCCTGAAATGTTTCTACAAATTTTACCGTTCTGACGTTAACATTAAACTGTAATCAACACAATTTCTAGAAGCAATAAGTTCTTTGGAAAATATATTCTAAATGCTAATTGAATATCAGTTCTGAAATGTGAGACCAAGGATCACAAACATATGGACCATCAAAAATGCATAAAAGGTTTTTATATATATATATATATATATATATTAACCTTATAGCCTTAAAAGTTCTTATAATTCTGAGTGATAAGTCTATTCTGAGGAAACCGATAAGCAATTATCAGTTTTTAACATACTGTTTAATATAAAATAAGATTAGTCATATTAAATCAAACAGATGGTACCAGCTAATGCAGACTTTTTATGTTCCGACTTTTAGAATTAAGTGAAGAAAAATCGTATTATTTCATATATTACTCTCAATAAATTTGGAAAACATATTTATTTTATAAACCGAAGACGTATTCTAGCTGTTTTCTAGAACTTATTTGTTGAGAAGCACGGTTCACAATAAAAATATCATACACACACATACGCAAAGACTGAAACTTCTTGCTAACAAAAACTTTTAATTATAAAATTTTGTGAATGTTTGATAACTGTAATCAGTACTTTAACTTAGTATTATTAGGCAAAGCTCTTTAGCTGTAACAAGAAAACATAACCATATTGCGAAAGTGAATGAAAACATGCAAACGAATCATTTCGTGAACAGTTGTCATGCAAGATTACATAGTCGTACGTTTCAAATGAATTAAATGAAAATTTAAACTTGGAGCATGATTCCGTTGCGTGTGGGGTTCAATTACCTTCACAGTACTACATCCACTTATTAAAACTGAAAGATTCAAAGTAAGATTCTCTGAATATTCTCTGTGAGTGGTTTTAAAGTGTTAGATGAAATTTGTTCTTGTTTGAAATTAAGCAGAAGGCAAACAATTAACTATGATTATTTTTTTTTCAAATTTCAAATGTCATGTTCACTTATCGTATTTCAAAATAATTTCATTTATTTAGTAGAAAATACTCAAATATTTTCCATTTATTTATTTGATTAAAAATTAAAAAGAATAATTTCAGGGTTTTTCATTCAGTATAAAATAAATTGTTAATCAGGCATTCTACAGAAATCTTGCTCAATAAAATATATGCTAACAATATTATTTAGGAATTTTGCTGAAAAACTAATCCATTATAATACGAACGCTTTTAAAGTACACATAAAGATAATAATCTGTTTTTTACAAAACATAAAATTTAAAATACTTACAAGTTGAACAACAGCTTTATTTCAGGTTTTCCCAAACTATATTTTATAATAAAATAAAATTAATTAAAATTATTCACTCTTTTAAATTCATTTCAATTTCATATTGATATCCAAATATAATTGAAAGATTAATACAAACATTATTTAACAGCAAAAATGTATAAAAACATCCATTCTTATTTTTTTCAACTGTAACCCATTAACTACTTGATGGGCAATAAATAAAATAAAAAAATTTGAAATAAAAGCTATTTTAAACAAAAACATTTTTTTCCTCTTTACTAAAAAGTAAAATTTAAATAAAAAAAAAGCTTTTAATAGGATTCTACAAGTAAAAATACTACTATCAAATCTTTTAGAATTTCTCCTATTGATAATATCAGCTTGTAAAGATATTTTTCTTAAAACTTTTTTCTTCAACTTTACATCTTTGTTTGTGTTTCCCTAATGAGTTTTAAATAACATTAAGAAATTGTTAAATTAGATTTAAAGTAAAATATATGGATTTAAAAAACGTTAATTCTTCCCTGTTTTACATATTATTTTAACAGCTAAAATCATTTTGGAAAAAAAATTTAGTACTAAAAAATGTTCCATTTTCAGTTGAAAAGTCTAAAGACGCATTAACAAATATTTTAAGGGTATAAAAACGTAATAAAATTGCACAAATAAATGCTATAAGAAACCCTGTTCTTAATTTTTAACTATTGCACAATTATGTAATAAAAATAAAATATAATAACGTTGTAGAATTCAAATTCACTTATAAATAAAATGCAAATAGAAAAAAATGGAGCTAAAATTGAATACAGATGAAAATAATCAAGAAAAATTTTCAAAAAAAATTACTCTAGCATTTTCTATGAGTAGTTTCTAAAATTTCATTTGAGCATCAATAAAATAAATTTGGTATAATGTCGTGAATAAATGTAATAATTAACTATGATATCACTAAACATTGTTATTTAACTTAGGTATGTCTAATCAAAACAAGGCAGATAATTAGCGAAAAATGCGTTGTTTAAGACTTCACTTTGGTAAGAAGCTCATTCGGACTTATGTCCCGACTTAGGATTATTCTTATATATATGTATATATATGTATATGTATGTGTATGTATGTATATATATATATATGTATATATATATATATGTATATGTATGTGTATATATATGTATATGTATGTGTATATATATGTATATATATATATAAATATATATATGGTGATTATAATGAAAATAGTCCTATTCGTGGACCCCACTGGAACCCGTTCTACTTTTTGAATTTTCATAAGACTTGGTATATACGTTATGTGGGCCTTGGAGAAAAGATTTGTGCAATAAAAATACGTCCAAATTTGACATCCAGGGGAAACTTAGGCACCCAAAGAAGGACAAAAAATCTGTCAGAAAAATTAAAATGTATTCACTTACACAATTTGCTCAAAGTGTGCTCCATTGACATCAATTACGTGTTGAAAGCGCATTATAGCGTGTTCAATGGTAAAGCGAAGTAGGTATGGAAGGACTCCAGTAAAATATTCGGAAATTCCAGCTTTCATCTCAAATAAATTCCTAATTGCTCTTCCATAAACACGATCTCTTAGTTATCTCCTCAATCAAAAATCACAAGGATTTAAGTCGGATGAACGAGAAGGCCAGGAAAATATGGAAAAGCTCTGGATATTACACCATTTTCACCAAAGTTAACTCGAAGCAGTTCTTTGACTTATCACCCAATGTGGGGTGCAACTCCATCTTGCTTTAATACAATGGTTTGCATTAATTCCCTTCCATGTAAGGCACGGAGGACCTGCTGCCAAATAAGTACCGTGGATCACTGTGCTGTGCATACGTGATGTGATAGAGCACGCTTTAAGAACCTGAGGAGTGAGAGTTTCAAAGAAAAATGATCCATGGATAAAATAAGCTTTAAATCCATATCATACTGTCTCGTAATCTGGATGCAGTGTATGTTGGTGCCGGACATTAGGAGATGAATCATCTCATAAGCGGATAATTGATTATTAACAGCTCCATCAAAAGAAAAATTCGTTTCCTCTAATCATTGAATTTTTCAAGGCCATGCATCATCAACTTACATTCTCTTCAACAATCAGCACGCAAATCAGACCAAGTTTAGTGGTCTTTAGGTTGCAGCATTTTCAATTCCTGGATATTATACGGATGTCATTTTAAAATAGATAGCAGAATTATTCGTACTGTTGACCAAGGAATCGCCATCTCTCGTGACACCAATTGAGCACTTGTTAAAGAATAGTTGGAACTGGAGGCTCTTTCAACAACAACAATAGTGACTTCTTCAACGGTTGCATTTTTCACTGGTTTCTGCCCTCTTCTTGGCAGTACACCCAAATCTTCAATATCTTCAAATTTTATAATCATCTTCATCAAACCATTCATATACATGGGTCTTTTTGCAATCCCTTTAAACGACTTATTAACGCCGTGCAGCTAAGCTATTGCTGTCATTCTGATAAAACAATTTTACCAGTTAAACTCAATCTTTCTTCTTTAAGGGCATGCGTAACAATGATGCAAGCATGTTGAATGATTTTATAGGTTGGATGAATTTGGAGCACGTAGGTTTTGCAACCTTCAATCTGCAATCGAAATGCTGTTGATAGAGTTGCTGCAGCCTGTTACTTGGCCATGAATTTAGAAAAATAATTCAAAAATTTACAATTACAGTGCCTCTTTAAAATAATTATAATTTTAAACAATAAGATTAAAAATTACATGAAAATTTACGGGAAGAACCAGATAAGAATTGCTGTAGGTTGAATGTGGTTTTGTGTCAAGAGAATTTATTTGACTAGCCAATCAAGGAGCAATGAATAATTTTCTGGCATTGACTGCAAATCTCTTTATGCTTTTGACTAATTTGTATTGGAAATGTCTTAAAAGGCTTCATTTGGTAGTAAAAAAATAAACTATTCTTTTATTGAAGAAATCTTTTCTCTATGTTCTGTATAACGCATATTCCAAGTTTCATCAAATTCCAATATGCAGAACGGATTCTACACAAGTCTGAATAGGGTCACTTTAATAATTACCACCCTGTATGTATGTATATATAAGTAAGAAATATATAATTACTTAATATGTTAATTAAGATAAAGTGTACCCAAGAGAATTAATGTTATTTTATTGTAATTCTTGAAATCAATCGTGTTTACGTATTTTTTTTCAAAATGTGCTCCTTAGATCAAGCCTATACAATGTTTTGAAAAATACTTTATTTTTGTCATTATTAATGCTTAAAATTTTAGATAACTGGAAATATAAATAAAATATTTGATAAAACTAGTTTTGAAGTTTGATCTCTCATTCGGTTAATTATTTCTAATTAAAATCTTAATCACGGTATGTACATTAATTCAAACGAAACAAATTATTTAATTATTGTATGTTTAACGACCTTTGAAAAAAAAACATAAATGTACCTTTAGAATAATATATTTGTTCCTTATCTTATTTATTTTCATGTCTAAGCAATATGAGAAATGTGTTTAAATGTCAATCTAAATTACTCCTTACTTAATAATAGGTTTTTCGTTAAATCTGTAAAACTCTTAGTGCATTATTTTTGTTTGTTGGAACCTTAAAACAATCTAAAATGTGAATGTAATGATATCAAAAATGTCTTTATATTTAATTTATATCAAAATTGAATGCTAGGTATTTCGATGTTTAGTAATATTGTTTTTTTTTTCCTTAAAGATATCTCAACACATTTACTAATTAGTTGGCCAATCACATCGAAAGTATTATCTACGACATGTTTTAATACGAATGGACAAATATTAATTGAAAACTTCCATCTCGACAGATTCGTTAAAATCCAATAACTAAATATATCACCTTTAAAATGGTTATACAACAACAAACTATTTTTCAATTAGATAATAAAATTAATTTATATTCATCTTTGCCATTTTTAAATACAATTTAATATAGTCTTTTGCAGTAACTAATGCTTAGTATTTGCTATTATTGCAAAAAGTAATCCATCGTAGTCATGAAACATTAATAATCAAAGAATAAGTTAACTATTTTAACTACTGTTTTAATTAGATGCCAAATAAGAGAGTAATTTAATATCTTCACTTATACGCAAAAAAATAGGAATAATAAATTGCGTATTATTAGTCGATAGCATATTCTGATTATATTAATTTTAAGGCAAATCTCTTTCTAACTTTTACACTTACATATAATTATTTGAATGCTGCATTGTTAGACATGCGTTTTTCTGAATCAATGATAAATTATTATTGAGAATAGTCTTTTAAATATGTTTTGAAAATATTACAAATGATAAATTAAGGCACAAAAATATGTAGAATGTAATAACTAGCTAAGTAATCCAATAAGCATATGCTGAAGTACATGCTGTTTCCCATTTCTTTCATCACACAAAAGCTAGGTATTTCTACAAAAATTTAACAATTTCATAATAAATGAATCACAAAATTGTATATGTTATCTTATATTAATTAATTGTCTATTCGTTATCTATCTCTTATATGAATATTTGATTAAATTATTTAACACTTTTGAATAAATTATTAACGAAACACATTTTTATGTCATATGCATATGCTTTTTTACAGGTCGTAAAGATGTTGGTCGTAGTTGTGGCTCTGTTTGCAACCTTGTGGTTTCCTTACCGATTTCTGGTGGTATATAATTCTTTCGCTACCCACCGCTATATGGAGCTGTGGTTCCTCATGTTTTGCAAGACCATGATATTTATCAACAGCGCCATCAACCCTATTCTGTACAATGCGATGTCCATCAAATTTCGGAAAGCTTTCAAAAGACTTCTTTCCTGTGGTAAGTGCTAAACTTTTTTGCTCTTTTGATTTCTCATCAGTCTAGCCTAATGAAAGATTTTTCAGAAAAAAAACACTATTTTGGTAATAAAAATATATTCATAGAAAATATTGATAATCATAACCTCTTATCCAAGCGTAACTAAATAAGGTCAGATAGTAGGAAATAATTACGTTCAATCTCAAAAACATTTTATAGTTCTTTCAACTTAGACATAAGAAATATTTCAATAGAATATACCAGAGATTAGAATAAATGTTTTATGCTTATGAGAATATGTTTCATATGTATTGCATTCTAAATCTAAAGTAGAAAATATTTCAATCTATAAAGTGTTTTATATAAATAATACAACTGGTACAATTTAAAAAAAAATATTTTATTAATACTCGGTAAATATTTATTTTACATTTGTAAGTATTTACTAAATGTAATCTATGTTTGCTATTCTAATAATACTGAAATGAGATATATTGAAGTACATTTATGGGATCACACAAGCAATTAAAATGTTATAGATAAGTTGATCATGGTTTTAATTAAAATATTATTTATATAACGAATTTAACTTATTCCAATCAGATTTTATTGCTGAATTGTATAAAGAATACTACGGTGTGAGAAAATATAAAACGATATTAAGTTACTGAAAGCATCCTCACATTTCTGTGTAAAGTCAAATTTGATTAACAGAAACTTTCTTTTTCTTAGAACAGTTAAAGAAATTCCAGTTTAGTTTTTGATGTATTGAATAATACACTTAACTTGAAACATATTAATTTTCATATTAACCCTTTCAGGGGCAGGGGTATATTTTTGTACCACATATTTAGCACCCTAATAATCACTGTAAAGTACATTTTCCCCTCACACTTTTACCATCAAATGATAGCATATAGTTTTATTTACTTAAATCAGATGGCACAACCATGCAGAATAATAAATTTATTGCTTTGAATCTTATGAAAGTTCCTGACAAGTGTGTTGTTTTATCCCTTACAGAAATGTTTCTGAAATGAATTGAAAAATTTAATTTCATCAGCTAACCAATCTGCATGTTTAAAGCTTTATGTGAATATTCCTAATTACTCAAAACAAAATACATAAAGTGTTCGCTTCTCACTTCAAACTAAGTGATATAAAATTTATACCACTACCCCCACAGAGGATTATAGAGCAACAGATGACAGCACTCATCAGACTGACGTGTGATGGTTCACTTAAATACAGTGAAATATAGAAGTCGTAAATTTGTTATAAAATCCCAGTGAGGTAAAAATAAGACTTATTCTCCAAAAAAAAGGAAATTTAAAACAGGAAAAAAAGGGATATGCAAAGTTTTGCAAAGAACAAATATAGCCTCTCAAAGGACGCTTTTTTATAATTGTAATTAAATTACTCAGTTAAATAAAATAATTAAAAGTAAACAATGAAATATAGAGAAGTGGTCAATAGTAAACTTTTTCGATATTAAAATTAAAGGAATTGGTAAATCATTAAATTGAATACATATCAGCTACATGTAACTGAAATGAAAGCAAGCGAAAAATTATTAAATTGAACATATTTAAGATAAGTGTAATTAATAATATAGCAAACGATAAAAAATAAAGGAAAAGTGATTTGGTACGCGAAAACGCTTAACCTAAAATTACAACCCCTTGGGTGGCTAATAAAAATTTATCAATTCTGCGCGTGCCCACAAAAAGACAACAAAAGCGCATTTGAAAAAAGGTTTCTCAAAACCAAAACTTACGAGGTTTCTCACATAGAACTGGCTGGAGACAGCCAGTTAGGGATTTATTGTTGATAGACATGAAACTTACAAACGATAATTGATACAGCATAATATTAGCATAAGATAAAAATAGTCGATAGGCCGCCGACAATTGAGGGAAAACAGTAGAGGTTCATTGCCTCTAGCGTTGGACTTTATCAAAGAATCTAAATTAAACTAAGATGCAAATCATTCAAGAAAGGTATTACAAAAGAAACAAAACAGCAAAGAGTTACCCTCTTTGTAAGAAGTACAGAACCCTTAGAGTTAGGGACTATATGTGAATCTTAAAAGAAAGGATGATTCTTTCAAAACTGAAAAGAATTAGAAATACCGCTTTAGCCGTGATTAAAAGGAAAACAGAGTAATTGTATATAGATCCCATAAATACTTGAGAATATGGAAGGCCGAACTTTTTTTTTTTACATATTTGTCCATCCCATATGTAAGAGGGTATGTTTCGAATGTGAACAATTACCATGGACGGCTAGTTTTTGAACTCTTATGGATCTATTGTAAATCTTAATTTTACTTACCCCTTTCACTCCCAGTGTATCACAAGCGATACGCTTCAAGAATGTCTGCTGCAGACCAACGTATCAATAGAGATATTCTTGATGAGAACATATATTTTATTTATAATGCTACTATATGGCGTTACAATACCGTGAAATCTATATAGATAGATTATTTGGAGTGTTGACATTGGTGATATGGGCTTGGATTTCACTTCTGGCTACCAGGAGGGGGGTAATTGTTAAAAGCTCGTGTTACGGAGTGGCCTTTTAAAAGTAATGACAAGATTTAAAGCATGCACATGCTTTCGGCTTGCTTTTTTCTTACTTGTTTGCATCTTAAATTTCGAATGAGAATTTATGGATATTTATGTGGGTTAGAGCTTTTGGTAGCAGATGTTCTCAGATGTTCGTTTCATTTGGTCGGTTTTTATTTGTATCGACAGTCATGACAAAAAGATATTATTTATCTGATACTGAGATTTGCGAATTAATGCATGAATCTGACAGTCATGTTAGTGATAATAGTTCTAATCTGTACATAGCCATTAAATGAATAAAAGGACGAAGAAAATGTGCCCTTTGCTCAAAATCTTGTGTGAAGCTTCAAAAGTTGACAAAATATGTGTGTAAGGCGTGTGACGTTGGACTATGCATTAAATAATTTTTTTTATATAAAAATATCATGCAGCAAAATAAGATTCATTTTTATATCCCGAAATATTCCCGAAAATTTCCTTTTATATCCCGAAAAAAAATATTTTTCATCCCGAAAAAGAAGAAGATTAATAATTTAAAATAATAAATCTACATTGCTACGACATTGAGTTTAATCAACGTCACAGTATATCCCACGAGGATTTTCAGTGCCATAAATCCCATCCAACTGAATATCATTAAGTTGAAAATTCATTTTTAAGCTGAGCTATGGTATTCAAGAACCAAGTTCTTAATAACTTTTAACTTTATTTTTTTATTCACTAAATCTTACCTTATATCAGTTTATCTGTTAATAATGAGGAATTATATATTTCTTATAAATATCTTAGTTATTTATATTTCTTCTATACACTTATTAATTTGTTGCGTAGGGAATTTACTCCCTACATTATGTATTTTTCAAAATATTAAAGCATTTAAATATATCAGTCAATATACATGTTAATTTTAAGTGCTTAGAAAATAATAAGCAAACAATGCATTTCTCTCTGGAGTAATAAAATAATTTATTAATTTCCTCTTACCTGTCATAATTTTAAGTGACAGTTTAATACACTGCAGTAGGGTGTTTACACAACAAGGAAAACATATCCCTTTCAAGGTTTTGTACTTCCTGTTTCATTTCAATGTTACAATTTTCACTTTACTAAGACAACATTTTTAGTATTAAAGATGTATTTTTAACATTAAAGATTTTTTTTAAAAAAATACAAGAAAATTAATATGTTTGGCTGGCACAATATCAAATTCATTATTTTATAGCCTTGCGGTAAAAATAGAACTATTAGTAGATAATAAGAGAAATGACCAAACAAATATTTGGAAGCATTAAAAATATTCTGGCATTAATTGTAAAATAGAATAAATATACTGGAAAATTAAATTATTTATAATCATATATGTATATTTAATAAGAATATTCTACTTTAAAAACAAAAGTCTAGAGTAAAATAATGAGTTCGCTACTTTCTTGCTAGATTTTATTAGCATTGGATCTACGCAATATTTTATTTACTTAAAAAAATACAATTTTTCTTTGAAATACTATTTATCTTTTAATTGCTTCCAAAGAGTAAATACATGTTATACATATTGCAATCATGTTCATAAAAATACGGTTGTTAGTAGATTAAAATGAAATAAATTATTCTATGCAATGCGGTATTAAGAAAAGATTCTATAATATTAAAAAGATTATTCTCTTTGCAACACAATAAATACAGTTAGTTTTAATTTAATTTGTTAAAAATGTGATCTGTTATAAAAGCCTCTTTGTTAACTAATAAATGTAAATCAATATTAAAATCATTTTAAAAAGAAACATTTCAAGAAGGAAGACAAATTATAAAGAAACTACTCGAAAGTCTTAAGAAAAAAAAAATGACTGCCTCACAAATGTTGTAAACACCCGAATAATTTTACTCATTTTCAGTCATTTATTGATTCTAAATTACATATGATTTTGAGGTAATACAACAAACAATAGATAAAAAAATACTTAATTTTATAAAAATTTTATTACTCCGCTAAAAATGGCTTAGGAGAAGTTTACTGTGACATAACTTTAAAATGCTGGTAACAGAAAGTATGAAACATGAATGCAAAGACGATAACTTTTTCAAAAAGATCAGGCACGACATTTTCTAGTTAACTAAAACAATAATTCTTTTGGTGTTTAATTAAAAATGCTTATTTTACATTCAAAAAGCAGTGGAACTTAAACTAGTTTATGGATTTATTTTATTTAAGGAACTATGTCTAAAATAATGAAATAACAATCTTCATTAAAAAAATTACTAATGAAAAATATTCCTCTACAATGTATCATTAATTGATGATTATATAGAATACTCTTAGCAAGAATAGCTAAGCTCTTAAATAATTTATGCGATGAAAAAAATATTCATTTTGAGTGAATACCAGTATTAAAAATATTACTTTCTGTATATTTGCTTATAAATAAAAGTATTTGCTCAATTTCGTTAATATGGTTAGATAAACTTAGGTATTTCCATTACCAATTTGATGGTAAATATAGTCGGTTATATCAATCAGAATCAATAACGTATGGGAAATAAAAAAAAACGGAAACAAAACTCGTAAAATCTTAAAAATAATATGCAGTCCAGGTTATACTTTTTATATTAACAATTGAGATTATGAACTTACTTACTAATAAAATAATTTGTTCCAGTTATGAAACTACACATTCTCAAAATAAGCGAAAAGCATTATTTAACGGAAACCAAGCATTTAAGTAAGAAAATTACTTACAAATAATTTCATTTCGCTTATCCATTGCTAATAATGCAATTACAATGCTCGCATTTAATTAAAAGAGTCTGAAAGGAACAGTGGAAGTTATTGATGTATAAATATCCCAATTATCTCTGGAGCAATATTTTCACTTATTAGCTATACCTTGACACCGTCTGGGGATTATTTGATTTATTTTTCATAGGATTGTATCAGTAGGTGAAACATTGATAGAATTAGAATAAATATTTGACTCTAATTTTCTTAGTAATATGCGATGTGAAAACGACAGACACAAAATGCATTTAAGTCATTATAATTCGACTTGTATAAGTATATTCCAAAAGCTATTCCATTGCTTTTTTAAGAGTTGGATGATGCATAGAAATTCTGATAACAGCATATTCTCAAAACGCTGTTTAGTTACTGAAATATCTTGTTTATGGAATATTTTTTAATATCATGCTATTACGGTACACAATATTCGTTATATACATCTTTAAAACCATAGTTATGGATTGCCAGTTGGCAAATTAAAAGTCAAATATGCAATTTCAGAATGTATCAGTATTATACATATGTAACATAACTTAAACAGAATGGTATAACTGGAAGGGTTCCATAAACAATTAAAAATAATCCCTGTTATTGCTTAGTACAAACACTTTTACTACTTTTTCTGATATGTAAAACATGTTATTATTTATACATATGTAGAGGTAGTGCTAATTTGATGATGATGTAGATATAGTCGCTAATTCGATTTTTTTTAACACTCACATTCAAAATGATACATATCATACAAATATAAAAAATTAGTTCGATATATACATATGTATCTTATATATATATATATATATATACGATCGTTATCATTAAATTCCCAATTTCAAAAATTTAAGCAGAAAAAAAAATGTATAATAAAATTTAATAATTTTCCACTTAATCTCAAAACCAAGCAGCAGGTGTTTATTAAAATGTGCACAGTTTAAAAATACTAAATAGAAATCTGGAACTTTAAACTTACTTTTTGATTAATAAAACATTAAGTTCTTAGGCAAGTAATTTTCTTTAGCGTCCAAAAGGATATAATTTGTCCTGTTTAACCAAATATTTTTGTTAGATATATTACTTACGAATTATTCAGAAATAATCTTTAGATGCTTTTTCGGAGCCTTTTAAAATGCACAAAATATTTCTAGAAATTATTTATTCCATAATATCCCCATTTGCTTATAAAATTAAATGTTGAGATAATGGAATAATAAATTATTTTTGTTCGCTCTTTTCAATCAGGGAAGCAATTCATCTTAAGACATAACAGAAAGTATTTTCTAAAAGGAATTAAACTGAATGCAATACAAAAAAAAAACAAAATTCAATCTGGGTGCGCTGATAAAAACATAAATGCATGAATAATGAATGAAAATTTGAATTCTATTTTTAAAAAGAAATTGAGATTGGTTTATTATATGTGTGTGTTAAATAGATGTTAAAGCTGCTTGACATATATGTTTTGTAATAATACATAAATTAGTCTATACATGATTTTGAAATAAAAAAATTCTAATTGTAATGGGTATTTAATGTGAAAAAACTTTAATTTTGCCTCAATATTAATTTTTACTTAAGATGGATATACCATATCATGAGTTAACTATTTAAACCACATTTTATTTTATATATTACTTATATGAAGAATATTATTTATTATTTTGTAAAATAATATATAACAGTTTTGAAATTTTTTTCAATTATATTAAATTTATCTTCTCTTAATCTCTCAAATCATTGTAGAAAAAATCATTTCCAGAGCATTTTTACTGAAATAAAATTCATAGTTTAATATAAAATCATTGATGATAGAATAATAATTATAAAATTATTTTAATAATTACTTACACAGGAGAAGTGTCTCATTATTGTACATGATATTTGAAATGCATTTTAAGTATGTAATCATTTTCATTTACAAGTATATAAAATTCCCCAAAACTTTTTAATAGTAACACTTATTTATTCTAATCATTCATTAAAGGTTTGATTTTATGTTTTTTAACATACTTTTAAATTACTTGCATTCGAGAGATTTATTCTTTAACATTTACTTTTTCGATTTAATTTATTATTAACATTTACTTTTTTTGATTTAATTTATTCTTTAACATTTTCTTTTTCGATTTAATTTATTCTTTAACATTTACTTTTTTGATTTAATTTATTCTTTAATATTTATTTTTTTTCGGTTTAATTTATTCTTTAACATTTACTTTTTCGATTTAATTTATTGAAATTCTACTCCTTTTATGTTCAATTTTTCTGTTATGACCATATATTATATGAATTATAAATATTACGATGTTTGATTCAAGTTTGCAGCTATGCAGAAGATACAAATATGGATTATTTCATAAATTTGGTATTAAAGAAATTCCTCGCGAAACAGGAAACAAAAACTTATATAATGGGAAATACCTCTGGAATTTTATTAACATGTTTTACAAAAATATATATTGTTTATCATATTGCATTTCATCTTTGCTTTAATAAATCATTAATACGGAAAATGAAGTTTAATTTTATGAATTCACAAATTGGCGTCATAACTATAGAAATTTCAAAAAATTTGATTTTAAAATAATTCAAATTAAATATTTTTTTCAGGACAAAAGGCTAGACCCAACATCCCGACACGATACACCACAGTGACAACAGCTGTAATGGTTGACGATGCAGTTTGAATGATACGCTGGAAAACTTTCGCACATGCCTGTACCCCTCGCTTATGGTGTTGAATCCCCACACAATTATATGTACAACTGCGTGTATGCTGAATCTATTTGAGATCGTAGACATTTTCTGTACAGTTACGTAAACGTATGTGATGATCGTTGTGATACGTAATGTTTCCAATACTGTTTCGTAAAATTCTAAGGGCTCATAATTTACGAATAACGTTTAAAATTTTCTGCTCCTCTTTTGGTGTAAATCCTTGCTTAAAAGGCTTATAATGTTTAAAAAATTTTAAGATATCCTTAGAAATTTTATCCGATCGAAAGTAATTTGTATAATCGATGTACCAGAAGTCCATATTTTCATATTATCTTAAATTTACATAATTAACTATATTAGTAGAAGCAGCATTTTATAAATTATAATAAAATGCACGATAAATTTGTTTCTCTAAACATACATGAACAAAACGTTTTCCCATTAAAATATTTTTTTGATTTCTCATTTATATGTTTCCAAAATGTTTCAAAAGATGTAATTATGCTGTGTAAAAATAATAAAATTTTATCAACCTATATGAGTAAGATTCTACATCAAATATAATTTATTACCATACAATTATTTTAATCAATAATGAATTATTTAAGATTAATCTTTTGATGACCAAATGGGCTCATAAGATCTCAAATATCAATTTCTACTGAATATTTAGATTTAAAAGGACTGTAGCTCTTTCAGTATTTTTATAGCTGAGTTGTACAAATTATTACGAATTTCGAAGTTATCGATTACCCCTATCAATTCAGGCATTTTGTCATGAATTTATCAGACGAATTGAATCACTTCAAACCTTAAATGATACTTGAATATAATCATTGGAAAGGGAGTGTGTATAGCTGGATCTAACTGATGGGCCAGGATTTCACTACTGTAATACTGACCAAAGACCACTAGTCTTATGTTTGCATTTGGTTGATACAGAAGCAATCAATACCTTTGCTGTTATTATTTAAAAATTTATTTATATTATTTAAAAACTAGTAAAAATATATTTTTTTTCCATATAGATTATATTTTTAAAAAATTAGGAATGGTCCTAGTAAAATACTAACTATTACCTCATAAACTGTGCCAATACTAATGTAATTATATCACTCAAAATATTAGGATATTCTTGGACCATGTAGAAAATCATGTTGGAACAAAATCTTCTGCCAGACTCCGTCGGTGTTTTGCGTATCCAAGAATAAACGCTAAAAAAATTACCAAAAAAATGTGGTAAGTGCAATTGATTAGTTTTCTAAAACATCTGTCAATATTATGACAACAATATATCATCAGTTCAATAATCATAATGAATAATAAAATTAAGCTGAACCTTTTGAATTCGAATTCGTAATCGTAATATGAATAAATCTTCTTTTTTATTTTTGAAGCATTTTATGCATCTATATTGCACTTTCTCTGCTTGATCGATGCTTGAAAATTTTATATATATAATTAAATTATTTTTAAAGCCAAATTTTGGGTTAAGTTTGCTATGGTAAATAAATATGCATTTCTGAACTATGAGATCACTAAATGAGCCCGCATGGTCTTTCAAATGGTCACCCGAAGGTTAAATTGTCTTTTCGGTAATCTTCTGACAAAAAATATGTCTTCAAAATAAGCACTTTTGAATTGTAAAATAATTTCTAAGTTATTTATGCAATTTCAAATTCAGAGAAAGCTTTATTTCTTTGTATTTCATAATAAAAATAAATATTAACTGAAGATATTATCACATGGAATTTTGAAAATTCTTACTGTACTAAAATGTTATGCATAGCTTTATATGTGTTAGTTAGAAATGTATGCATGTTTATTACATCTTATTATATATGTGTGTTCTCTATGCAATAGCACTTATTCATAATCAAAATGGTATCAATTGTAAGCAAAGAGCTTACTTTCCCTTTGTAAAATGTCTAGGTTAGAAATTTTTATTCCTGCAATGATATGTCATATTCATTTCAAGCTATTGTTATATATGCTGTTGCAAATTTATTCATGTTTTTTCAAAGTTTTTTTTTTTAAAATTTAATTTTTTTTTTTTTTTTTTCATTTCTGGCAAAACTCAAAATTTTGTCACCGAAAATTTTATAGTTAAATTCTCGAAAATTTTATGTATATTGCTATTCACAGCAAAAAAAACTGCGAAATACGTACATTTCGTATCGTTTTTTCTTTTTGAGAAATTATCCTAAGATATAAGTTTTCTACATTAAAAACATTTTTTTAAATTACTAATATGGAAAACATAGCACAAGTTAAGCAGAATTGTAAAATAAATTTTAAAAAGTTTTCCACTATCATTGAAAACTGTTTGCCTAGTCCATTCTTAAAATAATATAATGTTTTAAATGTTTGTATGTTGTCATAAAAAATAAAAAGTGGAATATAAAAGAAACATGTTTAATATTTCAAGGTAAAATAATTATAAAAACTAAAATAAAATTATTAAAAGTTCTGTGCAAAGTTTGGCAAAAAACATATTTAGACACCCAAGGTAGGGTTTTCTTATAATTATTATCAAATTACTCAATTAAATATAAGAATTAAAGTAATCAAATATCGACAAATGGATATTAGTAAACTTTTTTGATAGTAAAATTAAAGGGAAGGATAATTTATTGAATTCAATATATTTAACCTAAATGTAATTAAAATTAAAGCAAACGAAAAATTATTAAATTCAATATTATATCAGTTATATGTAATTAAAATAAAAGCAAACGAAAAATTATTAAATTCAATATTATATCAGTTATATGTAATTAAAATGAAAGCAAACGATACATTATTAAATTAGATATATGTAATTAAAATTAAGGAAAACGATAAATATTTTTAATTTGAATATATTTAAGCAAAATATACTTAAAATTGAAGCAAACGATAAAAAATGAAAGCTGATATGGTACGCCAAAAGTTATCCAAATAAAACAATATACACTTGGATGGCTATAATAGAGACAAATAATTTTAAAGCGAAAAAATTCAATGTCTATAACGTAATTTAATTCAAAATGTACACAATTAATTATATATTTGTACAAATAGTAGTTATAATGTTTTTATTGTTTTCTCACCTATAAAATTCATAAAAGACAATGAAAATATTAATATGAATTTTATATTTTGAATTCTTTTCAAGACAAATGGAACTGATATTAAACATTATTATATGATTATATATTTTATTTCTATAAAACTCAAACGATGTAACGGAATGAAAGCAATATGCACCCCTCAGTTCAATATAAAAGATAAAAAAATTTCCTTAAAGAATCTTCAAAATCTTCAAGTAAAAGGAGCTCTGTATTAATTGGTAAGAAAACATTCTTTGTTATTTTAATGCAGTAGATCCTTTTCTAAGCTTCATTGAATTTTAAAAATATTTCTTCTTTTTAAATGTAGAATGATTGAAGAGCCCCATGTAAAATTGTTTTAATACAATTTATCATGGTCTTTTTTTAGTTACTATGTTTAAGTTGATATTTAAAAGTTAAATGTTTTCATTTTTATTGTAAAGTTGTTATACGCTTTCCCATCTAAATGCATATTACTCATCAAAATGGAGATATTGTGAATTAAATAAACGTCATTACATATAAGTGTACATACAATTAAACATCCATATCATTACAGTGGCATATAATGGCATGTTTTCATGTAGATTTCGATATTTCTTCGTTTCTATGTTTCTATTCCCTTGCTCATAATATCACTGTTGTATAAATTCAAAATGTGTACTCTTTATAACCTGATATCTGTAAAACAAATGTAGAATGCAACTAAGAAACTTCCTTTCGGCAACAACTAATCTCGTGCTGCAAAATATAATAGCCTTGGGCGAACACGATGCGCCACTACAATGAACCTTTTTGGAATCCATTAGAAAATAAAGACAACTAAATTTTTTCATGCTCTATGTCCACTGACAAATTGTTGATCTAATACGTAATAAGTCTACTGATGAAAATATTAAAATTAAAAGCCTTTCACTTACAGAATAAGTTATTCATGATTTGAAGAACAGTCTATCTGACAAAGTTAAGAAATAAATAAACTTTTTTCTATTAATATGCACTTCGATGGAATCGATAAGATGCAATCTCTTAAAATCAATGTGTCATTTTATTAAAGTAGATATTTGATTTTATGCCTGAAAATAAAATTTCTATAAGAAATATTTGAAAATTAAAAGTTTACTTAATTTTTAAGCATTAATTTTAATATATTTTCTACCTTTGATAACTAATGTATCTTTATTCTCACTTAAAATTTTGCTCAGTTCCATTTCGTGAGTTATATGTTTTTGTTAATAATATACATTGAAGTATTTTTTTAATATTTTGTTTTTAATATTTTTAATAGAAATTTAAATTTCCAATTATATAAATTTCCAAGAAAACTGGAGTGGCCATCGTTAGAAAAACTAATTTTTGTAAAATAGCCATACATTTCTTTCCCATAACGTCAAACATTGATATACAAGCCTAATTGAACCTCATAATAATTTCAAGGAAGTTTAGAATTTTTTTTACCTGCTTTATTCATAAAAATATTCATAATTTCACTTCTCTGTAACTATATTTTATTAATATTATTTCTTCTAGTAACTTGAATGTAATATTTTATATGAGTCTTTACTGACTACAGAGCACTGTAACTGGTACATAAAAAAATCCGAACTGTTTTAGAATATGGGTATCAATTAGGAAACCTTATATTTCTATAAACATGCTTCAACGTATTACAAATCACATTTAAATAAGCTGTGTGTTGTAAAGGTCACAAAGTTTACTAGATGTTTCTTATATGTAAATCTACCTTTCTTATTCATGGATTCATTCATCACAATTTTATCATTACGGATATGTTTCTATTCTCATATATTCATAAGCACTCTATATTTAGTTACATTGCTAAATGTTTTCAATA
>BMAW01049137.1:21559-37461 GCA_019974015.1 Nephila pilipes
ATATATATATATATATATATATATATATATATATAAGTTTTCTTTACTTATTGTTTAACACTTTAAGTTCAATTTGAACAATGGAGGCTTTTTAATTTGTATAATGTATAGTTATATTTCTGAATACTTATTTGTATTTGTCAATTTAATATAAGTGATATACATTTTTAAAAGTAAATATTGGATATAAAATACCATCTTTGTCTTAAAAAGCGTAAATGTAATCTTTAAAACAATGTATACTTTACAAAAGAAGTTATCAAAAAATGTGTTGTTGTCTTTTAATTAATTATTGAAAGATCTTAAATATTTTACTTGTTTCCTTAATTTATCTTATTTTGTTATCATCATTTAAATAATTACAATTTTACGTAAATTTAAATTCAATTGATGGAAAACTTATTTAATTACTTTCATATATATTTTGTTCAATCTTAATTTTCATGTAGTACGAGTATTATTATTTGTGTAATATTTTATGTCATTCATTTACTGCATTTATACACATCATTGTAATATACCATTACATGAATTATATTATATTTGTCGTAGAAACATTTGTGTGATTCGTAGTGCATCCGTTTACAATTCGTTATGTGCATTTATTCAGAAGTGTGTTCCGTAAAGCTTTGTACTTCTCCTTTCTTTATGTGGCACAAAATCTGCTGTATATTCATTGTGGAAAATGCATATTCATAGATGTTGCATCTTGAAATAAAGCATTAAGTAGAATTTGTTTGCTTTGGTTCTTTTTCCAAAAATCTCTGGTTTAAATCTTATATTAAATGTTTGTTCCTTTTCGATGGAGTAATTTTTTTTCATACCGTATCTTATGAAGGTTTTTTTAGCATTTATACGTTAGTCACATTTTAATTCTATTTTAAAAGGAAGCTGTTTTTTATAGTACCATCCAATACTATATGGGTGATTTATCATGTAGTTTGTGTTCTTTTTAATATATATATATATATATATATATATAACAAATATTTACTTGTGACGTGCATGGATTCGTAAGGATTAATAAAAAATGCAAACTAAATCTGTACTGAAAAACTTCGTAATATACGTAAGTAAAAAAATATAGTGCATGCTTTATTGAAAATACCCTTATTTCTTATTATAATAAATAATTAACATTCAATTTATTTATACTGTATTTGCAGTGTTTGTTTATGAAATTTAAACTTGTATGTAAAATACTTATTAAATTTTTTTTGGTGAAAGAGACTGATTAATTATACACTAATAAGAAGTTTCAGATGATGTATTACTTTATTGAAAATAATCATTGCACACATCTATGGTTAAAATCAAAAGAAAATTGTTATTTTTCAGTTTGTTGAGAATAATGTAATTATTTTGGAGGTTAATTATTGATATGAATTCTAAGATTAAATTCTAAATATCGAGGATGATAAGAATAAATATGAAATATTTATCTTCTCCTTTATATATGAGTTATTTTTTAGACCTTACTATGGTATATTTTTATCTCACATATCACGTTATCCAACTGTAAACTAAAAGCATATAACTACTTAAAAAAATTCTTTGATACAATATGTTCCATCCCTGCCTTTTAAAAATATTTTTGGATAGTTTTCTATTCAAGTTAATTTTTTAAGATCATTATAAAAAAATAAATATTTTGAAATAAAAAAAATATCTCGATTTACAGTTAGTATTATTCTCAACAGTTTTAAGATTTTTAAAAGTGGCTTTAAGTTTCTAAGACAAAGGTTAAACAAACAATCAAGTAATCACTTAAACATTTTCTGATGACGAATCTTTAATTCAAATGTGAAAATTATGTCATGGTTTGCAAAATAATTTTAAAATGTTTGATATGCATTGAAATACGTAAAAAAAGTTTTCAAGACATTTTGAAGTAAATATAAAAACATTGAATATTTCTTATAAGAAAACTAAAAGCTTCTTATCTTATACTACCCTAATGTTCTGTTCACACTCACATATACATACACACACACACACACACACACATATATATATATATATATATATATATATATATATATATATATATATATATATATATATATACTACCTAATGTTATGTTCACATGGTAATAAGGATCAATGCCCATTTGATTCTGGAGGAAATTATGATAATTACGCTCGAATACCGTCCTTTTCTAGAAACCTAATAGAGCTTCTCCTTTTAAAAACGAGCACGCCATGATTTTAAATTTCTTTGTGTTCTTGACACTTATTAACTCTTCTCTACATTTATTTTTACATCTACTTCTAATAACTCTTTCAACTTTGGGGATTATCTCTTTTAAATCTTATGATGACGTCAACAAAAGTGTGACGAAGTTGAAGACCCTTTTTGCTTGATGTCCTAACATTAGTCATCAAATAACCCTAACCCTCACAGATACAGGCTTTCGTAATTATTGTTCTTCACACTAATGATGAATTACAATATCTCTCGCCAATACTAATGACTATGTTACGCACTGATTAATTATTAAATGAATTATTGATCCTAATTTAACCTGGTCATTCGTAGTTAAGACATGACCGTACTTTCTCAATCACTATTTGGAGGAAATAATGCTTTATAATTTTAAATAAAAAATGTTAGGGATTATTTCAGCTCAAACGCCTAAGATTGCAATGTTTTTGTACAATAAATTGTTTCCGAATATAAGAAATTTAGTCAATGTCAACCCTCAATAAAAAAAATTACTAGAAAGGAATTGATCCATGACTTAAAAATTTTGTGATCAGAAGTTTATTTAAAGTTTAAATAAAAGCAAAATTTCATGCTTTAAATAAAATTTCTGGAAGTATAGGACATTAAAATGTCATTTATTTATATATATATATATATATATATATATATATATATAAATAGAGTTTGTGTGAGCGTGTCTTATTTACACAAGGAATGGGAATCTAATATGTGTGCAACTATTTACATTTTGTTTAAACTTTTGAATTTACTGAAATATTTTGTTTAACTGTTTGCACTGTGATAGATTAAATTATTGAATAACATTGTTAATTTTTCTGTAATATTTGGTGCTTTATTATTTTTTTACTCTCCCGATTTTCACAGTAGTTGTATGAATAGTATGTGTATTGAATTCCATTAAATTAGCATATAAATTTTAAAGTTTCGATTTTGTATAAAATTTTATTTTATCCAGTTGTGTATAATGTCTCGGAGTACATGTAAGGATGTACGTCACAAATATTTTTTAAACCTTTTCTGTCTCATTTTGGTTAACTTTTCTCCCACTAAATTTATTTCTATTGTTCGTGGTAATTAGAATCTTGAATTTTTTTTTTTTTTTACTTTCTATCTGAAGTGACATGGCTATGATATCCTAGTTGTCATGGCTAAGGCCACCAATGATTAGGGGATTCAAGCACCCTTTCCGCATAAAAATTCGTCGTGTTGCGCGGCTGATGTACATTACATCTGGGCGAGGTTCAAAAGTCCTCCCGTTTCCATGGTTTGGAAGTTTGGAGAGAGAAATACCAACTCAGATGTCGTACTTTTCAATTAAGCGTATTTCAAAATTACGAGATCCATCGCCAAAAGCTCTTGTGTTTCTTCTTATCACGACATTAATAAACAAACATATCACATCTCCAAAATGTCTCCCATACGTCTACAGGAATGTCCAAATCCCACCCTCATATTCAGAGACAGCGCATAGAATTTTTACATTAACTACCAATTAATTGGCTTATATCCTATATTTTCAAAGGGCATATAGTTTCCTGTTGGATATTTTATGAATAAAATTGAAGAATTTTTAATTCGTATCTTGGAAAGAGAATGAGAAAACTACTATCTCAAAATTAGAAGTATGTTGTTCCGCAGAGGAATTGTTTTTGGCAAATTGTAATTAATTAGCAATTGATATATTCAACTTAACTTATATAATTTATTTTGTCCAGATTTTATCTCATTGTTGCACTAGCCAATAAGCTCCAAATTCTTGCTTTACCACACAACAAAAGTCTGGGAAAATCAGAGAATTCTTCAGCAAGATCCATTATATAGAGAGCAAAATGTTTCAGAGAAGTTTTGATAATTCTGATTTTCAAAAGTCAATCGATTAGTTCCTCCTGGCGCATTCCATTGCGGATTTGTTGTTGAAAACTGTGCATCCAATTCTAAGTAAAAAGTGTCTACTGATTTAAAGGCGCCTTTAAAGAAGCCTTTATATAATGTGACAATGAAAATGAGGACGAAAAAGTTACAGAGTAAATAAGTGAAAATAAATGAATTAATTCAAAACCAAAGTACACTAATTATGCTTACATCCCTTTAAATTATTAAATTAAGAATATTTTTTCTATTTAATGAATATTACTTTTCAATATATCATTATCTATTAATATACTGGAATTACGGAGCAAGAAATATCCTTCGTATTGAATTTTACGGTCAGTCCTAATTCTAGAGCATCATTATTCAATCTTAATTTCACACTTATCCAAAAATCATTACCAACGGGAAAAAATCTTTCAACTGCAGCAATCTTTCAAATAAATCTTCAGCAATCAATTTCAATCAATCAATCAATTTCAGCAATCTTTTTTGCAATCTTTCAAATAAATTCAAAAAAAATAATTGAATTTTCATATGGAAAATGTTTATTTTTTTAAATGGGTAAATGTTTCTACTCATCTTTTATCAATTCCAACATATTGATTTTCCCATTGTTCTAATTTATCAGAATTTAAATATGCATTCCAGCTTCTAATTTCTTCAAACAGATAATTGCTATCCAATTTAATGGGACTTAGTACCTTTGCACCTTCAAAATTCGATTTTTCAAATTTGTTTTCAAAAAATAGTGTTGAATGTTAGGAGCATTTTAAAGCAAACCGCGTCAAAATCCGACAAATATTACGCCCTGTGTAACAAAAAATGTAAATATCTAAGTGCCTTGTTCTTGTTAATGCAATGTAAATAAACCTCTTTTTCTCAGTTTGTTATTTTCACACTTTCCCACAGGATTAAAAAAAAATGTTTTGCATGCAGAGCTATAAGATTTTACATGAGTGTTGTACTTGTAAATCTGTATTCTGTGAACCTCAATTTTGTTAATAGGATTATTAGATTTTATTTTATAACATGATACGTGAAAAAAAAAGTTACTAAATACAAACTTCATATTTTTTTAAATTTTTCAATTGTTTTTAATGAAGGATAAATTTAAAATTTGAGGTTTACAGAATAAGGTCATTATTTAGCTTTAATTTGGTATAAGAATTTGGGTTCTACTGTACATATTTCAAATGTTATCTTGCGGGTAACGTAAGGTAAGCTAATTTATTTTTTTTAAATTTTTGTACGCATATTTCATGTTGTATAAGAAAATATATTAATTTAATAGCAAAACGTAACCAAATATTTTACGCTATACACTTTATTACACTAACTGGCAAAGTTTCATACAGAAATGAGCAAAAATTGTTGATTTATGAAGAATCGAAAAAAGAGAGAGAGAGAGAGAGTTTGTTAAAATGTTCCACTTTTGATTTCGAAAGGTACTAAGTCCCCTTAACGTCAAGCATTTATTTCGATAAAAACTCAATACAGTTCTCCATATCTGCTCAATTTACTCGTGATGAAGTGCAAAAACACCATTGAAAACTGTTATTTCTGTAATATTTGTTTCATACAACTCGACACATTTGAAAATGTTTGGTAAAAATTCTGCCCTTCTATGGTATACTTTTCCATTGTGCTCGGATTTCTTTCCTCTTAATTTGACAATTTTTTTATTGCTATTACAGGAATAAATTTTTCTTCAAATAGTGATTTATTTTGCAGGACAAAAACGTTCAAAATAAAACTAGCCTCTATAGCTGAAGTATGTTCACCTTTAATATTTTGCATTGTTTTGTGGAAAATAGATGGCTGATTATGTACAAAATACATTAATACATCCTAAAATTCATAATTGAAAAAAGTTTTAGGAATTTTTGATCATTTATTTAAACTTTCAAAAAATGAATGGAGATACTCAAATAATTGTAAAATAATTTTTGTAGCAGGTGTTAGAGCGAGTCATCTAACTTTTGATTATCCTAAAAGTTTTTTGTATTGAACATTGCGTAACAGTTGGCGCGGCATCTCTGAATACAGAGATTAACAGATTAGATTTAAAATATCGAAATGGAACATAGGAAGGTGCACACTTTTCGTGGACAAAACCTACAAAAAAAAGGACTGTCCTCCCTTAAGAGGACGATTGGTCAACTTACTTTATAACATAGAAGAGGACCACAATGCCTTGTTTCTTGAAACTACGGAGATAACCAAAATGTAGACCTTGTCACCTTTATGCCGTATTGTTATTCCCATGGTCATTTTTTTATTTGGAAGATTGATCAGCTTGTGCCATCTCCTATGAAAATCGCATTATATCCACGTGTACTCTTTGCGACTCCTTTCCCGTTATATGCATTTTTATAGCAGCTTTATATACATTATTAATATATTGACTGCAGGATGCGCATAAGGGAAGAATCAAGGGATTCAAATTTCAGAGGAAGTATAAAATGTCCTCGAAATTTTCGAATTGGAACGCGATGCCAGAATTTAAACTCACACTTGTGACGAAATTAGAAACAGACAGACTCTCTTTTTGTTCGTCCATTATCAATCATAATATTCACAATTTTTTACCCTCATTCGTTGCCATTCATTTTAATAATATCACTACAAATGCACTTACTGACACTGTATATTCATTTCGTTTTATTGCACTCTAATGGAATTGCAAACATTGAATTGGTTGTAATTAGAACTAGCGAAAGGACAGTGCAAATTTTTGCAGGTAATGTTGGAATTATGGAAATTCAGAGATCGTGTCAGAATTCATTTTGTCTCGAAAAGCCTAAATTGAAACACGCCTGTTTCCTAAAAAGGAATTTAATATGTACTTCAACACGATTCAAGAGTATTATTTTTAAAAGGCAATAAAGATCACCCCACACTCAAAACAATGTAATAAACATATTACATAAAAAAAATTCCTTTAATTTAACTATCAACCAACAAGCACTCAACACCAAAAGTTACTTTCACTTTCACATTCAAAAACAACAACAACAAATGGGTTATATATTATTCATCCTCGTCAGAACTCTGAGTTACTTTAAAATTAAAAAAATCTATTTGTCCTGTATCTGAGCAGAAATAGTATATTGTGATAAAGTTAAAAAAATGAAGGATCAATTTGATTTCACTCAAAAAAACAATATATCCAAATTATTGTCTCCAAATACAAAATAAATCGGATAAGCCGGCTGAACTTAATAAAAACAGTTATTACTGCCAAATCGACAATTTCGAGCACTACATTTCAGATGAAATTATTACTCTCACTCTTTGATCTCCCCTCCTCCTCTGAACAAAAGATCGTTTAATTTTAGACTATATTATTGCTTTTAAGAAACGTTTATTAAGCGTTCTTTTGCTTCATAAGAATATTTTCGCTCATTCTACCATCGAATTACCAGCAGTCATGACTACGAGAATCAAACTGATACATTCGCGCGAATTTATCACTCATGAATTTCCCTATAACATTCACAAAGAATTTTGTCCACAACTTGACTGATTGTTACTATAATGAAAGTTATTTTCCAATCAGTCACAGTATAACTTTACTCCTCTCTTTTTTTCTTCAAACAAGCATTAATAATAATTATAAATAAAAATAAAAATAAATCAATAAATATCGTCTAGATTTTTTTTATTTCTGCAGATTTAATGAAATCACATAAGGAAGGATTTTGTTATTCCTACTTTAGTCGATATTCTCTATGAAGTTTCTAATTCTAATTTTTTCTTGACATTAGATTTTAAATACGCGCTTAATCAAGTTCCGTCATACCAGACTCAAAATAATATTTTCTGCTATTGTATGATAAAAATATCAATTCTTCAGACTTTATTTTGAGTTACAAAACTAACCAACAACTTTTCAATCTATAGCGCAACATTTCATAGGATATTTACTACGATCAAGATTTCTCATATGTATCGATGATATCATTGTTTTACCAAAATGATCGACAGATACATAAATTTACTAAAAAATAAAGGGTCAGATGAGATCAACTCAGCTTTTGAAGATATTAAAAAAATATTTTAAATCAACTTGTGGATATTCTTTACTTCTGTGGAAGAAAATCGTATTCTGAGGCATCTTTCTAAACGTCGGTCCAAATGTGTCTGTTCCCAACTTCGCAGACAAATGTGAACATAAACCCAGAGAATTAGAAACAATTTATACGGAACTCGGATGTCATCTGAACCTTTTGAAACGTATCACCTTTTTGAAACGTATCGAAGATTGTGCAAGAAAGGTGTTGTCTGAAATATGTATCCAGACAGATATCAAGAATTTTATTCAAGTTTTCATAGCCAGTTACTCTCGGTGGCAAACATTTAGAGTTCTTACAGCTTCACATAACAAAACAAAAGTTTTTGTAGTCCCTCTGGAAAAGTGTCACTTAAGCATTTTTGATCCATTTAGGACTATTTCTACGGACACAGTTTCTTTCAATGATCGACAATTTTTTTTTAAAATACACTAATGGATAAAAAAAAATTAGCCTACCAAGAAATAATTGCGGGATCGTAAAGAAACTTGGCATGAAGCTACATGTCGAAGAGATATGCAAATGATTAGAAATGCAACGGGATTGCGCATTACGTATAGCCGATAGAGGGTGTTTAACGTCGTTCTCCGAGGAGTATAAAACAGGGAACCAAAGCTTGTTTGAGTGCGCTGAATCGTTTACAAAGGAAGAGCTGAGGTAGGCATGCCATTACGCCGTTTTCGAAGACAATATGAGCAGCTGTCGCAGTTTGAGAGGGGGAGAATCATCGGCATGATGGAAGCTGGGTGGTCAACTAGGCGAGTAGCTTGTCAATTAGGCCGCTCTGATTGTGTTGTGAGGAAGTGTTGGGATCAGTGGATCCGAGAGATGTCATTTATGCAAAGACCAGGCTCAGGATGCCCTCGACAGAACAGTCGTCGAGAAGACCACCACATCGTAAGAAATGCACGCGTACAGCCAACTGCTTCAGCGGCTGCCATCCAGGCATAGGTAGCATCTTCACTAGGGCCCCCTGTTTCTTCTCGAACCATACGAAGGCGCCTGGCTGAAGGACATTTGGGATCGCGGAGCTTAATACGTGAGCTGCCCTTGACGCCCACCCATCGACGCCTCCGTTTAGAGTGGTGCCGCGCGCGAGGAAATTGGACTGCAGCGGAATGGAACCAGGTCGTCTTTAGTGACGAATCCAGATTCAATCTCAGCAGTGATGACAATCGTGTTCTTGTGTGGAGAACCCATGGTGAACGCCTCAATCAAGCCTTTGTTTTATAGCGACACACCGCTCCCACAGCTGGTGTGATGGTATGGGGTGCCATTGCCTCAATACACGGTCACCCCTAGTATTGATCCGTGGTACCATGACAGCCCAGCAGTATGTCCATCACATCCTGCATCCACATGAGTTGCCACTCATGCAACAGCTCCCAGGAGCCATTTTTCAACAAGACAATGTTCGGCCTCACACGGCAAGGGTGTCACAAGACTGTTTCCGCACTGTTACTATCCTTCCTTGGCCTGCTCGATCCCCAGATTTGTCTCCAATTGAGCATATCTGTGATCATTTGGGACGGCAAGTTGAGCATCCCACGAGTTTGAAAGAACTAGTGGTAAGGTTACAGCAAATATGGAACGAAATGTCTCAAGACATCATACAGAACTTGTATGCCTCAATGCCCGATCGTATCGCATCGAGCATTCGCGCTACAGGGGGTTCAACAGGGTGTTAAATCCTCCTTTATTTTGCCTTTTTCTCTGAAATAAATAATCCTTTTTCTTTGATTTTCAAATCATTTACTTATATTAAAGTAGTCATTACGTATGTAAAATTTCGTTTCATTTTGAAGACTCCTTGGTACGCTATTTTTTTTTGTCCATGAGTGTACATACATCTTGTTCTTTTACCAATCCTATGTATTAAACACTTACTTATTCTTTTTTATATTTATATTTTATTCAAGGAGAGCTTTCATATTACCATTGCAGAGAACACATTATACTTCAGGAAACAAGAATTCAAAATTTTTTCAATAATTGCAGGAATACAAAATCGGCACATATCTGTATATTCCACTAACGTTAATAGGATAGTCGAAAAGTCCTATTAGTGTACTGTTGACAAATTAGCAGCATTAGCCAATGAAAGAAATGAATAGGATCTAGAATTGCTAAAACAAAAATCGCTTTCAATTCTTTTATACATGAGGCTACACAAACCCCGTAATCCATCATTCAATATGGCGAAACATTCGCTTAAATTTCACATTCAGTGAATAATGTTAGAATAAAACAAAGTCACAATAAATCGAAATGTCACACCTCTGTCTTGTTGACGTTTCTATAACCGTTCTCAATAACTTGATTGTACAGGGAGAAACACATATTTTTTGTTGTCAATTGGGTCTAAAAGAACAATATTGTGATTACCCAATAGGTTATCTTTAATATGTACGAATGCCTCCTGGAAACTCTAAGATTTTAGAGAATTAATCATGATTTCATGGACCATTCAGAATTATTTTATGATTCTGTTATATCCTATGATATAAAGGAGAACAAAAAATGAGTTCATTACCATGTCGATGACATGAAATTTTTCAGGAAGCACTTTAAATACTAGCACATAACAAAAACTAATTACAGTAGAGACGAGATTGACAAGTTACAATCAGATGAAAGAAATAATCACTGATATTTCATGCGCTCCTGCTAGGAAAATAAATAAGCGTAAACTCTATATAACACCGAAACAAACAAACAAAAATCGTGATTTTTTTTTCACTTTTCTTGTTCATCTCAATTTTGAATTTCTAAAGGTGTATTTTCTCAGCAAAATAAATCTTTTCTTCCATTCTTTCAATCTCGGTTCGCTGGCTAATTCTTTTGTGACAGAGTGGATGAAAAATCTTTTGTTAGTATTGTCACTCCACTGTTGTGCCATCTTTGCCTTGATCAAGTGAAAGCTGGGACAATCAGCCTTAGGGAGCATGGTTCTTAACTTTCTTTTAACTTCTTATCTGTCCTAACTGTAAATGTTCTGAAGCGAACAATGATTTCTTCGTTAGAGAGGACTTATTTTTTTTTAAAAAAAATTCTTTGATCACTGTTTGTACACAAAAACTCTTTTAATGTATTCTACTCTTATTCCTCTATTTATCACATGTTTTAACTACGATCTACATATATATCTAAATGTAACCAGTGAAAATAATATGTGCATTTATTTGGGAAAATCCATTCATTGTTCTATTTATGTAACATCTTTTCTACATTCTTGCATATTTTCTTATGTGACATGTTCTCCTGATCAGAATCTATGTTTCTTTATAAAGATATTAACTTGCTTCTTTTATACGTCATGTATTTTCAATATATTTTCATTATAATGCATTTTATAATACACTAAGGTTTGCTTCAAACTACAATTCAGTATGTTGTCAATGTTTATCCTTTCTTTCTTTTTACCTGTTACTGTAAGATTTCAATTCGGATCTGCTATTTATTGCACGAACTTTTCCTCATAATATTAATTTACGTTTGTTTCGAATATGAGAGGCGATTGAATCCAAAAACAGATGTACGTTTCATAAATCACGTACAAGCTCTATTAAGTCTTCTTGATATGATTAAATTGAAAGTATTTGATCGAATTTCCCTCTATGAATTTAAATTGGGGCATACTTATTGATTCTTTGAGTGATTCATAGTTTTAACCTATGGTCAACTCAGGATTTATGAGCTGGATCATTATTTCAAGGTCAGTGATGGATAATGAGGAAGATCAGACGGAAAATTCGCTATTTTTTATTTGTGGAACAAAGGGGGGGAATAATACATCTAAAGGGTTACCGATGAGAAGCATGGTTAGTTCAGTTAGAGACTATACATATTTGAGATACCTGAAAAAATTGATTACATCGTCGTATTTAAATCCAAAGCTTTAAGCTATGGAGAATTTATAAATTTAAGAGAGACGCCGTCACATTTATTTGCAAATTTTGCTTCTTTTTTTGTTCCTACTTAGAACTTACATTTTCATAAGAATCAATTTTTTTTTATAGAACTTCTCTCATTTGACCCAAACATGATTAAAAATTCTATAAAACGTTTCGTTTCCATTTTTTTTGTAACTCAATTCTTATATTAAAGAGTATATTACAGAGGTCGGTAAAGTGGTTGATATCAACCCCAGGGGATCGAAATAGTATAATTAGTGGTCGATCTGACCTAGGATGTCGATGATTGAATATCGTTGCTATTCAATCACAAATTTATGGACAGTAACGAAGTATGTATAATTTTCATTTGCAGTCCCTTATGTAATTACAATATAGTAAGTAAATTTTTTATAATAGATTAAGATTATAATATCGCCTCCCCGCATATGTTTTAAAATGATTATTTATCTTTTTTTAACCGTTTAAAGTATGCTTGTTTTGTGAAGGGTTCTCATTCTCAGGCGTGAGAAATGTTTTTAGCTCTTTTGTATTTCAAGAGGGCTCAAATTAGAGCACAGCCTCTTAAATCAAGACTGTTTGATAATCTTTGCTCAGAAAATGATGAAATATCAAACCAATTATTATTATACACCGAAATACGATAATTGTCAAGATGTGCATGTTTACAAAAACTGGTTAAATTGTTTAAACAATTACAGAATTTCTTACTGAAATTAATCTAGCCTTAAATGACGAATTGTAAAAAAATGCGATATTTCTTATCTGGCTGATTTATTTGCAAATTTCAAAGATATTCAAACACGTCACGAAGGAAAAGATAATACATCATTTCAAGCATGAACAATTATTTTAAGCTTTCAAGATTAATTAAACTTGTTTAAGTCTTCATGCAATGCTTTTGAAATTTACGACAAATAGATATAACCATCGTAGAATTGGAAATGCATACAGATTGTCTATAAAATTAAGCGATGGTTTTAAATTACACTTTGGGGATGTTAAAATAATGTATATCCCAGAATGGACTATCGCGCCACTTCCTGCTCAAGTTGAAAATAGCAATAGGCATTTGAAGATGAAGTTATTGAATTATTAGTTGAACTTGAAGTAAAGGGGCTTTCTAATAATTTAACTATGAGTAAATTTTGTACGAATATATATATATATCATGCAAAAATATCCCAAACTTGTTATCGGTATTTGCCTTTTAAATTGCAATCCTAAGCTCGTGTAGGGTTGAATCTGGCTCCAGTCATGTTGATTCTATTTTAACGAAGAAGAAAAATAAATGGAATATTTAGCTCCGAGGCGAAGTATGAGGGGATTTAAGTAGTTTCGAACCAAATATTGTTAATCTAGCCAAGAGTCATCAAGCACATCCTTCTCATTGTTTTATAAAAAAATTTTAATTTGTCAAATTCAAAAGAGAAAAAAATAACTTAACGGCTCCTTAAATTATTTAATTTATTTAAGAAATAATTGAGTTTTTTTTTCTTTTGCTATCATTTTTATTGAGGGGTATCGATAAGAAAATTTTAAAATTTTTCTTGGTCTATTATTAAAAAAGTTTGGCTGGCCCTGGTATAGTAGGAAGCACTAAAACTTACTACATTTTCGTCGAAACACTTTTTTTATTATTGTATAGGTTAAGAGATCGTGTACTTCATTTTAAAATCAGGATTTCATATTTTTTTTTTCTTTCCCAAACAAAGAATGCATTCAACTGTCAATTCGCTATGTGTTTGTTTAATAACATAATTTCAAATAATTTCTTTAAAATCCAGATAAGCTATTATTGAGTTGAACTATGTGCGATACCAATTTTTATATTCATCATTTATATATTAGGATTCAAAATTCAGTTTAGAAGAGTAATCTCGCCATAACAATAACATTTTTCTTTATTTTCTAGGCAAAGAAAAATATTTTAACATGTTCACATATCCAAGAAGGAGAAAATGAAAGTTTTAAATCTTGCCTCTACATCTGATCCTGATTTTTCTAGAAGTGATATTACTTTTCTTCTTTTTCGAAAGCAAATGATAGAATTGTTTGAAAATACTATGGGTTTTTTCTCTTCTTATTATTATCTGATTGGCCGTTTCCTTCGCTCAGACGTTCATAGAATATGCATTTTGGTGTGGAGCCTTAAATTAAAGAGATGCTAACAATATCTTAGTTTACATTTATAAAGGGAAAAAAATCACTTTTATTTTATTGAACTTGTGAATCGGTAATAATTCAATTCCTGCAGCAGAGAATATCCCCCCGCCCCCAATTCTTATCTTGATACGAAATGTTGTGGGATTGGTTGGCTTCCTCCAAAATTTGTTTATTTTTTTCTCTACCATTCTTTTACTTCAAGACTGGCAGTCCAGTATACTATTGAAGCAATTTTTAAACAGTCATCGCATTTGTGCTGGATCTATTGTCTTCACTGAGGTATTTTCCCGCTTCATTCGGTGGTAGTAAAGTTGTCAATCTTCAGAGTGTTTCTTACTTCCTCATCCCCAGCTGTACTTTTTCTTCCTCTCATTTATCTTGAAATATGTGTGGAAAATGTGAAAAATAATTGTGGTCTCTTTTTCAAGGAGTGTGTTGAAACGTAAATGGTAGTTTGGATTGGGGCTATCCTGTTTTTTAATGTTTTTCTGGCTTCTCAAAGGGGAAGGGTCAAGTTACTAGTCTCGGCAAGCTTGAGTGAATGAATGCTATTCAATTATACGTATAAATTTTAAGGATTCTGAAGTTAAACAGAATACCCCCGACTGTCATTTTTTTATAACTTCCGTTTCCTTAAAGTATGTAAAACATTTTACATTTCTTTCAATTACAATAAATCCTTAACTTTATCGTATACTTCTCGAAACTTTAAATGTACTTTAGTAAATAGTTACATTGAGTGTTTAAGTAATATAAAGTTTTGGTTAGCAAAAAAAAAAAAAACTTCTTTTCAAAAACAACTCCCTTAACAGCAGTTTTTCAGTAAATAATATTTAACAACTAAGAAAAAGTAATAAGAAATAATAAGTAATTGTTAAAAAAATTAATATTATCTTATGTACTTATGAATGATAATATGGCATTATGAGATATAATATGGCATTTTATTAGATTAGATGTGTTGTATAATTAGATTCTTCCAACTTTTTATGTTTCTATAAAGTGTACTTAGCTTATAGTGATCCAAATATACTTTTTCTCTAAGTAATATTTCAATTTTAAGAAAAACACATCGTATAAAAAAAGGTTAAAATTTCCAAAATTTTAAAGTTCTGCAATTCTTTCAAAGAAAATATACAGCAATATCTTTTAAAACGTCAGTTCACTATTTTTTGTGCACTTTTTTACATATCAGGAGTAGAATATATTATATATTTGTGAAATATTATTTTTAAAACTTGTTACCATATGTAAATGTATGTGAAAACCCATGTCCATATACAATGTAAAAGAGAAAGAAAATCTTTCCCAATAAAAATTCTTTCATAATAATTAAAATCAAGTAATTAAAATATCATATATAAATAAATTCTGAAAACAATCTTAAAATATAAATATGACAAAAAGAGACTTCAATTTGGTATTTTAATTTCTCCCGTATATCCTGGTACCCATAAATAATTAATTTTGCGTGAAATGTAAATAAATATAGATAAATGTTGCAATTATTACTAACCTTCATCTCTTAATATGTCCTATCAGCCTAATTAATTTCATGGTGGTTTAAATGGATTTCAATTATAACATTCTTTTAAATATTCCAATATATATATATATATATATATATATATATATATATATATATATATA
>BMAW01049137.1:45525-70801 GCA_019974015.1 Nephila pilipes
CAACAAATGTATTTATAAATTAAGGAATATAATGATGATGTGAATAAGGTAAAGAAAAATTAAATAACATTCCTAACTACACAAAAAAAAAATCTCAAAATTTTAGGAGCGTAACATAATATTAATTACTTAGAAGCTAACAATAAAAACTTGATATAAAAGTTTTTATATTACTTAGATTGTGTATAAGTGTCCTACTTTTACATCAATACAGTTTTTTTTTACTGAACAAAAATATTATTGACACAATTTTTTTTATAATTTTATATTAGTTTATTCCCCTATCATTTCGGATACCGGCCTAAAATTTTATTCCGATAAATCTTATAAATTTAAAGAAACAGATTTGCACATTTCTTTACAATTTAGTTCAATATTTGAATTTATTTTATTTGCAATCTTTTAATAATAATATTTATTTGTTAGATAAAATAAAAATTGCGACATGCTAAATAGTATTTTATGAATTATACTGAAGGACCATACTCTTTCAATTAAGATACCTCAAAAACATCTTATAAATTCATGAAGGTAATCTGGTTAAATTTAATGAACATTACAGTGATAACATTTGCCAAAGTAGAAACTCTATGACTAATCAGCCATATAAATTTAGAAATTTTGAGGAATTTAGAGCAAAAACAATTATGTGGTTGATAGGAATGTAAGTAATCACTTTACTACAGCGTATGATAAAAAGGAAGATATTGACAGATATTTGTGTAGTGAATCCTGAATTTCGAGAAGTTCAACGTTTTAGAAGTTTAATTTTAGACTTTTGCACAGCTGGTTGATCTTATCATCATAGCACTGTTGAAAAGCAAGTAGATGGGCTCTCCATGCATATAATTTGTATCAGATAAACCAGAAGACAAAATGTGCATTTTCTAGATCAGGAACGAAACGCATTAAGTTAAGAAATTACTAATTTCAAGGAACTGTACTACAAAGAAAAAAGGATTTCTGGTGAAAGATGCCTCTTCCAGCCACTTTTCTACTCTGGATACCAGATCACCATTCAACTCTTTCGATAATAGATGTCGCTTTTTTTAATAACACTTGTTTTTTTAATCTCCTTTCTTAATCCAACCCAAATAATCAATAAATTGTACGGATCAACTCATCGGAAGGAATGTGGTGGGGTAACGCAGTAATCATTTACTTTCAACAGTCTGTGGTATATTTAAGGAGATTTAGATACTCTAATATCTGAGAAAAGAGTTTCGCAACATTCTTAAATGAAAGCGATTTGCATACAATGAATCCTTTACAAAAGCTACAACTGATGCCAACTCATTGACGTGAAATTACAATGGTGTCACGGTCTTAACACTAAGGTGACAGAAGGACACAATACAATATTTAGAGAAGAATCTTGGTTCTGGTTGTCTAATGATTATCTCCATGCGAAATTCTAGAAACTTTAGTGAAATTAAGCTTATCCGACCACTAATTTTGAACGCATAATAGAGACATAATAAAGGGTAGTATGAAATACAGTGTAGAATCAGATGTATACGCTGACAATACGAAGATACGTTCATAAAATAGCGCAGTCTTTGGTCTTACCTTGCATTTAAAGGCTGCTAAGTGATATTTTCTAGCAGTTTATTTCATGATTACATACAAAACTCATCAGTATATAAGCTTTGCAGCGTGACCATTGGTTATCTTGGAATACAAAGTTTGCTAATTTCTTACTAATCAAATTGAATCTGAAACGTGACTGGATATCGTTTGCTTGATCTACTCTACTCATAATCGAAGGATTAAGTATTCAGGATAGTTGAGAGAGTATGGTCATTTGCCCCTGAAGACAATTTTAATTTGAAATTAGAAAAATGCTTACTGTCATCTTCTCCAATGCTTTATTCAGTTTCCAAGTGGAACGATATAAATGTCACTTCAAAATAATTTTAACTATCAAACTTTTATCCAGTTTGGAAATGTGACAACCAATGCATTTATTATGAATACATTCAAATACTTTAAATAAAATTAAACTTTTCTTTAGCTATGGTTATTTTTAAGACTTAATTATAAATTAAGTAAACTATACTGTAATGAATCAAAAATCCCAATTCAAAATGTAATAAAAACATAAGAACATTAAAATCAAAAGCTAAAATATATTTTTTATGAAAACTAGTCTAAACTAAGAAGATAAAGAAACTAGATAGGGGTACAAATTAATTAAATTTATTCGCTTTAGACTAAGCTGCGGATTAAACATAGCGGCAAACAATCCTATTCCGAAATTACTTTATAATTAAATTGGTAAATGCCAATAACGTAAGAAACAAATAGGAATGAATCAAAATAATACATTAAGAAAATATCGCACACAATGACGCATCAAGAGTATAAAATAGAATAAAATTTATGATAAATATTACTAAACATTTTAGAATAAAATAAGCATAAATGTATATCTTATTAAGAATCATTGAGGTGGGAAAGTAAAGTTGAAACTCACCCTCTTATCCCATGAAAAAAATGCAAGAGAATACTGACAAAGATTTAAAGCCTGAAATTAAAACTTTAAGAAAAGTACTATAGTTTGATTCATCAAAATATTAAAATAATCAAAACATTTTCAAAGAAATAATTTTAAAATATTTAAAATTAATATGATTCATAATAAATTTCCTATAAAATATAGTCTATAACAAAAGAAAACGACGTACGAAGAAGGAGCTTAGCGATTGTAATGAAATTTCGATTGTAATGAATGCAAAGACATTTGAACAGAACATGCAAATAATTAAATTTTAATGTGTAATATATAAATAGCGGGAGCTACAACGCATCAGAACTGCACACTCAGCAGGTTTATATAAGAAGTAATTTTCAATCGGATGGTCAAATTTTCATTTCCATTTCAATTTAGGATACCTTTCAACGACTGAAAAAATGCCTTGTCGTAGGATTCGAGCTCATTACGAGCAACTGTCAGATTTTGAAAGAGGTCGTATCATTGGATTGAAAGAGGCAGGTTGAGCAAATCAGAGAATCGCTCGTCTTATAGGTCGAAGCGACACGGCGATTAGAAGATGCTGACAAATTTCAGCGTCATGATGGTAACGGTCGACCTAGGGTCACAGCAGATCGAGAGGACAGAGTAATTGTCAGATCAGCTGTAACCGCGCCTGATTCATCGTTATCAAGCAATCAGACGTTCAATCCGCAAAAGTGTGTCCATCATGACCATTCACAGACGGATGATAGAGCGAAATCTACGCTCCTACTGACAGTTACGCCACCTGCAACTCACGCCTGCACTCTGTCGAGTCTCATTACAGTAATGCTTGGCTCTATCAGAATGGGATGATGCTGACTGGGGACGTGTACTGTGCACCGACGAATCCCGCTTCCAGGGCAGCGTGCCGATCACTATTGCACGCCACACAGACCCTTAACTAGAAGTTATGGTCTGGGGTGCCTTTTCGCTTGATAGTTGGATACCTTTGATTGTCATTAGAGGCACACTTACAGCACAGCGGTACGTTGATAGCATTCCGAGACCTGTTTCCTTATCGTTCATTTTGCAGTACCCTGACCTTATTTTTCATTAAGATAATGCCAGACCACATACGGCACGTGTTGCTATGAACTGCCTTACAGCTTGTCAAACACTTCTTTGGACAGCCAGATCTCTCTACAATCGAGCATGTATGGGATATGATGGGAAGGCGACTGTATCTACCAGAGTATGTTGATGACCTGACCCGGCAATTGGAGCAAATTTGGCAAGGAATACCGTATTAGACCATCAGGGAGCTGTATGACTCTTTACCACGTCATGTGGCAGCTTGCATCCAGGCTAGAGGTGGTTCAACACCTTATTGAGCTCGTTATTTTGCAACTACGTGACTCTGAAATAAATCATTCAATATATCTGAAATTTTAATCATTTTCTGTTCTGTAATAATGGATGTGATAATTTTCCTATCCGCCAATTTTTGTCTCCAGTGGAATACTCCTTGGTACGTCGTTTTTTTTTTTTTTTTTTTTTTTTTCCCTTTTTTTGTGTTATAGAGTATATATCTTTGTGTATGTGATCAAAACACGAAAATTATATTTCATAAAATGTCAATTATAAACTAATTCGATATATCAATCATACATTAATACATTAAAGCCTAAAAACTGCATATTTAAAGAAATTAATTAAAATCTAAGTAAAATAAATATACAATTATATCTATTAATTAAATAATTAAATGAAAAATTAGAAGAGAAAATGAAGTGAAAGAAAAGAAAAATTTAGAATAATAGTAATAATGTAATTAATACTGTTCCATACTTGGAATGGCATAATATGTGTTACTGATTAGTATTATTTCTGATCAAACCATCACAATATAGTGAATCACAATACAGATCCCTATAATCAATAGAGCAAGTTTCAATTCGGATGAATCGCTAACCTCAACAATCCTAGAATCTGGTTTGAATATTTCAGATAATGAAACGAAAAATCGCTTAGAAAGACATTTTTTGACTCTACGATTCAATACCTAGCCATTTAATAATTTGCATAGAATTGAATTAATCTTTTACTAATTCATTCGCTTTATAAGACTGCCTAACCAGAATGTTAAGTGCGAATCGTCTGAAATTTTTTTGGTTTCGTTTGTAAAAATATTAATCATACATATTAATTTTCTTATTTGGACAGAAAGTCGTACGGATGACTTTAACTTACTCAGTACTTTTTTTACTTTTTTTTTATTACAAAAGTATATTAAGGATTTATTGTTTTAGAAATGCATTATAAGAGATATGTAATGAAATGTTAATAATGATCTTCCCATTGTAATTAGTTTTCTATTGTCATTTAATGAATAATCACGAAGAAAATAATATTCAATTATATCTGTATTTAATATGCATTTTCGTTGAAATTTAATGTTGTAAAACCTCAGTAGACATTATCTTTATTGTAATTGTTATTTGGTATTACAATAACGGTCGTATATTCCAGAATTTCTACACTCCTTATGTTATTCCTGTATGAGGCATCAGAAATGTAAGCTATGAATAAATGGAAAACATTTATTAGTTGCGATATAATCCGTTTCGAAATGATTTTTTTTTATTCCAGGCTGAGGCAACATTAAAATTCAAAGCTCCATTTGAGAAATCGATGAAAGGGAGTAAAATAGTTTTGTAAGTTGATTAAGGATTACATTTTTAATGAAGAGCAATTTTTTTAAAAGTTCCAAAATGATGTGGATTGATTTTTTTTCTCATTTATATTAATGGGTTGAACAAAATGGTTTCCAATTCCTATTTCATCCTTATTTATTTATTCATACTTAAATTCAAAGGTGATTGTATATATTTCTTATAAAAAATATATTGAAACTAGACGCAGATCATAAGCCTTTCTTATGATATTAATAAATAATATGTAGTTAGTCTGCTTTGTTAATATATAATGTTTGTATGGTTCTATAATATTTGAACTAGAATACTTACAAAACATTGTGACAGAGGAAATTGACTTGATCTATCTGTTAAATCTATGACTATTATGGAATCAATGTAACAAAAAATCATGTTGGTATTTTAACATTGATAAGACTTAAGAATTTTGTGAAAAGTATTATTTAATCTCAGTGGGAACTGGGTTTTGATGAAAATTTATATGTGGTTTCCGGAAATTTCAATTTTAAAATAAAATAATAGTAGTAATTGCAGACGTCTCCATACTTAAAAGCTATTGCGTGTTTGTGAAGAAAGACAAACTCTTAATTTCTTAATATTATTTATTGTGATTAAATTTAGCCACACAAAATTATGTTTAAATAATAATTACACGACAGTATGGTTCTGATGTTTCCTGATTATACGTATCAATGTGTAGATTTTATGTATGCTGTTTTTGGAAACTTTGAGCGAATGTATCATACTACCTAGAGCTTGTTGAAGTCATAAAATTGTCTTCGTCTTTTATGAGATTTAGGATCGTCTTAATTAGGCTCTCAACTACAATTCAGACCTCTTTTCTTAATGTTAACTTAATAATTACATTCATAATGTAAGTTTCATTTCTTGTAATATATAATTTCATATTTTGTATTATATGCAATCTTATTTAAAATCCATGGATCAAACAATAAATTATAGAAGAAAGTATTATTACAAATATTTTTTTTTGCGAATATATGAGTAATTCGATACGACGAGACTAAACATACAAGTTTAAAATAATAAAATAATAACAAGTCTATTAACCTCTTGTAGTAGTTTTATAATAATTGCTCAGAAAAGCGTTCACCTGCATTTAATTTGCTTGGTAATGTGAATATGGTTTGAAAAGAAAATAATTTTTAGGAAGCAGACATTTTACAGATAATCACATTGTCGTCTAACCCTGAAGTATGGGTTTGCCGTCAGTCTAAGAAATGTAATAATTCTTGATTTTTGAGGCCGTTGTAGCTTAGTGGTCAAGGTCGCGGACTCGTCACTGGCGGGTTTCGTCGATTCGTGGCTACAAGCCTTGATGCCACTGAAGACAAATCGAAAACCTGATGTGTCGGGGCTCAAAGACCTCCCATTGGAGTGATGTAGAAGATAGGAAGGGGGTGAAATCTCAGGTGTCGTCCTCCTCACTTGACTGAGGCTCAAAATTCCGAGATCTGACACCAATAGCCCTCGTATTGCTTCTACGTTTGTAAAACCAATCCTTATCTTTCACCAAGTAAAAAATATATAAAAGAAATAGTGTTGTATTGATATTTAACGGTATAATTTGATGGTTTATGTATTAAAATCTTCGAAGTATTGTACTATTGTAGGAAATAACAATAAAACACGAAATGTGAGATAAAACAAGCTTCACTTTGAAAACATATAAGTACATTGTCCCAAAAGTTAGAATATTTTAAGGAATAAGAATTATTTTGTTACTGAATAGTAAGATAATAGTATTTTAGTTTAGAATTGCATCAGTTTGTAAAATTGATTCTGAACACTCAACATTTATTCGTTTTGCAAAATGTTTTGATATTAAACATTTCAATGAAACCTTTTAGTAGAATTTTGTGAAATAATTCCCCAAATATATGATATATATATATATATATATATATATGTGTGTGTGTGTGAGTGTGTGTGTGTGGGTAACTACCAACCAACCATGTACATAGTAAAATGTAATTTCCAAAAATATAGAAAAGATAATAGAAACTAAATATTGTGCAAATAAACTTGTAAACAAATATTTTAATAAGATTAATTTTAATAATGTTTTTGTTTCAAAAAAGACCATAAAAATTCTTCTTTTAGGCATAATACTATTAAAATGTTTAATGGAATAAAAAAATGGGACAGTGTAATTTAAATTATAATTATACTAATGATGTGTTAAGTAATTTTGTATGTAACCGTAAAGAATATAAAGATTATATAAAATAATACCAGAATATTATTACTGGTGATTTAATATAATAAGAAGTAATATGTATAAAAATGCTGGATTTAAACTCTTCATCTCAAATAAGAATAATAATTACTTTAAGAATAAGATTAATGAAGACTTTGATTAAATTATTTCTATATGTAAATTACTCGTGTACATAATTTTGCTGTTAAATTTGAATTACTAATAGAAGCGTTTAAAAATAATAAATTCTGTTTTAATAAAGAAATTAAGTTAACTGAGGTAAGAATAATTGAATTGAAAATAATTTATAAGAAATTAAATTAATTAAAATAATATAAGAAAAGCAAATCAATGTTATTTACTATTCGACAAAAGATTTCAATGATTGTAAAATGACATGTAAAGATCTGAGCTAAATTTTGAAAATTGCTTAGTTATTTGTCAGTTTTAAGTATCGTAGACTCTTTCTTTTATTTTCCATCTATTTAATATGCGTCATTTCTGTGAACTTCAGATATGCCTGTTTGCTCTTTATTGTGATATTAATATTCCCATATATTAATAAAAATTTGAATTTAAGGTAGAATTTCTTTCATACAAAAGAAAAGTAAATTGTATACTGAAATACAGGAAAAAAAAAAAAAAAAAACAGTGCTGACATTTAATATAATACTCACCTGCGAATATTTAATAAATATTTCTGACTTCCTGCTTTTTTAAGGTTTGAGGATGTATTTATAACTGCAGAATTCTTAATTGTAAAATTATTCAGAATATGTAAATAAAATTAACTATTTTTATTAAAAGATTTTTAAGAATAACTATAAGAGCAAACAATTTTATTCTATCATACAAAAAATTATTTAACTAGATTACAATATTTCTGAAGTAGATTAATCAAGTTGCTTACAAAATAATACCTAAACTTTAAGGATCTATAATTATGAAATTAAAGGTATTACAAACTCTTAAGACAATTAAATTAAAAATAATTCTTTAAACATTATAAAATTTTCAAATTCAATGTGACCAGCAACAAAAATATATAAAATCCGGTGGATTGTTCGTACTGCAGCTGACGACTTTGTGCTCGTATTCAATGCACTCCGTTTAGGTCCGTTTTATTTTTTTTTCTTTTGGATTAATTGAAAAATAAATATTATATATTTCTGAAAATACCATGGACATCAATGAACTGAAAAATAGAGTAACTACAGTAATTCAAATTGTAACAACGAATATTCAAAAAATAGGTTATTTCACTTTTATTATCGACTAGATATCATTATTCTTTCTGATGGTGATCTCAGGGAATATTTAATTTTTTATAGTTCAAAATACTCTTTTTGATATAATTTGTTCAAAAAGGGTGTAAATTCTGCCATTTTGTAACACTTGCTCTTCAAAATTCCGATATTTTTAAGTAAACTCCCTCTATAATGCTTGATTAGAATTCTTTTTTCATTGGTAGCATTAGATATTGTAGAAAAGTTAAAAGTCCCGTCACATTTATTAATAAAAATATTTCATTTTGTATAAGGGTTTTTACAATGACTTAGGGAAAAAACGTCAGTTCCAAATAGAAATAGTTTTGTGACACATATACCAGGAACAATCACTCAAATGATTTGAAATATGGTAAAATATTCCAATTTATATTTAGTGGTTTAAATATGTTTAAGCTGTAGAAGCATTTTTGATTAGTTCCATGTTAAAGCATTTTTAAATTTATAGCAGAATAACTAAGAGAAAAAGATGACATTTAAATCCTCTAAAAGGCATTTCATTCTAAGAAAGCATTTTCACCTAACTTATTATAATCATGTCTCTATAAGCCATGGTTTCGGCATTCATTAGTCTCGTCATGCAATTCGACATCTGGATTTAGCACCCGGAATGCGAAAGTCAGATAAGACTTTGTGTATTAATTCAATGCACCTTTCATCCTTTAAGAAGAGATTCCGGTCCTTTTGTAGAAAGCTTTATTTATGGTCCATTGATTTAGATATGAGGAACCCGGCGCTAAAGAAGATTTATCAATAGTGTGCCTGTTAATTCTTTTAAGGAATGAGAACACAGATATAATGCTATTTTGACAATCAGTTTCCCAGACGTTAATTATGATATAGATAGAAGAAAATCCCTTTTTTTACTTCAGTCTGTGCAATACACTTTTTAAAAAAATTGTTGTTGTTTTTTAATTCAGGGTCTTAGCATTATTCCTTACACTGAATGTGAAACTCGTGTATTTTTCATAAGTTGCATTTTTTTGTAACTTAAATTATAATAATTAGATTTATTTTTCATCTCATTTATTCATATGTTAACGGAATTATCAAAAAATTTCAAAATTTCAATAATTTTTTAAAGTTTGTTAATTAATTTCATTTTAAATATAAGTTCAAAAGTAATTTTCATTGTAAAAATTAAATTAAGACTTATTTAGAATTATTCATATTTGAATTGAACTTGGAGACATATTGAGGACTTTCCAATTCTAAGTTCAAATTATACTAATGGATTTGTCTTTGAAAAATGAATCATTAATATAGGGGAAGTGACCAATTGCAGAATGAGTATAATGTGAAAAAAATATTAATGGATTTTATTTTTGTTCATTTTTTGAAGACAACTATATGAATTTTCTACATGACTGTATAATTCTTCTAAACAGTAAAATTTTGTTTAACACTGCTATTTTAAATAAGTTTTACGATGTGAAATCCTACTAAAAATTTAAACGATTTTCATACACTATGATTCTATGTTTCTCGAGCATATTTTCTCAATGTTTACATCTGCTTAGATAAAATTATCAATAAAACTTAAATGATATAGAGCTTTGAATATGTATAGAGGTTTGAAATTAATTTTACACTCACATGAGGCACATTACATTAATGGTTGAACATATAGTAGTTAAAAACTCATTGGAATGTGTAGTCAACATAATAATTAATCTATAAAATTTTACTTTTTTAATAATGAAGTGCGATAAGGGCAAAACTAGATTTGTAATGATAAGAAGCAGTAAGAAAGTTGGTTAAAATATGAAATGAGGAACTAAATTCCCATGTATTATTTATAGTCTGTGAAAATTCACAAACAGGGTATTAATATATATGTGAATTTTGCATTCATATGATTCTGTAATAAATCGGTTTTAAAATTAGTTTCAATTCTATGTAGCAAACAATCTGGACACTCCTTCTTTAAATAACTATTGAGGGCATTATACAAAATTTTAATTTTATCATATATATACGCCGATCAGTACACTTTTTTCCATTCAAAAGTCTATCCAAAGTTCAAATTCCATGTATAGTTTAAAGTAAGGAATTTGATGAATGATTCAGATCTCCCAATCCAATATGGATTTTAAAGGATTTATTTGACTCCCTCCCCCCCATTTTTTTTTGATAAAGCATTCAAAGCATCTAAAATCATAGTTACAGGATTACAGTAATAGTCCCTTCCATTGTTATTTTAATGAAAACATTTAGTACGATACTATTATTCCGGTAAGCTACGGTATTCTATTATTATTTCTTTCTTCATTTTGATAATTTTCTCTTAAATGGGTGCAAAGTTTCATATAATTAGATTTTTTCTTTTAGTGACAACTTAACTAACAGGTAATAGAAACCCTACTCCAGAAATTAAAGTAACTTATTTTCATAAAATGAATGATAATTTTGATAAGGACCTATATATTTTTAACGCAAAGTTAAGTACAGTAAATAATTAAAAACGTGCTATATTTGTAATTTGTTGTGTGTGCGTGGTTCATAGAGAAATTCCTATGTCTTTTGCGAGCTAGTTTCTCCATGTGTTATACGAACCCGTCATTTAGCTAACAAAAACATAAAAAAACTATTCATCTTATACAGGGCTCATATACCTTATTTTATATTTAAAAACCTAGATCTTATTCACTACAACAATAATTTTCTAGTTTATCTTATACAAATTGAATCGTTACTACCCTGTTTGGCTGTTTAAAATTTCAACAGGTAAACAACGTACACTTTCAAATTCGAAAATTGTTTTATTTCCCTGTATTTCTTTCAAAATAGTACACAAAAACAGTTTTGTGGATTTTCATCTTTTAATATTAACATTAGTTGATATTTCATATTTTAACTAAGTAAAACACATTGCTTTTTTGACAATTAAATTGTACAGTTACGGTTATCACTGCACTAAAGAGCATAGTTGCATCTAATTTTATATGGATATTAATAAAATTCATGTAAGTAAGCATGAAAACATCATATTCTATTTTATTTTCATTACAATAAAAATAAAAGATTTCTTTCTTGTAAAAATTGAAACATTATTCAAAATAAGTAAGAAAAGTAACGATTCATTTATTTTCAGAAAATTTAATGTATGTATATTGAAATACCTACAAACGTGTAAAAACAAGTAATATACGGACATTAATGAATTACTTTAAACACAAATATCCGAAGAAGTTAAATGGGTAGTTAACAATTTCAAGACAACTCTATAAGTTATAAAAATGAATTCACTTCAATGTCTCATTTCATTTCCGAATTTTTATATGGTTCCAAAATATTCCGTAATACAATAGTATTGAGGAATATTTTGGGTTACGGGTATTTACCATTATCGTAATGACTCTAAATTCTAAAATCACTGTTCTGCGCAATGTTGTACTCCTCATTGATAATAAAGTATGCATCCCCCTACTAGGTTACCCTGCTGACGCAGGTTTGAAATGGAAATTAATGAAATATTTTTAAACACTCTCGAGTTAAAAATTATTGAATAAATCAATATGTGACTGGATAATCATGTTAGGTATTATTATTATAAATAATATATATTATTTTCAAATTAATTCATTTTTCTTTAGCGTAACTTATAGAAAGTACTCGTACTTGATAAAAGAGATTACTAAGACTTATGAAGCAAATGTTAACTATAGTAAGCATTGTTCTTAAGATAAAATTATCTCATGTAGTATGATTTTATCTTCAGCACAATAATTCAATAATTATAATCAATAATTTCTAGATTTCATTTACATATGTTTTTTTTCCCTTTACGTTATAATAAGCAGGAGCCGAATTATAAAATTCCGCAAACTATTGCAAAATATTAGAAATCTAAAAAACTATCGAGATTTAACAAAAACATATTAGAATTATGGAATTAATAATTAGACATGAAGAATTTATAACACAATTCTAAGAAGGCAATATCATTAGTTTTGAATAAATAATGCTATTAAATATTGAAAAACTGAAAGAATTAAAAATGATTGATGTACGATAGAGAGAAAACGCATTTACATTTTAATGCAATAAAATTTCTAAAATACAAAGGTGTGTCAAAAGTAGTGAGCGTACTTTATGCTTGAAAAATAGGACAAATTGAAGTACGTACATGTCTCTTTTTTGTTGGAAAGAAACATGAAACAGTTTTATACAACAAAATTTTAAAAATTATGTAACTTTAACATATGCCGGTAGATGGCGCGACAGCCTTTCTCGGGAAAATTTACTGATTACGTCAGTATGCAAATGGCTACGGTTCAGAAAAAGCTATGTGCGTTTTATAGTTCCATGAAATCAGATCCGTTGTAATAGTACAAAGAGATTTTCGTTTAGAACACTCCAAACATCGTGCTCCAAGTAAGGACTTAAACCCTGGTACCGACAATTTAAGGACACGGGAAGTGTGGAAAATATGAAAGCTCCTGGTGAAATGCTGCAAAACACTTATCGAATTTCGGCTTGATATTTTGTGCGCCACAAACGGAGCTCATGTGGAACTAATGTATTGTTAAAAATGTGTTGTATAAAACTGTAAAAGATGTCCAATAAATTAAAAAAAAATTAATATGTACGTGCCGCAATTTTTTATTTTTTTTTTCAAACATGAAATATGATCAATGCTTTTGGCCTACTCTGCATTACGAATACGTTTACGGATAACTAGTAAAATTTATTTATTTATAATTCAAGTAAAGTTTTTACCCATTATTACATTAAGTCAAATCAAGTATTTCGTGTAACCACAGTAATTTTGTTCATAAGAGAACTCAAGCTCTTTTTACCTGCTTGATCTCACACTCATTTATCATACTTAATGAAATATTTATCTCGCATCAATACGTAGTATCTTCACAATCAAGAATCAATTTATCAAACTTATAACATTTTTCAAAAAGCATCATATGTAATATAACTGTTATGTCTTTACGTGCTGCATTTTAGTGGTAATGTTGAATTATTCGCCAATCAAATTAAGACACCATCTTACTTCCCATTCTCCTTAAAGAATTTAAGTTTGCAATATATACAAAAAAATTAGCTTTTCTTTGACAAACTAATAAAGAAATTATAATGCCTTTAATTGTTTATTTTTCCACCCAATGAATATAATATGATAGGGCTTTAATACAGAAATTCCTGAATGAGAATAAAATTTTAATAAATTTAAAAACATATTTCTGCTTTCTTCGTATTTTTTAGTGGGTTTCCGTTCCTCAGCAGCTTGATACATTTTTTTTTTATTTTTTCACCTTTGAAATTTTGATATTATTAACACGAAAATATACAAGAAAAATATTCTCAAAATGGCTTTTCTAAGGATGCATTTTTCAGAATATTTTATTATCTTACTTATATAACCATTAATTAAATTTATTTTTATTATTTACGCTTTTTATTGCTTTAATATACAAAATATGATCTGTTTCAAATAATATGTTTGATTTATTACTTCGTTAGAAGCATAATATGTTCTCAGAATTGGAAAAATAAATCCTTCCTGTTTTCAGAAAGACAGAAATATTTAATAGTGGGCAGTAATTTACATTGCTATGTCTAAACTGTGATCTACTCTACCAGAAGTAAACAAAGGGGGAAATGCAGCAAAATGTAATCAATTAGTGATTATTTATTTATGACTCCTTGAGCCTTATTTCAGAAGGTAGTAAAGAGACAACAGTTAATGTAGATTTGAAAAACATAGAGATGATAAAACCAAATAATATTTCTTAGTCAGTTCGAAAAACATATTAGACCTCGAACTAATTATTATTAAATACATTTTCCATTACTCCGTTTCGAAAAAATATGAGCAAGCTGTCGCAGTTTGAGAGGGGGAGAATCATTGGCATGATGGAAGCGGGTAGGTCAACTAGGTGAGTAGCTCGTAAATTAGGCCACTTTGATTGTGTTGTGAGGAAGTGTTGGGACCAGTGGATCCGAGAGATGTTATTTACATGAAGACCAGGCTCAGGACGCCCTCGATACACCAGTCGTCCAGAAGACCGCCACATCGTAAGAAATGAATGCGTACAGCCAACTGTATTTTTTTTTACAAATTTCAATGCATATTTTCATTTTGATAATTCAAGCCTATAATGGCGAAGTCGATGAAGTTCAGTTATTAATGGATGACTTAATTCATCAGGGATTGAAGTTTGCTACATGTAAGGATTTTCTTACTCATGAGTCTGACATGGAGCGTGCATTAAAATTTCAAAGTAATCTTAAGTCTTGTGAAGCAGGATATCAAGAATTATATGAGCAATACATGATAACACCCCCCTCATAAAAATAGCCACAAATAACAGAGTTTTTCACAACAAAAAAACCAACAGAGACCATTAATAATGAGCAAAAGTTTTCATTTTAATCAAAGGCCATAATTGTCTAGACATCTTTCACACATCTCCTGATTATAGTATTTTTGATCCAGTTCACAATGAGAGTTCACGCCTGTTTTCAAGTAGCGATGAACAGTCGTTAATAATTTTATACCAAATTTCAATTTGAAATTTTACATGTTGTATGTACCTATAGACTGAATTTTCACTATATACTTATTCTAATTTTTTTTTTGTAATAAAAATTAATTGTTTTTGTTTTATAAATATGTAATATGGATTTCATTACCTTTTAGCTCGTGATTTTGGGAAAAATAATCAGAATTTCTCACCTTGCACAATTTTTTAAAGTTGTGGAACATACCCTTCCCCACAAATTTACCATATCTCACAAGTATTTTTTCACACGATTTTTCGCCTGGTTTTCTCAGGAATGCATCTACCGGGTAAAGAGTTGGTTGTATAAAGAGGCTTTTCTTTTATTTGTTTCAATGGACATTATTTAACAGCTTAGTTCTTAAATGAAAGTAATAAAATGACCACACGGAATTTCAATAGATGAAACAGTTTATAATAAGCCAATCCATTTTATTTTAAGATCAAATTGTAAATGCTGAGAAATCATCTCTCTATTTATATCTAGTTAGAAGACGTCAACGCGCGTACAATCTAATTAAAAAAAAAGATAAATAAAGTTATCTCTTACTCATTCATTCTGGTTATAAAATGTTAAATTATAACTGCTTGTGATTCGAGCCAGTCTTTAAACTCCAGCCTTTCTGGAAGTTATAACTTAGATTATATTTATCATTAGTTCGATAAGATCACAAACACTTCCTTACTACATGGACCGGATTGGATCACTACACTTCCAATTTTACCACTATTATCACTACAAAATTTATCTACCGTTGGGCTAATCTCAATTTTCTCCTCACCAAACTCCGTGATCGTTTAAGTTATATCTCATTTTCTTTCAATTACGACTCCCTGCTATTCAAATGAATGTGATTAGATATATTAAACGAAGATTAGAAGTGTAATGAACGGATTTAGAGATAAATGAAATAAAATTCAATGGGAAGAACGTGGAGGTAGTGGAAACAATAACAAGTTCATAGATGTCCAGATATAAAGGAATAATCGTAATTCATCGTTTAGATTGAAATAACTCCTAATTAGAAAGTGATATAAAGTAAGTACTCGTAAGTGATAAATAAGAAGTGTGAGAATGTGAATGCGTGAATTGGTAAGTTAAGATTTCCTTATTGGAATATAAACTATAATTAATTTGGATAAAAATAATTTCAGAGAGAGAAAAAGATATCTAATATTCTATGGTTGGTAATCCTTTTTAATGAACTGTATAGTCTTTTTTTTATGAATTGTCATTTGTGTTTGAAACTACTGACTATTTAGTTGAACTTTAAAATGACTGTAAAGTAAAATAATGAACGAAATAAGTCATAACTTCACAACTCAACTATTATTCAATTATAATTAATTTTATATTCAAATATCTTTCTCATTTATATAAATTACCTTAAATCCATTAATTACACATATTGGTAAATTTGGTTAATTACGTTTTATTTGGTGGGAAAAGGAAATATTGTTTAAATATAATTTCAGAAAATACAATCCAGATGTTAGTAGAGAGAAGGTCGTGTAGTTAGCATTCCTATTTCGAAAATGATACGAGTTGGGCGAAAAAAATAAATTGCAAAGGTGTAGAACATCGTTGATTTAGAACGAAAAGACACCAGATATACATTAATGGTAAAAACAGAATAGTTTAACTATGCATTTGTTTGTTCGCAATTTTCTATACTGAGACATGACGAAACGATAGTGCAAAATGAAAAAAAAAATCTAGTTATCACAAGATGCTTTCATTTTCGGTATTTGAATGTCTCTCCGTCAGCTGTAATGAACATCTGGACGTGTTTGAACTTCGCTTTGCACATGCTTTTTTAGTATAGTGTGTGACTCGTGGACAAGTGGACAAAAGCATCCGTAATGTGGAGCTAAAGATCTGGCAATGTTGGTAGACTTTCATATATATCTGATGTTTGAGGCATCACCACAGTATAAGGTTCTAAGTAACAGTACTACTGCACTTTTGACATCTTGTACGAAGGAGTAACGCCATGTAGGAACCATGCATTCTGGAGCTAAGCAATGACACATTCTCAACAAAATCTTGTTTTACGTTCTTCATAAGTTCTAAATAAACCAATAACGTGTCCAAGTAAAATAATGTCCGATAATCCTGTTATTGAGAATTCTCAACATTCTCACCCCTTAATGCATAATGAGGTATTTTCCGGTATGAATGAATGCCTAATTTGTTGAGAATTTCCCGAATGTTATTTCTTGATAAGCCACGCTTTTCAGTTATGTCTCTTGTGTTGTTGTTCGGATGTGAGCGCGAATGATAATACATATTCTAGGTTATAATTTCGTCCTACCTTTTCTGGTCTGCCTGATCAACGTCGGCTATTCTCGCAGTTTGCCTCTTTTAAGCATTTCACTTCTTTTCGGGTGGTTTTCTGAGAAATATGAGGGACTTCAGGAAAACGTTGACGATAAAATCCAGCTGCCAATTTTTCCTAGCGCCCACATTCGCTGTAAGGTAGAACCATCTTAAAACATTCGTTTTTGCCAAATTGTTCCATGTTTATGAGTTTCAACTTACAGACTCGAGTAGATATCTCTTTTATAGATATCTCAGATGAACAGGTGGGACGTTTCATACGTATTAAGGCAATACGCGAATTTCTCTCACAACGCCTGAGTTGCGTAGAATTAATAGATGTTGCAGCACAAATTTGTAATTGGCATAATGCCCATAGATTTTATAAAGACAATAAGTACAGGGATGCATCTCGTGTTTTGTTCTAAGGATAATCTTTTCTGTTTTGGTTAAAGTTTAATAACGTCACAGTTTTGGAAATAATGAAAGTAAAACTATGAGGTAGAAGTCTTATACAACATTCAATATGCAAAATTGCTCTATGACCGTGAGCTTCAATATACAACTCCGAAAAGATATTTCTCTTATAACTGTCTCAATTGCATGATTTTGTACTTTTTGACAACTACACAATTCTTTTCTTCCTTCAGGTTTTACGGCATCATGGTTTAGGAAATCACAAACAAATACGTGCGTTATTAGCCACACTGTTTCTATCGTTAATGTTTGCAAAGCGTCTTTTAGTACTAAATCGATGATGATCTATAAGTTTGCAATTAACTTTTTCCCTTTATCTTGTAATTTATTTGTGATATGATTACGAACTCTACAGATTTCCAGCAAGTTTTACTGTAGGTGGTCTAGGGCAACGCATAGCCACTTTACCAGATACAGACACCTATTTTATGACTAACTGCAACCATTTGGAAATTAAGAAGGGCGAGGACTTAGTGGACATCCTGTATATGTATGTGTAGAAAATATTTTAATACTTTTGAATTTGCTTATTCATATGATTTTTCTATTCATATTTGAATCATAATTCTTATAATACATTTGTATTTACGGAATGAGTTTCATTAATTATAGTTTTGTTTTATAATAATAATTGTGATTTTTAATTTTAAGTATTAGATTATATAACTATATGATTATTTTGTACATTTTAATAATTTATACATTATTCCTATATATACAATCTTTTTTGTATTTTAAATTTTTGACCCATATTCCGCACCTTTCAGTATTTTTATACTTGTAAATATAAGAGAAAACTTAAATCCGACTAAATATTAAGTTGGAATTTTAGTAATAATGCTTATTTTAAATTAACTTTTTACCATGTAGTAATTTTTGTTCTGAGTTACCTCCATGAGTTAATATATTGAGTTAAACAACTGGAATGTTGTAAAAAGGCTACAGTTGAGTATGTAATAAAGATGTTGATTAAATTTTGATATGTTTTTCTCACAATTCACTGATTCTTAAAAAGACGAATTTTTTTGAATTAAATAGTATTGATGAAACCTTTAAGGTATTTAAAGTAATGGGTAAGCCCTAATATTCAAGAATATTTTATCTTGATGAGTAACATTCCAAAAACTATAAACAAATCGTTTGAATTCTAAAGTTATATTCCAAATTCTGAATGGAAACATTTTATACATGAAAACAAAAACTTTAGTTTGAAAAAGTAAAAGAAAACTTAATTATTGAAATGTTCCAAAATTATGAATTTCCTGTATACAATTACTTGTGATTATTATTCGAATGATATGGAAAATTATTTATAATAAAAATTAAGTTCTATGAAGATTATTTTTGGAATCTAGTTTTATAAGCTTGCATTATTATGTGCAGCATTTCTTTCTTTTCATTTCACATATCATATAGATAGATGTTATCTCTAAATGTTATGATTACCTCTTTCATCGTATTACTAAACGTTACATTATTATTAACACACAAGTCGTTTTTAGTTTGAATAAACCTTTAATGGTCCCTTAAATTTATTTTACGTGAAACATTAAGAACGGTTGATCTTTAAAGATCTGAATAATTTAAGTATATATATATATATAATTTATTTCTCTCTTTCTCTCAATCTCACTCCCTCTCACCATTTTATGCGATGAAATCAATCGACACTCAATAGGGCAATTTTTTTTTAATTCCGTAATGTATGGAATGCTTCTAAGTTAGAATTCTTTGTCAACTATCATTATGGGTCCCACTTTCACATTCTGTGAGCTTTGGGCTAAGAACCATTAAATAAATCACAAACTCCGGATGTTTTCGACCACATAATTGATTTTCAAATTTGATCCAGAGTGAAATTTAACCTAGATGTAGAAGTGTGTCATGTTTGTCTTTCAAAATCATCAACATTGCCATTCTAGAAAACATATCAGTCTTATCTTTGTTTTTATAAATTTTCCCATAAACATTACTGTGTGATTTCGGAGTGTTACTTACCAAAACGATATCTTACCATTTGTTCTTATAAAAGAGATTGGATTGTTTTGTAAATATTAAATACACTATTTAAATTTTTACTTAAAATTATAAATTTGAAAGAAAAGATTATAATTAAATTTTAAAATTATTTACTTAGAAAAATTTAATTTTTTTGTAAATATTTATCAAAAATTATTTTTTTTATTATCTTTATATAACCACTTAGTTAATTCCAATTTATTGACACATTATTTTAAAAATAAATCATATTTTTTGTTTCAATTTCTAAAATTCAGTTTGCAAAGTAAATAAATATTGTTATCCTTCATTAATATTATTCTTGTAAGAGTTTTTTAGTGTCATAAATATTTGACTGGCTTAATCTTAACCTCTAAATTAAATATCTGCAGTTAAAATATTTTCGACAATAATATTATCATTATCGAAAGACAATAAAATTAAAGGCAAGCTGATCAAGAGACACTACAGATTCATTCTTTGCATATTATACTTATATTATTCTTTTTGACTCATATATCAAGTTCTTCTAAATTTTTAAGCTCTTTCTACCTAAAAGTTAGGAAATATATCCAATAAAGATAATTAAAACTCATTGTATTAATAAAAATTTGCATTCTTTTAATAAAAAGGTAATTTTTTCTCAGTGTGTAAATTAAAATTTGAGTTATCCAGTAATTATGCTATACGTCATTTAAATATTAAAATTTCGAAGTGAATTCATCCTAAAGCAACTGAAATAAAAGGCATTTTATGGTATAAATGAATGTAATCAAAGGTGAAATTGTTAATTAACACTATGTAAAAGGCTATTCAATCGTATCCAACATTTTACAAGTGATATTTGTTCTCCTTTTTAAATAAATATTTTTCTAGTAAGTCGAAATCTTTTGATATTCAAATCTCTAAAACTATTCCTTTGTATATTTCGGAATAAACCCTTAAAATATGAGACTTGAAATTTTTCAAATAAATAGAAATATAGTTAGAATTGAAAAACCAGGAAATACCTAAAATGGTTTTGGAAAGAAAGTATTTTATGAATTTTTCAAAATGCATTCTCTGAAAAAGTAAGAAATTTTACTATAAAGAAAGCGAAATCGTGTTCATGTCAAAGCAAGTTGTACAATTGTATGTGTATATATATATATGTGATATTATTGATATTGATATTATTATTCATTATTGTGTGTGTGTTATTATTGTGTGTGTAGTGTAGTAGTATTATTGTGTGTATTATGAACTCATTGCATAGATATCCTGTAAAAAGGATAATTCTATCTATTACAATATTTTTTTAAAGTATAATTGATGTCTACAAATTATACTCTACACGAAGTCTCGGTAAAATGCGGTTGGACTGTTATATGGCACTCTCAATTTACACTCTGTCCAAAAAATTCTTTGAAGTCTTGCATTGTTCTTGCTGATATAACTATGGTGACAAGAAAGTGGATTCCTTGTAAGGAGAAGATAGAGTTGACATTTTCTGACATACACAATGTTAACATTACTCCTATTCATCTCTTCGAAAAAGGTCAATGATTCATTTCACCGGAAGTAATAGATAAAACTTTGAAGCTACTGAGAGTAAACTTTGTGATACATTTTTTGTCACACTTGAATGCCATAAGAATTTTTGCATCTGATAAATTGTGTCAGTTACAGTAATTTGAATCGGAAATTATTCTCGCACTTTGCTAAAAGATTTTCATTAATTTATTTATGCATTGTGTGTTTATTTTGAAGTTTGTTTAGTAAAAATCGATACAAATGGCACAAAGGCAACAAATACCCATCAAAGTGAAATTCAACTTCTTAAAAGATATAGATAGAGGTAGCAATTAAGATGAGGTTTGCAAAGTACGAATTTTCACAATCCACTGTTGCAAAATTTTTAAAAAACCTGAAGTAAATTGAAAACATTTTCATTTCTAATGATATCTATCCACAATGAAAGAGTATAAAATTAGCTTCAAACTATGAAGCAGGTGCTGCCACGTTTAACTTGCTTAGACAAAAAACTGTCTTTGAATGTACCTGTAAATGTGCTAATTATTTGCAAGAAAACCAGAAAATTTGCATATATGATAGGAAACACAAATTTCAAAGCTAGCAATAAATGGCTAACGAGTTTTCAAGACCGACATGGGATATCTATCTTTGGGGTTGCATGGTGAACAAAAATCAGTGCTACTGGATGACTCACGCATGTTCCGTCAGAGAGAAATGTGTAAAATTTTTGAAAAATATTCCATTGATTATGTGTATGCCGCAGATGAGACGGGGTTATTTTTTCAGATATTACTCAAACGAACATTAGTTTTCAAATGAGAAACCTATAAAAGGGGCAATATATACAGAGATTTACAGTATTCTTTTGTACAAATATGTCCAGAAAGGATAAATTTTATACCTCTTATAAATGGAAGATCCTTAAAGCCAAATTGTTTTACAAAACATTAAGAGCATACCAGTAGATTACATTGCAAACAAGTGAGCTTGGATGACTTAAAAAATATTTAATGAATGGTTATTCAAACTAGATAAAAATATGAAATTGAAGATGAAAACCATTGCTATTTTAATTGACAACTGTTTTACACATAAACCTATTCCAAAATTGAAGATTGTAGAAGTTTATTTCTTTCCACCTAACACTACTGCAGTTCTACAGCCTTTCAATATGAGCATTATAAAATTCTTCAAAGAGTATTGCAGTAAACTATTAGTGCATAAAATTATATTTAATATTCATTAAAAACACAACTATACTGTTGCTGTAAAAGATACATGTGAATGGGTTGCTGGGAGTTGATGTGAAATGATGCACCACGGTCCATTTTTAATCATTGGAAAAAAATTGGCGTCATTAAAAATGACGAAGAGAGTCAAAGTGAAATTTCTTGCGAGTATTCTGAGCAAGAAAATTCTTTTTCAGGTCTTCGAAATTCCTTGACTGATTTCATTAAGAAGATAAAAGTAAAAAAAAGTTTAAAATATCTGTTCATGATTACATAAATATTGATGATGAATGACACATCTTCTTGATATTAACTGATAAATACATTCTTTCAGAAATAAGAAATTATTATGCTGAAGTAGAAGAATCGAAAGACGATGATGATGTAAATGAAAAGGTTGATTCGAATACTGTGAAATGTCCTAGAGAAGCCATGTACTCAAAAAAATCTCTTCATAAGATTATTTCTAGCTTACCTAATGTACCAGAGGAGCATCCGAATTCTTCGTTTTTTCTTCATGCGATAGTCTCTGGATAATGCATTCAAATAGCAAAAATTTCTGATTTCTTTTCGCAAACTGCCAAGTAAATAAGTGTTAATTAATAGATAAGTATTTTCATTTTTTTATTCTATCTAATATATTTTACAGAAACCCTTTTGGGGTATTATTTGCTTATACATTAAAAATCTATTATTTAAATATGCGACAAAGTCCCTGACGTGATCAGAAATCTGGGCAAGGGTACTTCTCTAATATTTGGAGGGGAGTGGAGATTGTAAAAATTACTCAAAACTATATACATGTTGTTCTCACTATTTTATACATATATTATTATTTGTGGGTACATGAAGGGTTACTGATTGAAAGCTTAGTACCCTTGGTGATGCTACTGGAAATGAAAAACAAAATTCGTTTCGTTCTAGTATTGATTTCTTCTATAACGATAATTCTCTTTAGAAAGATATATTATTTTGGTCCCCAAAATATCGATACAGAGAGATTTCGCTATACATACATATATATCCCCTTCAAAGACTGTCTAAAGGGGAAAGAAACGCTTTCCCAGGCCTGCGCACTCTGAAAGTATACGCACACACGGTATCGGACGGTTTTCCTTATTAAGCTTAATTTCTTATACATATTAATATAAAATCATCTCTGCAATTAAACACGCTGAAACTTACAGATTATTATCAATGATAGCATTTAAATATGCGGAAGTAAAATTTTTGTGATATTAAAGAAAATATAATCATTTTGATAAAAAAAAAATTATATAGCAGTAAAAATAACAATATAAATCACAAAAAAAAAGTTATTTTACGAGTACTTCAAATATAGATAAAATATTAGAGAATTAAATACAAAAAAAATGTATAAAATAAAATTACAAAATACTTAAAACTTTTGAAGCTGATGAAGCTCGAATTCCCCTGATCCAGCAACAAAAACAAGCAAACAAAAAAACTTGGAAACAAAAGCGTGAATTTTAGGTCAACTCTCTTTGGAACGATATTTGAAAATATAATGGATTTGAACCGCCATCTAGTGACCATTAAAAGTTCAAATATAGTGTTCTAATTTAAAATCCAACCAGTGTGATCATGGGCCCCTTTAGCACGCAAACACCCGTGACAATAGGATACTGTTGCCGTGAAGGGAGAATCGCGCGTTCACGTCCTGAACGGGATTTTTTTATATATATATTTCTGAAAACATACAATTTTTATGAGCTTAACTAAAATTACTGGTGAAACTTTGCCAAACAATTTTTTGTTACACGAAACGCTAATAAAAAAAACACAGATTTATTCAGAAGAAAAAGAAATATTTAATAAAAATACTCATTTAAAACTAGACGCATATCAAGAATAAATATTATAAACAAAAAAATAAAATTATTTTATAAGAATACTCAAAATATTACAAAATTACTGAAATTCACAACTAATTCTGTATAAAGCATCTAAATCTAATATGTAAGGTCGTCGACACATCTTCAAAGGAAAATAAAGTGAATTTCAAACACTATTTATCAGAATACTAATTGAAATAAATCTTTTTTTTAAAAAAAAGAACTATTTAAATATTAAATAAGTAAAGGAGGGGAAAAGAAGAAAATCAATGAAAAATTTGAGAAAAGAAATATAATTTCATTTATAAAATAAAAATATATTTTAAAGGAATCAATAGCAAAGAGCATGTTTTATTTTGTAGCAATTATATTTTAAATTACATTTAATCGATTGCAATGGTTATGTCACGTAAAATATGGAAGTAAAAAATGTTTCCGAAACTATTAACACACATGGAACTATTCGAATTTCATGATATTTTTCTTTACGTTGCTACTTTTTCTGATTTATATATATAACACATCGATCAATAACTCCCGAGTCTAAAATTGAAAACAACATTTTTTTTGCAAAATTTTTTTTTATTCATCAACATAACACCTTTTGTTAATCATCTTTTAGGGTGATACAATCGTTCCAACGCTTTTCCAAATCTTTTTTTTTTTTATTTTTTTTTTTTCCCC
>BMAW01049143.1:0-16212 GCA_019974015.1 Nephila pilipes
AGGGTTTTTCATTCGTGTGAGTGAGCAAATGGCATTTTAAATGAGATATTGATGGAAATCTTTTTGGACAAAATTCACACAAATGTGATTTTTTTTTGGTGTGAACTGCTTCATGTCGTTGTAAATTTTTCAAAGAAAGTAATGTTTTGTTACATATTTTGCAGGTATATATTTTTTCTTTAGAATGAATCCTCAGATGATGCTGAAACTTTCTTTTAGATAGAAAATTCTTTTGGCAATGTTGACAAATGTGAATATTTTCTCTGCTGGTGATGTGACTCCAATTCTTCCAACTGAGCCAAAGTTTTGGTAAGATGTTTTGTATTCATCTGAAAATATACATTATTAGAAAGAGGCAATTTCCTTTTAAATTTCTAATACAAATATCACACAAATTACACTTATTGCGGGAATCAAATAATAAAAGAAAATCGTAATATTCTCCGAAAAAGGTATTACAGTCTCAAGGATTTATATCCCTTCAATTAGTACTTTTCATGTTAAACTTAAGTACATTTAGACATCCAAACTTCTACTTGAACTGTAATTATAGTCAAGTGCTACACTAGTTTTACTGGATATTTGATGGCTTGCAGTTAGCAACATCGTTAGTTTATTGGTCTATTTTTACTGAACACATGGGAACATTGAGGAAATCAATTTGAAAGTACTCTTTTTTAAGAAGCTAGCTTGTGATGATCAATAGAATAAAAGTCCTGAAAGGTAAACAATTTTGAAACTAATCGTTATCCGGACAGATCTTTCAAAGAATATACGGATTATTTTTATTGAAACAATAAAGACGATCGAACAAAAGAAGAAAACCTGTCTCGCTGTTATTTTAAATATTGGTAATTAGAAAATTCTCAGTCATAATTTAATTAGTTGTAGTTTCCTTTATTAAATAATTCATTTGGCTTATAAGCGCATGATGGACCATCTTAATGATCATGATTTCTCATGAAAATGTCTGAGTGTTCATGCTAGAGTTCGGGGCGAGTACAATTTTAGTCAAGTTTGGGGCCGGAGTCCTGGTACCATTAAAGACCCATCTCAGCATTTTGAAATGTTTGGATATTTTAAAAATACTTCTAATTTGGATGAGACGGAAATTAAAATAGCAAGCGAAAAAATATCAAAATTTTACGTTAAAGACATTAATGGAGAGGAGCTGAACTTGGAATGTCAACATTTCAAGTCATATATGACCACTAGCTGATACCCGCCCGCTTCGCTGGGCAGACGATAATATTATATTTTGGAACCTATACATAAAATATCAAGAAAATTGAAGCATTGAAACGACCTTTGTGTTCTCTAGATGGTTTTTTATCGGCATTAATTATAACCTTTAACTCCTTTTGGTCTTTAGGAACTGAATCAACAGCAGCTTTGAAATCGTGAATATACCTGTTATGTTCATGTAGCTCCTTTTGTAATTGGCTGATTCTGGCTTAACACCTGGGAAAATACCACAATGAATGTTTCTTTCACATTCATCATCACAGAGAAAGTAAAACTGAAGAAAAGAAGGTTGTTGAGAAGGCTCAGCCAATAGGCTACCTATCCTGTGGTATACCTGGCCCTGGACTTTAAATGTTGGCATAAAATTTCCTTCCTTCAATTATTTTGCTCCGAATGACGTCATCTGAAAACATCCATTATACTTGCGAATTGTAGAAAGAAAATGTTCTGAAAGCTGATCCTTATGGCTAAGAAGACTATTCAAAGGTTCAGGGAAGGATCTAATAACAGGAAGCAGGACTTGACCACCACTCCAGCACATTCCTGGAGGTTCTTCTATCCTTTTAAAGCACGGCACCTCGAACAGGGCAAACGTTTTCCGATACTGACAATTTTATCATTTGAATAGTCAATATATATTTCATATTTAAAACCAGACAAATTTTTGGAAGTCCATGGCGCTAAATTAACTTTTGATCTTTTATCATTGTATTTAATTACAGCTGCCTGATTCACGTGGGGGGTATTAGAAAAGTATTTTCTTACGCTCTATGTACTTCAGGATGGCTTTTAGTATATTTTGAAGCAGCTTCTCTATGTTCTTCAGGATGACTTTGAATATATTTTGTAGCAGCTGGTCTTACTTGTTTATATCTAATTGAATTTGTGAATCTTTTTCTTCATTTCTTTTACCTTTATTTAGTTGAAGAAATATTACATCATTAATAATTGATTCACTTGAACTTGAAAAATCAATGTTAGATATTGATTGAGTCATTGAAACTAACACAGACACATTTTCTTGAGGCTGAAACACTAAAGATGACACATTTTCTTCATTTTGTTTCACATTATCATAACCAGGATTAACTTTACTTCTATTTCTTAATCCAACTATTTAAATAAAACATCAAAATGACAACTATTACAGTTTCCAGTAAAACGTAATATTTTTTCCCCCTGAATTGTTTCCCCAACAGAAGCTAAATGGCAGCCACCTTGATAAACTTCGAACTGATAGGGAAATAGCTCTGCCGCCGCCATAATTTAGCAAATAGATCCATACGTGTTTGGTTTACACATTTCGGTAAAATATAAATCGTTAGTATTATAAGGGGCGCCAGATAGCATTTGAGTGTAGCATTTAAACCGATCCCAGTTGTCAAACACGTGAGAAACAATAATATTTCTCATTTTATACGCCATCGATATGTCACCGAACACCAGCAAAGACAGAGACGAAAATAAACATGCTCCGTCGCCAAGAATTTTAAAAACTTTGAAAGGAGTAGGTATTCCATCGATCCAAATATATTCAACATCCATTATTAAGAACTATAACTGAAAAGTAAATATGAAAAATCAATTTTTATTAACCTACAATGAAATACTTTTCAAGTTAAAAAATATAACCGAAATTAACTTTTTTAAATCAAATTATTTTAAAATTCAACAAAAAATACTAACAAAAAAATGAAGTATAATAAAAAATTTTAGCAAAAAGTCACCCGTATTACGTGATCCTTTTTGCAAAAGGATAACTCTTACGGTAGCAGCATATCTGGAACTGCAATTGAATAGACAGAATAGCTCTTAAAAATCATAGCATTAAAAATAATTCTGTATTCTGAAAACAATAAAATATCCAGCCATTTTAAAAAATGTTTATTTCCTAGAAAACAAAAACTAAAAATTACCAAAATACAGAAACAAAACTTTTGCATGATATTTACATTAGGTTACAATTAATGCATACATCAAAATATATATTTTGATAGCTACTTATTTTTTTTATTAATGACATGAATAACATACCGTTATTATTCATTTGTTAAAAGCCAACTTCAATAACTTGGTTAGATTGCGTTTAGATTTACAAATGTAGTTTATCAATCATTATTAATAATAAAATACTTTTCTCATAAATTTAAAACTTACGCCTAGGTTCCACAACAATAAAAATTATCGTTTGCTCAGCAAAACCGAAATCAGCTGGGGTTACCATAGTATAGCTTTTTAAAATTCACAATGCAAGGTCATTGAAATGCTTCTACTTGGCGGTGGAAGATATTTGGTGATATTTTGCAAAAAAGAGCCTCTTCTCCAAAATCTTGCCAATCATCCATCAGCGCTTCAATATTAAATTATTTGGTATTTTTCCATTTCGCACGCGCAAATCTTGCAAGTAAACTTAATTGGTAGCGATACTCAGTATACATTTAAAAAAATATATTCCGTTTGGCGTTGGTCATGTAATTTTTGGCGATCAAGTCGCCAAAATGACATAACCGATGGGTAAGAAAAGATTAACCGATGATAACTACATTTTGGTTAAGAATTCCATAAAATCCGTTCTTAGTGAGCGTCTACATTGCAAAATGAGTAACTGTACCAAATTTCAAGTCAATCGGTTGTATAGTCTTAGAGATATCGTGATGAGTCAGTCAGTGGTATTTCGCTTATATATATATAGAAGATTAAAGATTAATGCGAAAAGCTGGGGAAAAAAGCAAAGAGAAGAAATAGGGAAAAGAAAGATTAATAAAATTGTAATTCTACACACGCAGATGAAGAACAGTTGTTGAATGAGGTGACTGGAATTGGGATCAACATGCATGTATAACTAAAGACTGTTCACAGTGTTTCCCTATATTGAAATAATAATGAGAATTTTCTTATGAATGATGATTACTAACGCAAGTGGTGAGTGTTCATTTTCAAAACTCAAACTGGTTAAAAATGAAATGAGAAATCAGATGACTCAATCATGTTTGAATAATTTAAGCTTGATGAGTATTGAAAATGAAATATTATTAACAATTGATTTTGAAGACATAATTAATTATTTTGAAAATTTAAAATATAGAAAATGAATTTTCTCATAAAACCTCATTTTACTGTGGATTGCTTTTATTGAACTGTATATGTATATACATCAAATTAGATTAAAGGGTCGCAGATGGGGACTATTTTTCATAAGGGCCCATGGCCTCAACAAGTCTTAAGACGTCCCTGATTCTTGTCACTAAGTATTACTATTTAAATACATAAGCTGATATTACAATGAATAAAATATTTAAATTTGTCTTTTATGACAAGAGTCATCGAATAATAAATTTTCTCTGATTAAAAGCAATTTCATAGAAAGGAGTGACTCCTTAAATTGAATCGAGCCTTTGTGCCTTTTTTTAAATTTTATTTGGACAGTAAGAACAATGAATAGCAATCAAAAGGAAATGAAAGATCGAATAAATATATCAAGTTATTAATCCTGAATTACCGAAAATCCGAATATGTGCATTACCAGAATGCTCTATCTCAAGAGAATAAGAAAAAATAATTCCAAGAACAAGATTATCTTTAAAAGAATGCTAAGTAAATCCATGCTTCGAATTACAAATCAACAACATATTCTTAAAAAAGTAATCTTTGCCGTTAGAGGAAAATGAGCAAATATTGCCGATTTTTTAAATAAACTACAAAACGACTTTACTCCAACCTCGATAACTCAGCTGTTTCTGGTCCGATCGACTTAAAATTTTGACACGTTTCAAGCAAAGGTTAGTACTCTAGAAAGACCTGGTTACTGGTTTACTACGAGCGCCATCTCTGGGTTAGTCTTGGAACTTATTGATCCATGTGTTAATTGAGGATAGTGATGTGTTCAAAAATGACAACGAAGCTGTGAAAAGTGCTGTAGAGGATGTCTTAGAAAATAGAAATAAAAAATCCGATCAGGATAGTGAAATAGAAATTGAGCGTTTAAAAATTGAAAGAATTAAATTGGAATTACAATTAGCGCAAGTGAAGGCTAATGGAAATAATACTTCTTTTGATCAGGGGTGTAAAAGCGAACCAGAAGAATCACTGGATAGCTTAATAAAAAGTGTGAGGACGTTGACTATTAAACCGCCAAGTAAGTCCCAAGATTGGGGTTTCTTTTTTACTTCGTTAGAGAGAGCATATAGTACTAAAAAGGTACCTGAGAAATTTAAAGCTGAGATTTTGTTGAATTTGTTAGGGGATAGAGCCGCTAATATTTTAACTTATATAGAGGAAAAAGATTTAAACAATTACGACGAAGTAAAATCTATTGTTTTGAGAGAATTTGAGCCAACCGCGCAAGCAGTATTAGAGAATTTTCGAAACGCTTCTAGAGTAAACGAAACTCACGTGCAATTCGCTTCGCGTTTAACAACTAGTTTCGAATACTATTTAAAATTGAGAGAAGTAGCGAGCTTCGAAACCTTGAAACAACTAATAGTATCGGATAAATTGTTCCAAACATTAGATAGAGATATAGCCACGCATATTAGCATAAGACAAAATCAAAAATGGTTTACCCCTCTTGAGTTAGGCAAAGAGTGTGATTTATATTTTGCATCAAAAGCGAAGCCCTTAAATGAGACGAGAAAAGACCAAAAAATTTATAATAATAAATTTAAAACTGCATCTAAAGTATTTTTCAATGAGGTAAAAAATAAAAATTGTGATATATGTTTGAAAGATGAAAATCATCCGGTTTATGCTTATCCGCGATTTAAAGCACTGTCGGTTAATGAGCGAATAGAGGTAGTGAAAAATAAAAAACTTTGCTTCAAATGTTTAATGCCCAATTGCAGAGTTAAAATATGCTCGTACAGAAATTGTTTTTGTGGCAAAGCTCACAATAAATTAATTCATTTTCCAAAAGAGGCAAAAAGTGCTTTGTCTACGAAGGCGGATGCGTCGGATATCGTAAATAATTCGCCGTCGGGGGGAAAAATTACTGAGCAAAGTTCTACTCTCTCCCTCAATAAGTGGATTACGCCTTTCGTTGGAACAAATTTAATCGAAAATAAAAATGTAATCTTGTCTACTGTAAAATGTTTGATAAAAGACAGATGTTCGCAGTGGCAAGAAGTGAGATGCATGCTCGATGTAGGCTCGCAGATTTGCATTATGACTCAGCAATGCTTACAAAGGTTACAACTAAAAAGTGAAAGGATAAATCAATCTATTTCTTGCATTAATAATGCTTCGCTGTCAGTTAATCGCAGAGTTATAGCAACTGTGGCGAATAAAAATAAAAGTTTTGAAAGAAATATTTCCATGTTAATAGTACCAAAAATAGCGGATTTAATTCCCCATCAAAAATTAGATACGTGTGTGCAAATTCCAGAATCTATTGAGCTTGCGGATTCTAATTATAATATACCAGGAAAAATAGATATTTTAATTGGTGCTGAATACTTTTATGATATAATAAAGATTGGTAAATTAATTGCAAAGAATGCGAATATGATATTACAAGATTCGGTTTTTGGGTATATTGTGGGAGGTAGTATTCCAAGATCAAATAAATTAGATTCTAATTATTGTGGTTTAATATGTGGGGCAGATGACTTAAATTCAAACTTGAGAAAATTTTGGGAGATTGAGGAAATAGAAAACGATTTACCTAAGAGTAAAGAAAATTCTGTATGTGAGGAACATTATGCGCGAACGCATAGGAGAGATAAGTCAGGAAAATATATTGTGACTATGCCATTTAAAGAACATCCTTCATGTTTAGGGAATTCAAAAGATTTTGCTGTAAGGCGATTTGAATCGTTATGGACTCGTTTGTCTAGAGACCAAGAGTATTTAAACTTGTATTCCAATTTTTTAAAGGAATATGAAGAATTAGGACATATGACTGAAGTCAGAGATAGTGCTGAGGTCGGTGTGACATATTATATGCCTCATCATGGCATTTATAGGCCTCATAAAAGTACAACAAAATTGAGAACAGTATTTAATGCTTCCACCTTGACTACTAGTGGAAAATCCTTAAACTCCATTCAATATAACGGTGGAGTTACCCAAGATGATTTGTTTACATAATTAGTGAGATTTTGTGGAAGGAGGGCACAAAATGATTAGTAGAATTTTGTGGAAGGAGGGCATTAATGAACCGGTTAAAGTATACCAACTTAATACCGTAACATATGGAACAGTTAGTGCTCCCTTCCTAGCGATGCGAACTCTGAAACAAATTTCGCTTGATGAAGGAAAAAACTTTCCAATTGCTGCATCGGTCCTGTGTGAGGACTTTTACATGGACGATGTTTTGAGTGGTGCAAATACATTAGTGGCGGCAAAAACTCTGCAACATCAGCTTATTGAGATTTTAAAAACCGCTCAAATGTCTTTACACAAATGGTGTGGGAATAATTCAGAGCTTACACCAATAACGGAAAAGGAATACGAATTCTCATCTACGGATGAAATAAAAACTTTAGGAATTTCTTGGAAGTCTAGAACGGACTGTTTTACCTTTAAGGTAGAAGTGGAGCAAAATGCTCATCCTACTAAAAGATCAGTTTTATCCATCATCGCTAGACTTTTTGATCCACTTGGATTGCTTGGTCCAGTGATCACGAAGGCCAAAATTTTCATGCAACAATTGTGGTTGCTGAAAATTGATTGGAGTGAGGCGCTTCCTACGAAAGAAGCTTGTGAATGGAAAGAATTTGTGAAATCTTTAATGATGTTGAATGATATGAATATTGAAAGATGCATTGTGATTCAAAACGCTAAAGTGATTGAACTCCATGGCTTCTGTGATTCGTCCGAAAAGGCGTATGGGGCTGCAATATACGCCAGAACGGTCAATTCGGTTGAAATTAAAGTAAAGCTAATTGCGAGCAAGTCACGTGTAGCTCCAATTAAGCAAGTAACAATACCTCGATTGGAGTTATGTGGTGCTGTTTTATTGACAAAATTAATGCATAAAGTACAGAATGCATTAAAAATGGATATTACATCAGTCTTCTATTGGTCTGACTCTACAATAGTTCTTTCGTGGATGAAAAAAGAACCTAGGGAATTAAAGACTTTTGTGGCGAATCGAGTAGTGATTATTCAAGAGTTTACCAAAATAAACCAGTGGCATCATGTTCCTTCAGATTTAAACCCCGCAGACATCCTTTCGAGAGGACTTGATCCAGAGAAAATTCAATTAAGTGACTTGTGGTGGTTCGGTCCATCATTTCTTCAAGAGTGCCTTGTGAACTTCCCTGGTGATAGCTACGATCTTCACAATAGTGAGTTATACCAAAGAGAGCTAAAGGATCATCAAGGAGAACCAGTTTGTCTTTTAGTGCACAACAGTGAGATTCTTCCCATTATTAATAAGCGTTCTTCATTTACGAAACTACAAAGAATAATTGCATGGTGCATGCGATTTAAGGAAAATGCAAGAAATCCCTTACAGAGAACTACTGGCAACTTAACTGTACCTGAATTATCTGCAGCTTTAATTTGTTTAGTGAGAAGTGTGCAATTTGTGTATTTTTCAAAGGATATTCAGTGTATTATGAAAGGGGAAAAATTATCCAATTCCAGTAAATTATTAAATTTGTCTCCATTTCTTGACGAGAAGAATGTACTCCGTGTTGGCGGAAGACTGCAACATTCTGAACTACCTTTAAATCATAAACATCCTATGTTAATCCCTAATAACTGTAATATTTGTGATTTGATTATTGATCATTATTATGTGTTTTATCTCCATACAGGTGTTGAGGCCACACTGGCTAACTTACGTACACAATTCTGGATCACAAATGGTAGATCCACAGTTAAAAGAGTATTGCATAAATGTTTAAAATGCCTTAAGGTAAGTGCTAAGGCTGAAAACCAAATGATGGCAGATTTGCCCAGTGCCAGAGTAAACATTTCTAGAGTATTTTCTAAAGTCGGTATTGATTTTTGTGGACCATTTAGTATTAAGTTGTTTTCTGGTCGATTTAAAAAATTGTATAAATGTTATGTATGTATATTTATATGTTTTGTTGTTAAAGCAGTTCACCTTGAAATTGTAAGTAGTTGTAGCTCAGATGCTTTTATGGGTGCTTTAAAACGATTTATTTCCCGTAGAGGAAAACCCAGTGATATCTATAGTGATAATGGTAGAAATTTCGTGGGAGCAAATAATGAGTTAAAGAAAATATTAAAAGATTTATTCAATAAGGAAAATACAGGGAAATTTGAAACATTCAGTGCCTCAGAAGGCATCAATTGGCATTTTAATCCACCTGCTACCCCTCATTTCGGAGGTTTGTGGGAAGCAGGCATTAAATCATTAAAATCGCACCTAAAAAGAGTTGTAGGAAATGCCGTTCTTACTTATGAAGAATTGAGCACCCTTGTTACCCAAGTAGAGGCAATATTAAATTCTAGACCTCTTAGTAGTATTTCTAGTGATCCTAATGATGATTTTATTCTCACCCCAGCCCATTTTTTAGTTGGATCGTCGTTAACAGCATTACCAGATCCAGATTTAACTGAGGTACCAATGAATAAGTTAAATAGATGGCAATTGGTACAAAAGCTTACTCAAATATTTTGGAGAAAATGGTCATCAGAGTATTTAAATCGTTTACAATCACGTGTCAAATGGCACAAAGGTGAGAAAATGTTTAAAGAAAATGAAATTGTACTGGTAAAAAATGAGGATAACTTTAAAACTCTTAATTGGAACCTAGCAAAAATAATTAAGGTCCACGCAGGTGAGGATAATATAATAAGAGTTGTAACATTGAAATCAAACAAAGGTATATATCAACGTCCAGTAAACAAGATTATTAAATTACCTTTTTATGATTGATTGTCAATTTGAATTGTATATGTATATGTGTTACTATTCATTATTATTGTATTTAATTGTTTGAATATTTTCTATTGTGAATTAATAATGTGTACTTTGTATTATGTTGAAAATTTTTCAAATTTGTCAAGGCGGGCGGTATGTTGTGCCCCCTGACCGCTTTTGTGAAACGGCGCTGCTGTCGCCTTGCAATGAAAATGAGAGCAGACGCGACTGAGCGCGCAGAGTATGCGGTTGAAATAAAATATGAGAAATTTTATACAGTCCACTTAGTGTGTATTATTTTAATGAGATAAGTTTTCTAATAAGGAGCTATCGAGGGCCAAACAACATCAGTTTCGAATTCTGCTGCATTAAAAAGTTTCAAATACGATTGTATCCTGTATATTGATTGTATTTTCAAAAAATACATTCTTTACACTATTTTCGAGCTTGTTTTACTTTTTAAAAAATGTTACAACATTTTTAGAAGAACATTTTAAATGCTGTTAAAGAAATTTAAAGAGATTTTGTGCTTTAGAAAGGAGGAGGAGGTATGTCACACACACTGCAAATGATATTTACTGTATACCATTTTATAAAGAAATTACAGTTTTATTATTTGAAGTAGTTGATAATTATTACAGTTTTGAAAACATTATTTTATCATGATTGAAAGCCATAAAGCTCATCAATTTGTGATGATGACCTCGAGGTATACGGTTCTGTTCTTTTTTTCCCCGTGGGATTTACTGTCTGTAGTAAACACGGGTGACGCACCCTGGGGATACGCTATCGATCTTTATCTATTCTCGACTCTTTCTTGACAAACAATTTCTCTTTTTTCCATTTTTCAAACATCTGGATCAGTTACATCTTGTTCGGCGCAGAATAGATGTATCTAGTTCTCACGCCATAAAACTTCACCACCTCTCACTTATCAATTTTTGGGGATAGTATCGAAAAATATAGACTGAATTTTTATAAGTGAGATTTTGTTTTTCTCTCTCTTCTTTATTTTTTCATTATAATTCTAAAGCAATTTTTACTTTTATTTCATAACTTTTCAAATATGAAATTAAAACAAGAAAATATTGAAAAACATATTTATTTTAAATATTTATTTCAATGAAAAAAAATGTATAAACCTACCTAATTTAATTTTGAGGCATGTTAAAATAAATAGACGGTATAAAACTTATGGGGAAAGAGTGTGTTGATAAAACCGTCAATTCCCCATAATTTCCTTTCAGAAGGTGTGCGGAATGCAAGCAACTTTTCTGTCGTTCCAGAGTTGTCGTTAACATTTCACTTTAGCCATTAAATTAATTAGCCACACCGAAAGCGTAAAAGAAATTTAAAATGTTGGAACTTTTAAATAATACTTATTTTAATGTAAACAGAAACATCTCCAATCATTACAACAATACACCGATTCTAAAATTTATAGAACAACTCATAATAAAAATAATGTTTTTGTTACAAATTCCCAGGAGCAAATCTCTTCCATAATCTTTTAAGCAAACGATTTTTTTTTGTAATATTTACTCTTGTCCTTTTTGAGAGGCAAAGAACCACTCATTTATCTCAACTTAGCATTTACAAATTTAAAACTTAAGTGAGTGGAGAAAAGATCGTCTGCTCCTTTTCTTCAATTCTTCTTACAGCTCCGCAGTCAAAATGGCATCAAAAAATGACTTATGAAGTCGCCACAAACTTTTATCTGCTCTCTCTCTCTCTCTCTCTCTTTCTGTTCTTTGAAATTGTTTTTTTTTTTTTTTTTAATTTCAATAAATGTCAAATTTGATTAACATTTTCCAAAATGTTATTTACTATTTTCTTATTTAAGAAAATAGTCATATTAGTCATAAGTTAGTCATTTTTTTTTATGCTAAATTCAAGTTAACAATATTTGAATCAACGTCTTTTGACTGTAAATGTAATCTGTACACACTTTTCTCACGGATGACGTTATCTAGGATTAATTCAGTGAGGGAAATTTAAAAGCATTTTTCAAAAAATAACATACAAAATACAGATTCGTGTTTACCTTTCCTCATTTTGTATTGTTGTAATCAAGTATATTTTTAACTATTTTATAACTATGTAAATATAATTATAATTTTTACTTTCAATTCTGTGATTAATAGGTGACAGATAGTTTAAGTTTAATTTTTAAAAAAATGTGTTGTTTTGTTGTAAACGCTGGTTAAAATTCAAATTTGTAATAAAACTTCAATATATTAAATTACAATTTTCGAATTTAAAGTATGATTGACCATTTTATAAATAAAGAAATGTTTTTTTAAGAAAATGAAAAATACATACTCTATGAAAGTACAAAATTTCTTTTCAGATTCTTTTCGGCTTAACACACATTAACTACTTTCGCCCTTGGAAGTACTACAGATTCCAGAAAAAAACTATGGAGAAAAAAAAAATATTTATTGCGTCTTGTTTTGAAACATTGAATTAGTCATAATAAAAGAAAAAACTAATTTTTTGGATTCAGTTGTATAATTTTCTATTCTAATAACGATAAAATAAAATCTTTCATTTTCCATTAATATGTTCTATTTAATTTCGTTATTTCAACTATGTTTCAGTAGATGGTAAACAATGTTTGAATGAAATTATATGGAACTCCAATCAATAGGTAAGTTTTGCTATACTGATCAAGCATAAACATAAATTTTTTTTTGTAAAATAGATTTATAGTACAAATACTGCAAATTTATGTGTTCAAAGCTTTTCAAATCCGTATTCCCCACAGACTTAAAAAAATTCCAGTTTAAATTTCTTAAGAATTTAATTTAATGTCGATTTTTTTTTTTTTCTAAGGGACATATGTTAAGTTTTTTTTAAACATTTTCGAAGGCATATTTTGATGCTGTATAGTGAACATAACAAACAACTTTAACATGTTCTAATGTTTGTTGTGTTTCTAATAAATTTATTTCAGACATTTAAGGAAAATTATAATTATTTCTAAGACCCCTCGTGTTGCTTCTTATTGCAGTGTTAATAAAACAATTAATAAATAAATACTATTAAAATTAGATCATTAATGAGCGCCAGCCATGGCCGGCCATCTGGGGTTTGCGGCGGATGCTATGCACCAAGGCCCCATCATCATCAAGAACTAAAATAATGTACTCATACACATAAAAATATAACAATATTCCTATCGTTGTCAGTATGACGAGAAGTACATTTTATCGTAAACATTATTATTGTGTAAGTCTCTGAATTTCGACAGTCTTCAAACTAATTCTTGATAATGCGAGTGTTATGTTTTTGTTATTTGATTCGGTGAACACACACACACAATATAGAAGTTAATAAGCACTATTATTGCATCTGTTAACTTCCCTACTTAAAGCCCGCCTCTAGAGGGCGTTCATTTGTAAAAGGAAGAGAGTTTGATGTCACACGATCCCCTCAGACGGGTCCTGGCCGAATCTTCGAGAGGAGCTGTTGTAAACGAGCGGTAGTAAGGAGTGTAAATAAATTGGTTGTTGTTATACAACCTGATGTGTTTTTGTCTTAAGACAACTGTGAACTGTAATCTAATGATTATCAACTAAGTTAACAAAAAGTATAAGTAAAGGAAGTGTATGTGTAAGGATGACACACAGTAAAAACAAGTTTTAATATACATCATTACAATATTTTTTACTCATGAAACGTAGAATCGTCAAAAGGAAAAAAAATTCAGACATAGAACAAGAGGGCCAAACTTATTACTAGGCTGAGGTAACTTAACAGCTACTCAGTTCAAAAACATGAAACTCATTCTAGAACAGTCAGAATTTTTTTTCACACAATTAATAAAAAAAACAAGTAAATACATCTTTAAATAAAATTCTAAGAAAAACGAAAAGTAATGAGAGAGAGAAAAATCACACTTTATATTTAGAAGCAGAAGACTAGTCAATACATTTTGCAGAATAAATAAAATAATTTAATGAATTTTAAAAGCTAAAAAAAAGAAAGTAAGAAAGAAAAGGGAAGAAGAGAGGAAGAAAAAGAAAAAAAATTTAAGTTTTTACCCAAAGTTTCTTTTCGGTTACTTATATTCATAATTTCATATGCAACAAAATACCTTTTATTTATAATTTCACCGAGCTAAGGATATTGCAGAATATGATCAAATTATGCCAATTTTCAAACCATAATTTAGAAATATGAGAATATTGCTTTTTCAATTATACACTCATGGACAAAAAAATTAGCGCACCAAGAAATAATTGTGGGATCGTAACGAAACTTGGCATGAAGGTACATGTCGGGGAGATATGCAAATGATTAGAAATGCAGCGTGATTGCGCATTACGTATAGCCGGTAGAGGGCGTTTAACGTCATTCTGTGTGGAGTATAAAACAGGTAACCAAAGCTTGTTTGAGTGTGCTGAATCGTTTACAAAGGAAGAGCTGAGGTAGACATGCCATTACGCCGTTTTCGAAGACAATATGAGCAACTGTCGCAGTTTGAGAAGGGGAGAACCATCGGCATGATGGAAGCTGGGTGGTCAGCTAGGCGAGTAGTTCGTCATTTAGGCCGCTCTGATTGTGTTGTGAGGAGGTGTTGAGACCAGGGGATCCGAGAAATGTCATTTACACGAAGACCAGGCTCAGGACGCCCTCGACAGATCAGTCGTCGAGAAGACCGCCACATCGTAAGAAATGCCCGCGTACAGCCAACTGCTTCATTGGCCACCATCCAGGCACAGGTAGCACCTTTATTAGGGGCTCCTGTGTCTTCTCGAACCATACGAAGGTGCCTGGCTGAAGGACAATTGGGATCGCGGCGCCCATTACGTGTGCTGCCCTTGACGACCACCCATCTACGCCTCCGTTTGGAGTGGTGCCGCGCACGAGGAAACTGGACTGCAGCGGAATGGAACCAGGGACGAATCCAGATTCAATCTCAGCAGTGATGACAATCGTGTTCGTGTGTGGAAACCCCGTGATGAACGCCTCAATCCTGCCTTTACTTTACAGCGACACACCACTCCCACAGCTGGTGTGACGGTATGGGGTGCCATTGCCTACAATACACGGTTACCCCTAGTATTGATTCGTGGCACCATGACAGCCCAGCAGTATGTCCATGACATCCTGCAACCACATGTGTTACCACTCATGCAACGGCTCCCAGGAGCCATTTTTCAACATGACAATGCTCGGCCTCACACGGCAAGGGGGTCACAAGACTGTCTCCGCACTGTTACTACCCTTCCTTGGCCTGCCCGATCCCCAGATTTGTCCCCAATCAAGCCTATCTGGGATCATTTGGGAACGCGAGTTGGGCATCCCTCGAGTTTGAACGAACTAGAGGCAAGGTTACAGCAAATATGGAACGAAATGTTTCAAGACATCATACAGAACTTGTATGCCTCAATGCCCGATAGTATCGCATCGTGCATTCGCACTACAGGGTGTTGTTCAAGAGTGTATTAAATCCTCCGTTCTTTTGCCCTTTTCTCTGAAATAGATTATCCTTTTTCTTTGATTTTCTAATCATTTACTTATATCAAAGTAGTCATTACGTATGTAAAATTTCGTTTCATTTTGACGACTCCTTCTTGGTGCGCTAATTTTTTTGTCCATGAGTGTATATCCAAAAGCTCCGAAAGCTTTTCATGGTGAATCCTTCTCTTCAAGAAAGAGCAACCTTAGGGCACGCGTCAAAAAAAGGTTATAAATAAGCAATTACTGCTATTGGTACTTATTAATGGGTAACGAAACAATTATTGCCAAACTTCTTGCCGGAGATCGAGCTCCATCGTGTGCGTGATAAAAGATAACAACAGTCAAAAAGTTTGTAGCGATATAACAGGTCAATTGAAAAGTCCCCGGCCTGACACATAGATGGCACTACTACAATTAAATCCATATGTTTTTTAGTTAGCCCTAACCCTCAAAAGATGCGTGCATAAATTTGACAGCTGTCGGATCATTAGTTTGTGAATTATAGCATTTTGAGTGAAGCAACTTTTGTTATTGTGAAAAAAATGGATAAAAAGGAATTTCGCGTGTTGATAAAATATTGCTTTTTGAAGGGAAAAAATACAGTTGAAGCACAAACTTGGCTTGATGCCGAGTTTCCGGACACTACCCCAGGAAAATCAACC
>BMAW01049147.1:0-20262 GCA_019974015.1 Nephila pilipes
ACAATATTTTAGTTCTCAAACCATTGTAAAATTTTGTCGCAGGGATCCATGATTTCTTCTGTCCCATTCAACGATAATTTGCGGTTCTGTAGCATAATTTGGGACAAAGCATTACAGGAGACAACTAAATGGATCAAACATTTTGTGAGTAACTGATAATATGTTTAGTAATGTTTTCGACATTTACTTCATTTCAACCAGCTGATATTTAGCGAAAAACAGTTCTAATTTTATTCCATTGAAGGCCTAATAGATCTGTTTCATGATCTTCCATCCTCTATTAGTGAAGATTCTAATCCTGCACGAAACCACCTTTTTAATAACTCATTAGAAACACTTATCACTCGCTGCAAATCTAATCGTGGACGCTGTTACAAGATTGTCTAAATAAAACTCTTCAAAAGACAACTAGTTACCAAAGGATCAACGTCAGTGTTTTGTTCAAGATGATACTTCAATACAGCTTCTAGAAAAGGACTGCTGTGGACGCTAAAACTACTCTGGTATGCTGAAAAATCCTGTAGTCTTTGCAGGCCTTATTTGTCCACCATAGAAATCTCAAGAAGTCTCTGTCTTCTACAGAGGCTAATTTGCAAAAGGCTTTTATGTTCAAGTGATTACACCAATCTTCTTTCTCGAAAACGCAGCAAAATATCAGGAATGAGCCTAACGTTTGGACCACTATGTAAGGAGCCATTTAGTGATTGATGTCCTTTGATTCGAGCAGATGATCAAAACTGGGCGAATAGGAGTTGTGTTACTAGCTTTGATAATATAATATAGATAATTAGCAGGCAAATCTTTATCTTCAATTGGTACTTTCGGATAATTCCTTCATGCAGCCATTCGAAAATATGCCCTCATAACTATCGTACAAATTTTCCTGAAATACCTCTCTGGCTGTGGTGTCTTAACCTTCTTTAGCTTGCTCAAAATTATCAGGCAAGACACAGTTATTCAACTTCAAATGAACTCTTATATGATTATCTTCATTACCTAACAGTTTGAAGAAACTTTTCAGTAGTCAAACTTCCTTGCTCTTTAGACAGTTTTCAATAGGATCCTTGATCACTAGAATCCAGTTTCCAGAAGTCTGAAATGTCAAACTCTTTAGCGAAAAGTGATGTCACTAACATGGCATTGTTTGTAGTAACTTTACTATCAGGAAGGTCAACAGTCCACCTAAGCAAAGTTTCATGGCTACTAACTGCATGGTAAGACCTTACGCTGACCGATTAAAATCTTTCCAAAAAGATCAGCTCCTATAAGTAATTGTACAGGTTGTGGTTTTCCAACATCACTTAATGTTATATCCCTCTGTGCTTCCTTTAACCAAGGCCCAGAGTTCACAGGTGATACATCATTACAGCTACCTGATCCAAAAGCTTCCAAAGTTGCATGCAAAATTGTTCTAATATTTTCAACCTAATTCTATAACATGTATGTACAAATTCTTTAGATTTAATCCACCAGAATGTACCAGAGTTTCTTTCTCAGGAACGTATCCCATTTCTTCGGCAAGACTTCTTTACAATATAAGACTTTATGAGCTGGTGTCCAGAACAATTCGCACGATTTTCTTTTATCTGATATTAAGAGCTTGTATTTTAGAGTCTGTAAAACACTTTAGGACCCACACTCAGGTTAGATATGTTGACCTGCTGAAAACTTCAGCTTCTTCCGTCTTCTTGAAATCATTTTTCTTGACTCTGTTTGTTTTGGAAACATCAAGGGAACATGTTTCTTCCTGCAAATTACACATCTCAAAATGAATGACATTTTCCAAGACTGGAGCCAGACAGGCAAAATAATTTTTCCTCGTAACTTTGTTTTCCTTCTCTAAATCATTTTTGTGCAGAAAATAGTTCCACTGGGAGTTTTCTGCAAAACACATGATTCTTGTATTTCATGAGTATGTGGATTGGTAAAAGACTGAGGCGGTGGGTGTTTATTTTGTTTTACTCTTGTCTAAATTTATTTCTAAACCTAATATTGTCTTTCTTTTGTTTAAACCGAAACCTTGCATCGCCAAACAAATCCTTTCTTCTGATCTCATCAGATAAGAATTTTAGTGTTACTAAGCCTTCTGTGGTTCGCCACCATGATTGAAATCAGACTTTGTCTTTACATGCTCTAGTATACCTTCCGGTAAGCATGACTAAACCAAAGGATGAAGTAGAGTAGCTTTTATCCACATTGTTACGCCAAGGTCTCTAATGCCCTAATCTGAGACTCCAAATGGTCATACAGCGTACATAAATTAACAGTCGAACTCTATGAAGTGTCTCTGTAAACCAATTTTAAAAGCCTGGGCGGGACATAGAATTTATGGCAACTTCAGTTCGACTAAAACGTGACATCCAACAACTTGGCTTAGTTGGCGCCGGTGGTGAAAACTTCCACTACTCCTCCTGAGCGCGCATTGCCAATCTGGTTGCTTGCACCCACAATAGTATTTTCTGGTGCCATATCAACATCATTATGAACATGTTCCTGAACTGGCTCCAAAAGGCAAACTAACTTTAAATCTCCAGAAAATAGGCATGTAATTTAACTTAGTAAGTGAAATTTTTACATTACCTGACTTGCAGTTTGATCATTCAGAGCATCTAAAACTGTCTTGGAGCGACCCTCGCCAAATCCAATCCATGTTGTCTCTTGTCGTCTCTTCTTCTGCTTTCTCTCCTCTGCATGCTTTCTCTTCTTGGTGCCTTCTCTTCGGTTCCTATAGATTTCTCTTCTTCCTGCTCAGCAGTTGTATACGGTTGAAACAAAGTCCGACTATTTTATATTCTTTACTGTTTAAATTGCCTCTTTCAGTGTAGATATGGTAACCTTCACCTGTAAGTCCTCATTGATCTCTTGACACAAATAAACTAGGTCTTCTTGAAGCTTTAACAGATGTAAACATATTGACATTCTAATAGTCCTGTGTCGCGGACGCTAGATGTCAAAATAAAAGGTTTCTTGTATTGAAATTAATACTCATTTATTTACAAATTAATATTCAACTAGAGTCCAAGACCCACCTAGTTATATGACAATTTTCATGGAATACTGTAAACAAAAACAGAACGAGCATCTCCTTGTTGCCACAGCGTACAAAATAATATACTTTTCAAATCGTTCAGCTCCTACGGCAGACAAAATTAAAACTGATAAATAAATTCACATAACAAAATAATAAATTTAAATAAATTGTTTTGCTTTAACATAATAAACTGAAATTTTAAAGTGGATCTCACATCATTGTACTCACAGTAGATATTTATTCCCTTTGTTTACTCTGAGATAGTAGGTTGCTGACTTTTAGTCAGTAATCATCTGCAAGAAAGAAAGTTTCACATTTGGCGCTGCCTTATCACAATAATTTTTCTGAATTCCGGTATTCCTTTTTAATAGAATGACGTATAAACTTTCAAATGCATGTTTTGATTTTATGAGTATTATGAATTTTTAATACTCTCACAAATGTCTCTTTTAAGTGAATTTAAAGTTAAAACACCACAGTTTAACTAATATTTCAATAATTTTCTATTACCTTGCTACCTATATAAAATATTGTTTTTAAAACGCTGGTTTTATCGAATTATTTGAAGGCTTTTCTGAATTCCTCAATTTGGTGTGTGTGCGTGGCCATCAAATTTTCGATCGTTAATTTATCCAACTTCCCATCAAGCTACAATCTCTCAAACTTTGGAAATAGTTCTTACTTAACTAACAACGCAATATTTAGACATTTCCAGACAAGCTTTAACTAATATTTCAATAATTTTTAATAAATGGTCACCATATAAAACTTTGCTTTATCTCGAATTATTTACTATATAGATTAGCATCGGTTTTCAGAAACGCAAACAAGAAATATCTATTCAAAATTAAAAGTAGTATACAACTGGATTTGGTCTGAACTTCTATGCTGCTCCTACAGCACCATTGTAAGGTTTGACAGTGAAAAATATCTGAGGTGAGAAAAACTCCTCTCATTGGTCATAGCTTGAATGTATCCTATTATGACTTTCCTACAGCTCAAACACTGTGTTAATTGCATCTATATAGGTCAGAGGATTGTCCAAGTGATATTCATGGTCAATTTAAATTTTCGCGGCGTTCTACTTGCACCATGTTCGATGAAAACGATTTTGTTTGCTAGGATTCAAACAAAGGGTTATGTTCGAGGTTATGTTCAACATTTCATTACATATTGCTAAATCGCTATGAATAATAAAATACCAATTTATAAATATAATGAAAATTTGTGCCAAAGGATATTTATGAAATAATGATTGTATTTGTAATTCAATAAAAATTTTGTTCTAGGCAAAATAAAATCGTAATTATAGAAAGTATAAATTTGAACTTTTTGGCTTGTTCTCTGTCTTCCGGTAGGTTTTCTTGTCTTGGTACTGAACTTTTCCTCTCATTTGTTGGTTCGGTGATGAGTGGTGACTGATTCAAGGAATTTTCGTTGAATTCGAATCTTTATTTTATCTGAATTCGAGAAACTAGAACAAAATTTCACTTCCAAAAAGCAGAGGACGATCAAGAATTAGATTAAATGACCGATTTGGGACATGACGACTCCTTGAATAAGTTTTTGTTGCATCTTTTTCTTCCACTTCTTTCCTGATTTTAGACTACAATTTTACGCAGTGGCTCCCGAAATTGTATACACTCTCTTTATTTACTTTTGAAATAAACATATAGAAAAGTTTATGAAATGTTTTAATAGGGAAGGAAAACTCTCCTTAAATAAGATATTTATCCAAAAATACAGATAAACATGGTTAATATAATAAAATTATTTGTGTTCTGACTCAATGACACGAATTGATGTCACAAAATTGCACAAGGCCAGGTTGTCAATAATGATCGTGTACCAGAGAAAACCTTCATCTTGAAACTGTAATGTGTAATGTTAATGATGTATATGGATTTTCTATTTTTATTTCAATCATTTAGTTCTGCCTCGAGGGTTAACACGTGCGCTTCCTAGTAGGAGAGGAGAAGGGAAGAGAAAAGAGGAATTCAACAGTCGCTATTGCTAACGCATGCGCAGATAGCATTTTAGTGCCAGGTGAGTAACTACCTCCTAACTTCCGAAGGCTCGCGCATGCGCAGATTGCAATAAGAGTGCTCGCAAGAGCAAGGACGTGGATCTATACAAACCAAGAGAAACGGCTTTACTTGCAAAAATACATTTCAAGGTCTGACTTTGGAATCAAGGTATTCATGATGAGAACAAGTTTAAAATTTTGGAAGTGATGGGCGATGTTGTGTTCGGCAGAAACCTAACAGTGAGTTGCTTTAAAATAATTCTACTGTGAAGCAAGGGAGAGATTCTGTACTGTATGGGCCTGGTATGTCAGCCAATGGTATGGGAAGTTTAGTGTTTATTCATAAGGATCATGAATAAATCTTGCACGATTCTGAGAAATAATATAGGCAAAGTGAAAGTTGGGTTTAGGATCGGAGTTTCATTTTTCAACACGATAATGATTCTAAACATACAGCTAAATTGTTCAATTGTGGCTATTGTATAACGTTGTTGAAAACTTATGGTCACAGTTGAAAATCCCTGTCCAAAAGCACCATGTCATGAGAAAGACGTACCACTAAGGCTACACGGTACTCTTTTCAAAATTTTGGAGACAGTAATATTAAAAGTAACTTATGTATTGTTTTCTTATACTATATTATTAAACTGATTCTGAAAATAAAAGTCAATTTAACTAGCCTCATTTTAAAATTTAAAAATTTAAAATTTTGAAGTTTTTAAACCCTTATAAAATACACAATTTTGTAATTATTTGAGGATTTATATTTCATATATTATTAGAACAGTTAGTATGGATTTGAAATCTGTTCCTTGTTGATTTTTAATAATTATTTTTCTAGCTAAACCTGAAAACAAAATTTTAAAATATTAACTTAACATTTTAAAAATAACTAGGGATCCCAGACCTAAATCCATACTAACTTTATAGAACATGAGAGACCAGTATTTATAAAATTTCAAGACTCTATCTTGGAACAGAAAAAGCCTTAGGGATTACAAACACTTACATCTTCAAAAATAAAAGTCTGAGAAAATGTATTTAGTAAAGGCATAAACAAAAACTAATAATACTTGCAAGATCTAAATTTTAATATATTATTTAATCACTTATATAATATAAGAAAACGCTACTAATTAAATAGGAAAATATTTCATTTATTCAAAATATGTTTTGCAAAATATCGATATAGCATTTGTTACGATGACAGATTATTCAGCTTAAAGTTAACATAATAATTTCACAAAGTTTTGAAACCCAATACAATTTATAAAATAATAATGATATAAATAAAAGTTTAAAAAGTTAAGAACTACCAGGTTTGGTAAGATAGTAATCTAATTTTTCTGAATTTTAAGACGCAATTTAACAAGTTTTATTTTTCTTGAAAGGACTTTGAAATTTGCAAATTTTCTTTCTTCTGAAATAGGTTCTCCTACAATTAGTAAAGTACACTAAATGTTTTGATAACAAACTTGTTACAAATTCAATTACATCCTGAATTGTTTTTAGAGCTTTTTAATGTTCCATCATTAAATTAGGTATTGCACTGACATGGTAATCACCACACTCCTAGAAGCTGTATTTTCTTTGGAATATTTGTTCCATACTCATCAAATGTAATGCTGCATTAGAATTGTGTGTCAAACCTCTGACACATGTGCTTAATAATCAGTTAAGTAATCACTGATAAATAGGCAAGATTTTAAGAAATATTCGTTGATTGGCATTTTTACTCAATCTTTGTGAATACCTGATTTTTCCACGTGCTAATGATGACTGGTAAAACACCAAGAGTGAAAGAGCAAGATTGTGTCCTGGAAACTAATACTCTCAGATCTTCCCATAATTTCATAGCTGCATTTATTTCCATTGCACCATATGATCCATATGTTGTACTTCAAACATCTTGATGTCTTCTTTCCAAATACGAAATTCAGCACTCGTCTTCCAAGCTCACATTTAGTCTGTTCACATCTCCACGCCGCTTGGATTACTTTGTAGTTCATCACAAAGCCAGTCGGGGCAAGTCGATAACATATCCTATTCCGATATTTGACGTTGATGTATGTCTTCTCTTGCCAATCAGCTTCCATCATATGACATTCCAATACTGACTATATCTTTATCATTCCTGAGCCCTACGTCTCAATGACATCTTTACGAATATCATAACGGCTGATTTGACCTGTAAGATGTCTAATCAGAACTTTTGGCTTATAATGTCTTTTAAAAGCCTTACTAAACATATTTCAATTCATATGCATGCAGAATTTTCCAACGATGAGTAGCCAAGTCACAACCGTACCTTGCACTAATCCTATATTTACACTAAAATGGAACATTAAAATTGATGCTTGCTAACATTTGATATTTGATGTAATATAACATCAACTAATTGTTACATGTTTCACTTTAGGTTTGGTCACAATTAACACATACAACATTCATTTATATGCAATCATTTCTTGACCATATAAAGTTTTAAAGATACACTATGGCAAATATTGTTTAATTATCTGTAAACAAACATTCAGGCATCCACTATAATGTAATTCAGAAAGATACTTTATATGTAACACAAGCATAAAGACATTTGTATTCTGAAGATTTGTAGTTATATCCACTAAAGCAGGTTTTTAGCATTGTCATTATCAGCAGTACCCATCTCTAGAAATGTTGATTCTCTTCTCGTTGCGTGAAAGTTTTGTCCGTGACATTTTCAGGAAAACTTCACTTAAACAATTTAAAATAGTTTAAATTTATATAAATTATATGCAGAATGTATTGGTCTTGAGAAATACCTTTCTTAATTAATTTGGCTGGCAACTATAAACACATCAAAACTCAAAATATAAACAAACATAAATGATTTTAGTAGTGAAAGTTGAAGCACATCTACTTCTGCAAGCATCACATTTAAAAATATCAGTAATTAATTAAATTTAAGAATGGAAAATACTTTAAATGAAACCGAAACTAACCACGCCCCCTCAGCTGTAAAAATAGGCAATGCTCAGAAAACTCAAATATCTTAAAACTAATTGTTCCAATAGTCTAGAAAGTTTGTACAGATCCAAACTGTATAGGTCACAGTGAAAACTGCCAAAAGACTATGTCTGATAGACAATTAATTGGTACTTGTGCCTTAAGAGAAGAATATACTAAAATCACATGTGAAACAACCCAAAGTTTATTAAATCCATGCCCCTGCCGTCTTGGAACTGACATTAACTGAAAGAATGGCAACCAAATATTATTTGTCTTTTATAACTTTTACTTAAAAGTTATGCCAGGTGTATACTCAATTATGTGACTTAGTATGTTGTAGTTTCTGCTTCAAAATTATGTAATAATTATTAAATAAATTTCACCTACATTTATTTCGTCGCCTAGTTCATTTTATAATGTATTTTATCACTTAGATGTATACACAAACAATTGAGGATACACCTTACTTTTACTTAATAACCAACTCTAATCAAAATAACACCTTTAAATTGTGAAGTAAACGAATTTTATTCTTAGACATAACAAAGGTTTAATTAACAGTAAAACAAAGAAAATCAACGACAAAATTTGAAATACTTAAAGGCATTTCAAATAAACATAAGTAGATTTTACCTCAAAATTGAAGGCTGTAAAATGAAATTTTGTTTAATCCAACACTTGATTTCTTTTGCTTGCTACTAATAATCTAAGCTTGGAAAATTTTATCCTAAACTTTCTTGGTTTGTCTTTGAAGTTGGTTATGAGAATATAGCTGTAATTTTAAATGGAAATGGCTCGGAAAGAGACTACATTGATGTAAGAAAATTTATATTAAGGTTATTTAAGAAGGGAAAATCTTATCGTGAAATAGCTGAAATTGTCGGTAGAAGTCACCATGTGTCCAGAAAATCATTGGGAAATTTAAACGCGATTAATTCAAAATAAGAGTGGAAGAGGAAGGAAAGTATTCTGAGTAATGTAGCTAAAAGGAAAATTTTAAAAGATATCAAGATTAATCCTAAACTGAGTGCAATAAACTAGCTGCAGAAACTTCTCGAATAATCTGCAGAAGTGTAAGTGCTGAAACTGTGAGAAATGATTAGACATTGATATAGAAGTCGTGAGTAGCTAGAAAGAAACCTTCATGCTTACAAAATCAGAAAGGTTTGGAGTCGCAAAAACTCATCAGTTGAAGACAGAAAACTTTTGGAAGAAAGTTATATTTAGTGATGAAAGTAAATTCAACATTTTGAAGCGATGTCACACTGTTTGAGAAAGCCGTACACCGCTTTGGATCCAAAAATTACGTCCTACAGTTAAATGGTGGTGGCTCCGTCATGGTTTGGGGTTGTTGTGCTGAGTGGAAATTTAGTTTTATAGAGTATGATGGATCACAGCTTTATATAGACATACTCCGCAACAATCTTAAAGAAAGTCACAAAATTAGGGTTTAGATGGAAATTTTATATTTCAGCCGACAACGTACCCAAACACATATCGGCACGTAATGTCAAAATGAGTGTCTTTTCATTGTAAGTAACAATTGCACACCTGCCACATCCCGACATCATATCATGAAAGAAAATCTAGGCCACACTAGAACAGCGGTCCAAAAACACCCAGATTAAAACAAAGCCCATTTAAAGTGGGAGTGTTGAAGAATGGGATAAATATCTCCAGATACCACTAAAATTGGTCGAATGGTACCAAGACGTTTGGAGGACTTACAAAGCCAAAGGACATGCAACAATACATACTACTGTCTAATACAATATATCGAAAAATTTCATGGTGTATCCTTAATTTTGGGTAAAGAATCTGCTATGTTTACTCTAAATTTGATGTAATTTTATTGATATTTTATTTGATTTTCGTTATTTTTACTGATAAATTAACCTTTTATTCGCTGTAAAAGTAAAATACCATCTTCTATCTCTAGTTAATGTGTTATTTTCTATTAAAAGTTATTTATCAAGATCAAGTGAAAGTAAGGTGTATCCTCAATTGTTTGAGCCACTGTATAAAATCATGCAATTTCTGTTTACGATTTATTCTGTTTACGATTACATTATTTATTGTTCTGAAATCACCGGGTTTAAATTTGAGAAAGTAAGTACTGTTCTGAAATTTTGTCGAATTAAAAATCCATGAAATGTTAATCAAAAAGGCTCAAGAGAGTTTTCACAGATTGTAATTATTCTTTCTGAATGTCTTTTTACATGTTATGAAAGTTAATAAATTTCTAGGGTTTAATATATCTGTGCGTCGAACTTATTATTCAATTTAAAATGTATATGATTCAATAGGCACTTGTGGATATGGTGAAAATGGAAGAGTATTTGGTAGTATTAAAACTTATTTGCAATATATATATATTAGTAAGTGTTTGTATTCTAATTGTTAAAATATGTTGAATGCTATAAGCTCTTTTTAACAGCATCAAACTTACATCGACATGCAATATGCAATTGATATTTAAAGCAGGGAATAATCATAGGTATCAGTATTATTTATTGTAGATCATGGATCAAGAATTCTAGATTAACTAGAAGCCACCTAATAATTCTTATACATAAATTTTTAAATTAATTAGTAAAAAAGAAGAAAAAAAAAGAAAAAAGATCTTGAGAATGTTGGTGTAAGACACTTATGTATTTTTCCGTCAGAAATTTATATAAATAGAAAGTAAACGTAAATCTAGGTTCTACAGAAAATGAGTTTCGTAAATTTTGTGAAAGCTACTATTATGAACACATAATGCTTTAATCTCTTTTGATTTGTCAAACAAATTTTTGTGCCTCCTCATTTATTTTATTTCATTTCTGATATTTTTACAACTATAATTTGTATGATCATATGCAAAAAAATCCACTATATTCGATTTTATATTTCGCATATGTATTATATGAGTCTCTGGCTAGTTATCCCTACTTAATTACTCAAGAATTTAACTTGTATTGTTAACAAAGAATATTTTTCAAATTCTTTTCAACTATTTTCCAATGGTGTTACTTGGGATTCATTGTGTTTTGCATTAATATTAATTAAAATTTTTCAGTATTTACATTGAATCCATTTCAATAAGCTATTGCCCTTAAATGAATTTCTTTCATTGTTCTTCTATGCTATCTTTAATATGTTGTATTAGTGTCATTAGGAAAGAATTCATTATTCTTTGAGATGTAATGAAATCACCTTGTAGAAGTATTAACAAATATGCCAGACGAAATACAAACACAATGAGCATATCTATCAGCGTGTGCACTTTCAAGCTTACAGTATTTTTGCTAGATGTCGCCCTGAATCCAATGATGTAAAATTATCCGTTCACACCCACATGATTTGGACACAACACACAGAAAAACACAGTACCAGCTAAGACACCTATCAATAACTTTCCAGGTATATACGCTTCAAATACCATCTCCAATCAGACTAGCAAAATTTAAAATTAGATTTCGTGTTCCAAGAATGAAAATATAAATTATAATAATAAAGAAATTAAAAGTGAATAGTTTTTTTCTGGTTATGGTTTCTATTAGAGCCAAGAGAAAAAGATTTTAAAATAACTTCAATATCACTACAATTTTCTTTCATAGAATTAATTATAAGCAGAAAGGACTATTAAGTGAACTAAATATTTCTTATGACTGAACTTTAAATTTTTATTTTAAGAAAACCAATGCATCAATAAAATTGAAATATCTCCTGCTAATTGGTCCTACCATTGTCACCATCGAATAAATATATGAATCTACCCTCATCTTATTAGTTGTGATTATTATTTCTGTAATTATGAATTAAAAATTTCACAGTACTATAGTCTGCTTCATGAAAAAACTTGACTTTTTTTTTTATTATTATTATTATTTTGTCATTTTGAAAACAAAAATGAAGAGGATAAAAAATGGCGGAAGATTTATTTGAGAGCTTTTGTGGAAGGTAATTATTTTGCTCACTGACGAACATTCATCAAAATGTCTTTTACTTTAAATATCCAAAAGAAAAATATTAAGATATGCGAAAAGAACAGTTTTTTTTCAACACGATAATGATTCTAAACATACAGCTAAAATTGTTCACAATTGTGGCTATTGTATAACGTTGCTGAAAACTTATGGTCACAGTTGGAAAATCCCTGTCCAAAAGCACTATGTCATGAGTAAAGACCATTAAAAAATTGTCTTAAGAGAAGAATATACTAAAATCACATGTGAAACAACCCAAAGTCTTATTAAATCCATGCCCCGCCGTCTGGAATCCGACATTAACTCGAAAGAATGCGCAACCAAATATTAGTTTGTCTTTTTATAATTTCATTTAAAAGTTATGCCAGGTGTATACTCAATTATGTGACTTAGTATGTTGTAGTTTCTGCTTCAAAATTATGTAATAATTTATTAAATAGGTTTCACACACATACTCATTTCGTCGCCTAGTTCATTTCTATAATGTATTTTATCACTTAGATGTATATAAATTTTATATAAAAACTAAGTAATACTTTTAATGTCGAAAAAGGAACGTGTATACTCAATTTTGGGATCCACTGTATATTCTGTTAATACATCGATATCGTTTGCTTGTTTTCTTTCCTCTTCGTTGCTTCATTTTATATCCACATAGGGCATGATGAAATTTCTAGCATCGAAATCCAGTGAGATCCTAATCTCTCGCATTAAACCAATTCCATAAGGATATTTCATCTCTTCTATTATTGTTTAAACTACCATTCTTGTTCGAAATGTCAAAAACCGAATCATGGTCACAAGCTCTGGGCTGGTGTTATTTCCGTCGAATCGTGGGTTCGAGTCCTGATGCCACAAAAGACCCACAGTGTAGTGGAGATTATGCACATTAAATCTTCTGAGGTTTTAATTTCTTCCATTGGTGTAGTGTAGAAGTTTGGAGAGAGAGGTGCCAGATCAAGTGACGTCCTCGTCACTTTTTTGAGGTTAATTGCAAAGTAAATTTCGCCAAAAGCCCTAATGTTGCTTCTACGTGCAGCGTTAATAATCAATCAATCAAATTATTTAATGAAGAAAAATTATCAATTTCCTATTAACATGAATCATATTTGCTTAATCTTTGGAAGCAGGCATGAATAAAAAGAATATTTATTCAAAAGTCTAAACGAGCTTTCTCTGGTACTGTAGACTCACTTAGATAATTTTGTTCGTAGCATTTGAATATATTTTCCAAAACTAACTACTAAGGCAATCGTAACACTAAAAGAAGTGAACTACAAAAATTTATATTGAACCAATTTTTGTAGGGGTGGGGGACTATTTTTTTATAAATAAAATTTGACTGAAAAAGATCCACAGTTTCTTACTAATCACTTAAACTTTATTTCTGCATGAAGTTCTCAAATAATGAAGAGTTACTCATTAAGTTTAAGTAAGTTTAATTTCAAGGAACAATTATGTTTAAAAGAATACATAGTTTTATCGCAATATTTCCATTTAGCAGGAATAAAATTAAAGTATACAATTAATTTAGTTTTGACACCATAAACTAATATACAAACTTTGTACTACAAAATTAATATTTCTATTGATAGATGCTTGGCATCTCTCCTCACATTCTTTTTATTTTCATTTTTATTCACTATAACTTTTCCTTAATTATTTAATTCTTCTTATTTTTTACTACTATCAGTGTTTTCCTTATAAAAATAAATGAAAGAGAGTGAGAAAGGGGCTTATATGTTTCTTTTTTTTATATAATCCTCTCTCCTTTACAATTTCTTTCTACTAGAATAAAAGAAACTTTTCTTTTAATACTATCAATATTTTCCTTATGAAAATAAATGAAAGAGAGAGTGAGAGAAAGATGTTTATATGTTAATTTTCAACGCTTTTTATAATCCTCTCTTTTTTACAATTTCTTTCTACTAGAATAAAAGAAACTTTTCTTTCCGCATCTCTCCTTCCCCCCCCCCTACAAAAAACAAGCAACCCCCTTCAAATATAAATAAATCTGAAAGCCCTTTCAACTTTAAGACTGTGCAATTCCATGGTATTCTCCAATTACCCCAACTGACTATAGTACCACAGAGATATGTTTATCCCTAAAGTCTGAAATTCCAGCCAACAACAACGTGCCAAATACCTTAGAATGCTCAAAGCCATCTATGGGTGTTATTCAATTTTTTTATTGACCGAGAACCCTCTTAAAAGATTTAGTTTATAAACAGGGAGCAGATATGATAAAGCTGAAGTAGTTCCTGATTAAATACATCCTATATGATATCCAAACAGCATTTGGCTTGTGTTGTTTGTGAAGTCGAAATAGCAGATGAGGAATAAAATTTTAATTCAAACTGGGGATGGAATAAAAAATCAATGGCGGATAACAGATTCAAGAGTTCTCAACAGTGGGCCAAGCAACCCATCTGATGTAATTTTAAGTTGATGAACTGGAATTGATAGGCTTATTGTCCGAACAGTTACTTATTAGAATGAAATGAAAGCTTCAAATTGATTCTCCTTTAAGATAACTGAAAAATAAATAAAAACATAATATTAATAATATTTTTAAAACACATTTTGTTCCTGCTTCAGCAAATGTGTTAAATAAATAATAGAAACCAAGTCTCAAAACTAACAGCATGGTCTTCCTCCTAAGAAGGACCACACTGCCACTCCTATTAAAGAAAATTAAAAGTAAATTAATCTAATAGTTTAAAAATCTAATATTCTAATTATTATATATATAAAAAAGATGTTAAATGTAATTTCTGTGTATTTCGGGATAGAGATCTGTTTCGAATTGTTTGAATGAGAACATAAAAGACAAAGAGCAAATGAGAGTCAATCCAGCAGGTCACACACATTCATTTTTCAATGTATGGAATATCTCGTCTCACTACTAATTGCACCCCCTTTCTCTGAAATGGGACCATCCCTACCTATCCCAGAGTAAAATAATTTAAAGTAACTTAACATAGTGTTCAGAAATTCTAATATGCTTACCTTCAGAAGAAAAAAAACTTTCAAGTGTAAATAGTGTGTGTTTGGAAATGGGAGTTTATTTCAAACTGTTCGAATTTGAGAACAAAACACAATGAACACGCAAGAAACGGGCCAGCAGGTACCAGACATTTTATTTTCAATGTATGGAATACCTCGTCTCAAGACTAATTGCATGCTTTCTCTTAAGTGGAACCATCTTTTCGACTCCTACAATAAAATAATTAAATATAACTTAATTTCGTGTTCAAAAAATCTAATATGCATACCTTTAGAAAAAAAATGTTAAGTATACCCAGTGTGTGTTTGGGAATGGGGATATATTTCAAACCGCTCGAATGTGAGACGAAAACACAAAAATAACGCTAAAAGCGAGCCAGCAGGTACCAGACATTTTTTTTAACGTATGAAATACCTCCTCTCAAGACTAATTACATGCTCTTTCTCTGAAGTGGGACCATCCCTGCCACTACTACTGTAAAATATTTAAATTTAACCTAATTCAGAGTTCTAAAATTCTAATATTATAATTTTTTTAAAAAAATGTTAAGTGTATCATGTGTTTGTTTCAAGATGGGTTCGTATTTCGAACTATTCAAATGTGAGAACAAAAGACAAAGAGCACGCAAGGAACGAGCTAGCAGTTAGCAACTCCTACAATAAAATAAATAAATGTAACTTAATTTAGTGTTAAAAAAATCAAATAGGCATACCTTAGAAAAAAAACTGTAAAGTGTACCTAGTGTATGTTTGGGTATTGGGACATATTTTGAACTGTATGATTGTGAGAACAAAACACAAAAATATCGCTAAAAGCGAGCCAGCAGGTACCAGACATTTTATTTTAAATGTATGGAATACCTCGTCTCAAGACTAATGACATGCTCTTTTTCTGATGTGGGACTTTCCCTGCCACTCCTACTGTGAAATACTTAAATTTAACCTAATTCAGTATTCTGAAATTCTAACTTTTAGAGAAAAAAAACTCTTAAGTGTATCGAGTGAATGTTTGGGGATGGGGGCATATTTCTCAACTGTATAAATGTGAGAACAAAAGATAAAGATCACGCAAAAAACGAGCCAGCAGGTGCAGATATTAGTGGGACCATCCCTGCGCCTCCTAAATTAAATTAATTAAATGTAACTTAATTTAGTGTTAAAAAAGAAAGTGAGTGTGTGAATGTAAAGTTTATTGGCGCAAGAGCCAGATATGGCTATGCGGCGCCAAGCAAGATTAAACTGTGGTCTAGACGCGATTTGTGTTAAAAAAAATCACATATGCATACTTAAAAAAAGAAAAAACCGTTAAAAGTTCCCAGTGTGTGTTTGGGGATGGGGGTGTATTTCGAACTGTATAAATATGTGAACAAAAGGCAAAATGCACGCCAAAAACGAGCCAGCAGGTACCAAACATTTTTTTTTAAATGCATGGAATACCTCGTCTCAAGAATGCATGCTCCTTCCTCTGAAGTGGGAGCATCTCTGCCCCTCCTACAATAAAATAATTAAATGTAACTTAATTTCATATTCAAAAAATCTAATATGCATACCTTTAGAAAATAATGTTAAGTGTGTGACATTGGGCTATTCGCAGTTTCTCTTCACTAACCTTGGGGACTTTCAATTGAGATTGATTGCTTTCGCTAAACAACCTTTGCCCAACCAAAAATGAAACGTGATGAAGAACATTAATATGTAAAGCAGTTAGGAATGAAGTGAAGCGGTGGAGTTGAGAATTATATAAACTCCATCTGAAGGAGTAGAGTATCTGAAGGAGGATCAGAGAGGTGTTGTAGCAAGAGGAGGTGGAATCTAAGTGCTATATTATAGGAAGGCGGATTTACAGATTAGTATTGAGTTCCGAGTATAGATCACTCGGATTGAGAATTGTTCTAGTATTTTCAGCAGTTGTTCCAGATACGGAGTTGCAGTTGATAAAAGATATTGGTAAGAAGCTGTTAGATTATTATTGGTGGGTTGAATTAAAGCGTTAGTAAACTTAACCTGGAGAGCACTATTATTGATGTCATAGTAGATATATATTAATAAATGGTGAAAGTTGTTTTGGTGGTTCTGTAATTATTGGTGTCGTAGTGTTTAATATTTGAAATTTGTGATGGCACAAGATAACGCCCGTAACGACCGGGTGTTACAAGGGTACCCAGTGTGTGTTTGGGAAGGGGGGCATATTTCGAACTGTATGAATGTGAGAACAAAAGACAAAGATCACGCAAAAAACGAGCCAGCAGGTACCAGACATTTTATTTTAAATGTATGGAACACCTCGTCTGAAGACTGATTGCATGCCTTTTCTCTGAAGTGGGACCATCCCTGCCACTTCTGGAGTAAAATATCTAAATTCAACTTAATTCAGTATTCAAAAAAATTAATAATCTCACTTTCATTAAAAAAAAAACTTTTAAGTGTTACAAGTGTGCGTTTGGGGATGGACTGTTTATCGACTTGTTCGAATGTTAGAACAAAAGAAAAAGAGCACGCAAAAAAGGAGCCAGCAGGTCCTAAACATTTTATTTTAAACGCATGGTTAAGTGTATCAAGTGTGTGTTTTGGGTGTTTGGGGCGTATTTCGAAATCTTCGAGTGAGTGAGTGAGTGACTGTGGATTTTAATGGCACAAGAGCCAAAGTAGGCTAAGCTTCGCCAAACACTTGTTTTTACTTTAAAATAATTTAACAATTTAAAAATATTAATCAAACACACAGTGAAAAATAAGAAAAGGTAAAAAAAAAGTCAAATTTGGTGTATAAGGTCAATATGTTTTTAAAAAGCAAATAAGTTATGGTGGGTTTTTTCCAAAAGCGCCAAGTATGATCATATGCCTTTTCGATATCAAAGAAAATAGAAACCAAATGATTCCTCCGTACGAAAGCAGAACGAATCTGACTTTCGAATAGATGGATGTTATCTATTGTGGATCTTCCTTTACGGAAACCTCTCAGAAACGGAGGAATGCATTGATCCTTTCCCATTTGATAAACGAGACGGGCATTGACCATACGTTCTAGGGTCTTACAGAGGCAACTCGTCAGAGCGATAGGCCTATAATGGAGAGGGTTCTTTGGATCCTTACCAGGCTTCAGAATAGGAATAACGATTGCTTCCTGCCACTGGCTAGGAAACACAAGCTCCCTCCATATTCGGTTGAATAGGTCAAGGAGACTGACAAGTGAATCCACGCTCGAGCGGCGAAGCATATCGTATGTTATACCATCAAAGCCTGGACTGGTATTGTTAGCCATGACAGGGCCTTTCACCCCTACATGTCAATGTCACAGGAGTGGTTGCCGACACCTGAAGTTGATAGGCGTCTGCTCAGTACAATTCTTAGTCACTAAAAATGTTGCGCTGCAAGAATCGGAGCTTGACATTCTAGCAAAAAAGTGGCCAATGACCTTGGCCACTTTGACAGGTGAAGAATGCACAGCATTTGTAGTTTCCAGTATCGGGATGGTAAATTCCCGATACAGGGAGTTTGCAACTTTTACCTTTCTCCATAACTGTTGACTTGCGGTAGACGATGTGATGGAAGAGACATACCTGATCCAAGATTCTCTCCGACTATGTCGCCTTACTCTGCAAGCAAACGCTCTTGCCCTTTTAAAGGCTATGAGATTTTCGGTTGTGGGATATCGTCTGAAGATACCCCACTATTTCTTTTGTTCCCTGAAGAATGATTGACAATCCTTATTTCACCATGGTTTAACAATCTTCCTCTGTGAAGTTCTGCTCTTCGCTATTGCTGCATCAGCAGCATTCACGATAGAGGCAGTGATATTGCGGACAGAGTTACCAACATCTCGATCTTGAACCATTGTACCAGTAATAACCGCTAACCGTGTGAACAAATCCCAATCTGCTCGGTTAAAGCGGTAAGTGGGGGAACGTAATCGCACCCCACTACCATGAACCTGGGAGATTAGGAAAGGGAAATGATCACTATTATAGAGATAATTTAGAACCTCTAAATTCAGCAACGGTAGCAGTGTCGGTGAACAAATGGCTAGATCAAGGGAATGAAATGTCCTAGTGGGAGCATGGAAATACGTCTTCTCGTCGGTGTTCAGCAGACAGAGACTGTGATCAGAAATCAATCGCTCGATCTGCCGACCACGAGAATTCGTATCATCATACCCCCACTGACGGCTGTGTCCATTAAAGTCAGCTGGCAGAAGGAAGGGAGCTGGTAACTGTTCCGACTAGTCGGTCTAAATCCATTTGTGACACAACATCGTTAGGTGGCAGGTAAATGCAGCAGACTGTGATTAAAGTTCGAACATGAATTCGCACAGCCACAGCCTGCAACAATGTGTTCAGTGTAACGATGTTATGAGGATAGTTCTGGGAAGCTAATATACAAACATCTCCAGAAGAAGATGATGTTATCAACATCCCAATGTATACAATGATATCCACTGGTTAATATATTACTTCAGAAAAGTTTCCTGAAGAGCAATGCAGACAGGTTGGTACGTAGATAGTATGGATTTGAGATCCCCTAATCTGGGTCAAACCAGCAATAGAAACAAAGCCATTTTAATTGGGAGCACTAGAAGATGAAGGTCCTGTTTCCAGGACCCCATGGAGTCATTATGTTCAAGGATGGTGTAACCACTGCATCCCCATCAATGACTCCTAGTTTTTCCGAGGAAAGCTGTTCTTCGCAGATTTTAATTTTTGCCTCTTCAAAAGCCTTTGACTCAGTCTGATTAGCCTTTAGCCTTAACAGAGGAAGGAGTTTAAGTATATAATATTTTTCCTTCATTGTGAGTCTTTGTAGATTGTTTAATGGGAGGTTGTGGTGTCTTTTGGTAGGTTGCGGTTTCTTAGTAGTAGGAACAGGTTCAAGAAATTACGAATGGATACTTTAATAGTCTGGGTTGCTGTAACGTAAGCCTTGCACAGGAGAACGGAAGCGACTACCCGAGAACCTCGGGATACGACAATTTGCAGCGTCTTTACCGTACATATTTCTTTCCTCGACTCAGGGCAAGAAATATATGTAGGGTGGTTGCCCCGACAGTTGACGCACTTTCTGCAGCGTTACAGGAAGCACTATCGTGTCCTGTTGCTGCACAGCGAGCGCAAGTCAACTGTCCCCAGCACGCGTTCTTGAATGGCCATATCAAGGCCATAAATTAAAACATCTCAGAGGGCTTGGAATATATGGTCGGATGGACAAGAAGATATAGCAATACGTAACTGAACTAAAGTGGCTACCAT
>BMAW01049166.1:0-17274 GCA_019974015.1 Nephila pilipes
ATAGCAATAACAATAATATTGTAAAAAATATACAGGGCATCCTAAATATTCCCGTTATTAGATTTGTCAATTAACTTTATAAAGACAAAAATATTTAAAAACGCTATTTATAAACTATTGTTGAAAAGCACCTCTAACTGAGAATTTGAACTTTCATTGATAACAAATATAACAAACTTGTAAGCAATTACTTGTAAATTGATGGTGAAAAATATTTTTTTCATAGCGTAGAAAAGTATTGAGCATATATTTATTGCAAATGTTCAAAATGTCAGCCCTTTTCTAGGATACAAAGCTGAAGTTATATTTTATAATAGCTGTATTTTCAAATTCCTGATGGTAACTTCTTATATCCTTTGATTGCAGATAGTGCTTAGATCATAAATAGTTTGTGGATTATTTTAATATGCATTGTTCTTTGAATATCCGTCAGTGAAAAAAATCAGGAAAATCTCAGGCAAGGTAATCACCAAATCTTTCAAATGAGTCACTTGCAAAAAAAATTCCTTAAATCATGACAATGGTTCTTTTAATCGGATAGCATATTGCGGTCTTCCTTGAATCAAGAGTCTCGTCACCTTGACCTGAGCATCCTTGGATTCTATCTGTGGATGTATTCAAAGAACACACAATCCGTACAAAAATTATCTTTAAAAAATGGATTATACAGTGATCGATAGGCTATAGATAAGGCCGAAGATGATGTGTAAGAAAAATCGCTCTATATGATTTCCATTACAGCGCCGTCTAGTGGTTCACTGTTTGGTCTCCACCTGTGTGTTGTATGGAGAACATTGCTTGTGTAAATGTTTCTTATCACACCTTAAATGTTTGCTAATGAGTTTCGAAACACTCTGTATGTAATACGAGTAATGAAACTGTGGGCAGGCTTCAAGATTTTTCAGTCTATGGTCTTTTCTTGATAACTGTACATCGCCATGCCTCCTAAAAACCACTGAAAATTCACGCTTTAAGCTGTCCATTGCAGCTCCGTTAAACGGTTCACCACTTGCTCTCCGCCTCATTAATTTTGTGCAGAGAAAATTGGTTGTTTAGAATTTTTCTATCACAGATAAAAAGTTTGCCCATGAGATTCGAACACCCTATATTTTGCTCTGGTAGAACCCTTAAATTATTGTGCACGAAACAATGTCATTGAGATATTAGTTTATAGTAAGAGTATATTTTTCATAACAAAATAGAATTTTCAAACAGAAAAATATAACAGCTACTTACGCCTACAGCATTCAAATTCTCCTTCAATATTTATCTGTTTGGTTTTCATGATAATTTATAAAAATGTGGTTTCATTACCAATTATCTCATACATTGAAATGAATTGTGTAGAAATGCGTCTAACCTTGACACTAATTTAATTTATGTGTATTATTTAATCTTTCAATGGTGATCCTTAGACTGAGAAGACAGTACACATGTAAGTAAGAAAGAAATAATCTGCAATTTATATATGCATATGCGTCTTTAAATTATTTTAATAATTTTTAAATTAAACATTTTAATGCAATTATGCTTTTATTTATTTATTTTTTTTAATTTGATATTTGCTGAAACTTATTTTTTACTACAAGTTTTTTCACGATATCTGATTAGTATTATCAAAAAAGCATTTTCTTTTGCGAAAATTTGCTTTTCATTACTCTTTTTTTTAAAAGAAATATTTGTTTGGATTCGGAAGCTCTTATTTCATTTTACAATTTTTTCTTAATAAGGTAATTTTAAAATTTTATTCACTTAAACACTGCATTTTAATTAAGACATAAATTAATTTTCACTAGGAAAATTAATATTAAAACATCTTCAAAATCTTTCAGAAATTTAAAAGTTTTTTTTCTTTGGAAACTTCAGCACAAGTTAAAAATGTAGCGTCTTCAGAAGTATCATTATTACTCTCTTAAAGAGAGAATATTTAATTGAAAACTTCAAGTTAAACGCATATTCATTACTTCAGAAAGTAAGCAAGCTTCGTCTTTCACCTCAACGAGTTTCTAGAATAAATTATGAAAGATTAAAGGAACCTTTTGAATGCATGAAGTATAACTAATTTCGGTCTGTTAACTTACAAAATAAAATATTTTCATTTAGTTAGAGTAATTTTTGCCAATATAAATTATTTTCTTCCACTGTTTATTTAAAAGCATTGAATCAGCTCCTTTATTGCTTATCAATCCTTAAAATTAGTTAATATTTCTTAATAAAGCCAAAGGTAGCAAATTGTCTGATAACAGAGAAATAATATTTAATCAATAAGTGAAAGTTATTCAATTTAGAACAGCGACACAAAAGATTTTCATGTTAGGAATAGGAAATGAGGTAATATGAATATCAATAATGGGAATTGTGTAATTCTCCTGTAGCATCGTCCATCGATAGCTTTAATTTTTTCTAAGAAGTTCATGAGTATGACACCCTTTACCCAAAAAATCGTTACAAGAGACTTTCTGGCCCGCAAGACCATCTTCACTCTCATTGGAGAAGATTTACCTGAACGTAAATGAGACGCCTTCGACAAGGAAAGAGAAGCTGATTTAAGCTATATTTAAGGGATCCTTACTTTTCTAAATTAAAAGCAATTGAAGTCAAATTTTTACAATTGAATATCTATATATTTATGTATCTGTGTATATAAAGAAAAACATATTTACAAACATAATTAAATATGTATGAGCAATTAATAAACAATAGCAATACAATATTAAGTTTGTTTACAATATTAAGTTTGTTTACAATATTAAGTTATGTACTTGCCTTTAGGTACATCTTGCATAAATTCTACAGCATTTACAGCTTCAAAATTTGTAGAATTCTAAAACACATATCATTCTATACACTGAACTTAATGAAAATTTCAAAAAATAAATTTAGTAAAATATGAAATTTTTTAAAATTTATGATTCAAATTTGCTTTAATTTTTACACAAATATTTTGCTATATCTAAACTTTGGGAGTAATTTATTACAAAAAAATTAAGTTCACCCTGTAGCAAATAGATTCCTTTCATAATTTACAAATTATGAGCTTCGTAGATAAACTAGAGTAAGAGAAAAGTGTACCAGAATCCTAAAAAAACACATTTTGAGAAAAACTCAATTAAAGATATTTTTCACTATGATTTACAATATAAAATTTTTAATGCAATCCTGTTATATATTATATTTAATTGGGTACTTCAACAACATTTTATCAATTAATTGCTTAGAAATTTTAAATTTTAGTTTATTTAGAAGTAATTTGAATAACTATGTTAACTTCATATTTATGTCATTGACATTCACAGAATCTGCCATACAAAATACAAAGGTTTTACACATATACCTATTAATATTTTAACTTAGATTTCTTCCACAAAAAATATTTATATTTTATAATGCATACAATATAAATATATGTGAAGAAAAGTGTTCCTGAGTCTTATTGTTCCTCCATAAATTCGCCTTTCGAGGAAACACGAATAATTATATTGTCTGCAATTTTTAAAATAAACCAGCACTATAATCTAATCTAATAGATTGCTCCATATTGTTTTGCTTTTGAATTTTTTTAATTCTAGCTTCTTTAGAAGCTTTCAGAATTATTATTTGGGCTACGCAAACTCTTTTATTATCAATATTTCTTAATGCATTTCTCATATAATAGCCCGGCTTTATTCCCATTTCTGCTAATACCTTCAACTTACTTTGAGCACCATCATTGAAGGATATTACCGCATTCATTACACCTATTTTAATTGTTGTTATGCTAATAAAGGTTGTTTTAGATAAATGTTCCCATAAGCAATGGTTGAAACTTTCATTATGGTTTTGAGTTTTACCATGAATACACCTCTCTAACAATTTTTTATCGATTAAAGATTTAAATATAGGCACAGATTCAGGAAGTGCATGTTTATGTAAATAAGTCTTTCCCAACAATAAAGTTTTATTATACCCACACATAAATCCGAGCTGGACGGTCATAATTCTGACAGTGGGTTAGCATTTGTAGATAGTTCATGATAATAAACTGACCATATAGCTTTTACCATATCAGCTATGAGATATTTTATGTTTCGTTGAATAGTCAAGCCACAGCATCTCTGCCAAAGAAGAATTTCATTATCCATAAGCCATCCGCGGCCAGTGATGCTTTTGCCTCCAGAAAGCTTGCGAGATTTCATAGCATTTCTCACTGTTCGGAATCTATCGCCCATTCACTTCTGCACGTGTCCAATGCATTCCAATTTCTTACCTCCACATCACCTCCGTAAACTTTTGCCTTCAATATTGTGTTGAAGGCATTGGAATCACCATCACCAACATAATTCACATACCTAACATTACACAATCTTTGAGAACGTTGAAATATTTTTATAATACCATCCGATTTCTTTCTTCACTGAAACCTTCAAAATGTTTCTCGCACTTGTGGTCTTTATTACTTCTATTTTTACATTTGAAGCAGTATTTGCTAAGGCATTCGAAACCTAAGACTTTTCCAGTCTCCAGACATGTAGTAGATACGACTCCGTTCAAGGATGTGTGGCCGCTCTTTTGCCAACTACCATCAATAGCTGCTGTGATATACCTGTAGCTGTTATTATTCTTATCAGTTTCTTCTACAGCATTTCTCATTGAATCGTTACTAACTCTTATCAGGCTACGTAAGAGTACATCATTATAACGTTCAAATTTTGCAGGAGGTGGTGGTAAATTAAAATAATAATTTAAATTTTGAGCAATTAAATTAATTGCTCAAAATGTCTTCAAAGCACTGTTAACTTTTCCTAAGCCGCGCATACCATAAGCCAATCAAATATTCTTTTTTGTCATATCAGATGACATTGCACTAGTTGCTTGCCCGCAGTAAATGCACTGTAAAACTAAATTTACACATAATCCTCTGCGATTACCAGAATCTTCACTAAAGATAAGTGAATCTAATTTATTGCAGAATTTGTATTCAGCTATATTCTTTAATTATTGAGAAATAATATTCATCTGAATAATAATATTCACGATACTGCGATCATCGAAATCAGTATCGCTTACAGTTTTTGCAGAACTTTCAATTTTCTTTCTGGAAGTAGAGGCATTACTAGTATTGGCATCCGATACTTCTACAACTTTTAGCTTCGGTATGAAATAGCATCTACGTTTAACAAATGATTTTGGCATATTTTAAACAAATGACAAAAATTAAGAATTAAAAAAAAAATACACAAGTAAATATACCGGTTGTGAGAATAAATTTTCAAAATCAAAACGAGATTCGCAAGCAAAACAGTGTACAGTAAAATGTGAACACAACTGTTTTATGCAGTGAAACTCATAGTTAACAGAAAATGATAACATGAAACTTAAAACTTTAAAATTAATTTCAAAAATAGAAAAATGTTGTTTGAATATCGTTTTGAAAATATCGTTTTGAAATTGTATCACAAAATTGTGCCACACCCTCTTTTAAAAAGGGGACGTGTTACGTTTGTTTACAATTTTAAAATTCAATTTTTTGAAGTTTCTATTTATTCAATTTTTATAAATGATACATCTTTGGGTTCAAAAAAGCTCCGTCTACTTTTTAAAATCAAAATTAAAAAAAAAAATGTGAAATTCGAAGCATTTTGGTGTCTCAGTAGCTGAAACAAGCCATTGTTTTAATGCTTACTTGATTTCCTGTGATATCTCCATATTTTATTGAAGGCGATAACTCGATACGACAACGACCAAATTTTGAAATGGTAGCAAAAAGTTGTTAAATCAAAGTTAACTTATGAATCTGTATCAAATTTGCTTTAGCACCTTTCAACAGATGTCAGCACAAAATAGTTACATTAGTTTAAGTTAACTTCACGATCTATTGATGAATTCATGTACTTTTAGGAGCAGCCTCATATATTTATTTCATAAATAGTTGTGATTAAATTAGGAAGCTTATGAATGTAGAGTACTCCAATTTTATGAAAAGATTCAACTCATAACAGAAAAGATCATTATATTTTTAACTCAATAATCATAACAGAATTTAATAATCATAACAGAAAAGATCATTATATTTTTAACTCATTTTCTTAAAGTGATTCAGAAAATCATTTTTAGAGTCGTTTATTTCAACTGTATCAATTATGAATGCTGAAGAAGTCCCTGCTTAAACCATAAAATTTGTACTAGAAATTATGCTAAATATGAATCTCGTTATGAGGTTATTTAGATTCTAAATAACTATTAGCCTTTCAGTTTTAACAATACTTTATGGCCGTCAGAAAATGTTATCTTAAGCAGATTTAAATTCACTTTTATATATTAGATATCATTTTTAAATTGAATAATTTACAATAATCAATGCAATTTATTTAAATCAGGTTTAAAGATAAAGAAATTCATTTACCAGCAGAATGAAAAATTTCATAATTTAAAACATTTTTCTGTTGAGCAATTCGTTCTAATTATTTACCATTACTTTCATTCTATTCATTTTAAGTAACATTTCGACGGTAGGAAACGCTCCTATATCTATTTTTATTACATATGGGTCTGAAACACCAATGTGTGTTCCATTTGCTGAGATCAAAGGAAAGGATATTAAACAGTGCGAGGTACTTTTATAGTTTATAGGGAATTTCAGGAGATTATTCAGAAATGCGATTATGAACAGAATGTAAATTTGTACATAGATTCTAACTATTCTCGCAATATTCAATAACGTATATTGGCTATTCCATATTTATAGAAATTCAAGAAGGAATAGTGGGGTATTGCATATTTTGAAAGGAAGAATTCAAATATATAAACCTGACTTCGAAAAATGATAGATCATCAGTACTTTGGAGTTTATGTTTTTATTCTATTTTGTGCATCATAAAAATTATATTTGTATGATTATATCAAACTATTGACAAATTTTCACAGTCTGGGATGTTTAAATCGAACATAAAATGTGAAAAAAAAGGTAATGATTATCATTTTCCAAAATACGAAGAGTATTCGAATGAATAAGCGTGTTATTTTTTTTAAGGAGCAAGTGAAAATAGATTGCAATTAATGAATGACACGAATAATTTTTGAAATTCATGCACTCCTTTTAAAGTTTATTAAAACTTATTAGCGAAATGTTATTATAATTAAACTCTGATTTTGCATGTGATTTAATTATCATTAAATTACTAAGTCAAACTAAGAATTTATAATGATAAATTATATATAACAGAATGTAATAGCATAATTATAATAAGTCATTGAAAGTGGAAAATAATCAAGCATAAGTAATTGAACTGTAATTATGCATATTGTTTCAGATGACATTACTTCATACTACCCTCCCTCTTCATGTCTAATGTCTGCAAAATATTGCCGAAAAATGAAATATAGTATCCCTCTCAAGGTTAATATATTCAACATAAGATGATTTTTATTTATTTTAAAAATCCACAGCAATTTAAATACATAAACTTTGTCATTTTATCAGATATTATTAATTTTTTTCTGTGTTGTACATGAAATAGTTTTTCTTGTGTAGTCGATAAGGAAAGGACATTTGGATTCAAATTTCTGTATTTGGAGTAGTTGTAGGAAGTTTCAAATTTTTGCACAAACATTTTGAAGAATTTTTTTTTTAATTTGAGACCAAAAAGGAGCAAAAGCAACGCTTAAAACTTCTTTCACTTGGATGTATTTAACCCTGAGGTATTCTTTATAAAATGTCCAACACGGTATATTTAATTATGACGTTGAACTACTTGAATTCTTTTCTCATTATAACTGTAAAAGTAATAAAATAATTCAATTACGATATGTACGGTAAAATAGAAAACATTCAATTAATAATTAAATATCGAAGTCAGTCTTTAGGGTGAATGTTTTCGGAATAATTTTGTATAATTTCTGAATATGTGTTTAAATTTCTTGTAAATTCTAAAACATTAGTAATAAATATTAAGTTTTATCTTCCATTTTTACTTAAATACTGTTATCTATAGATTAATTTTCGTATATACCGAAATATAATTTTACTTCGGTACACTTTTCAATTCACTTTAATTTTGTATTGTTTTAAAAGCTCCCTTTTGATAATGTTTTATTTAATCCGATTTATACATTTGATTACTAATTAATTTAACTGCGTAGAATTAACATTTAGTATATTAGATTTCTAAATACGTTCTTGAAGAAATACAGGAGTATTTTTTCAGGTATTCTGTTATATGTAGAACATGTTATTAATCCATTTATGTAGTTTAAGTGTTTACAGTAAAATAGAGCATTTTTGCTATGGTTATTCTAAGAACTATGCTAATCTTGTTCTTGGATTTGTTTGAATTAGAGCTTTATTATTAATCTTGTTTTGAAAGTTATAATTTTATTGAATTACAGGTATAAGTGCCAGGAATTTATGATGCTCTTCCCTACCTAACAAATGTAAGTTATTGAGGTCCCAATATATAATCCCTAAGGGTAGGGTGTCCGACTACTTCCCCAAATACTGGGTATCTATTTTAATTACATTTAACGACATGTATGAACTACAGTGGGATTATTTTTTCACACCCGGTCACCACATGGATGCAACCTAATATTATTTAATGTTTTTAATGTAATCTAAAACGTTTTAAGATTGTCAAAAAATTATGAAAGCTTGCTTACATCCTTTTTGTTGCTGCTACAACTTGATAAAAATTGTGAGCAAAAAAAATATTTTGAATATAGCTCTAGAACCCTGGCCCATTGGCTGTAGTACTGCAGTTGTGTTTTAACAAGATGCTCACCTTACGTCTGGGATTAGATCATCAAGATCCTAGGATTGAACTGAAATATTATCAAGCAGGAGAATAACATTATTAGCTTAGCTCATTTCGAACAATAATCCTGAACTAAGGGTATGAAGCAGTTCAAAAACTAAATCAAGGTTGCTTCATCGAAATTGGGCGCTGTTTTAGATTCTTTGAACATATACCTTTCAGGCATTTTTCGTACTGCTTTTCTCTTAAATTACTACATCCAATTCCAACAAATTTTTCTGCTGTTTTAACATTCACTCTTGCTGCCTCGCCGCTGTTTCTCCAATTATTCAGGATAGCTTCCACGTAAGCTAATGAAGCTATTTTTGGCTTACTGTAAATACTGCAAAGTTAGCTGTAATTTTTTTCCTTCAAATATTTTCAAAGTCTCAAAGATACTACGTACTTTTTAACATCTGATTGTCAATTTAGGTGGCCAATATTACCAGATCTCCTGAATAATATATTGTCGATGTCTTTTTATTATGGATTTAAAACCTGTCGATTTGATTTCACCAATTCTTTCATTCTTAATTCTATCCTTTGAAATCACGGAAATTGTCGAATGTGCCAACTTCAAGTAATATACCACTTCTTTAACCATTTTACTAAATTTGTAATTTCGTATGTTTTTTATTTCCATTTCAAGGAAGCTACCTTTCTTTTACTTCTTAACAATACCTCCAGGTACTGCCATATTTTCCTCCCTTTCCTTGTATTTATATTGTTGGGGTCACAAATATGTAAAACTTAAGAAGGTTACGCTGTGACTGCTTTTTGGAATGAAAGTGACTGATATAGTAAATATCAAACCTATAGCACACTCAACACGCATGTTATCACTGGACATTGATCGACACTTAAGTTGAAAAAGGGAATTCCTCCAGTTGCATACCGAAACTTCCAATGGCTTCAGTGCAAGTGGTTGTTCAGCAGATAGATCGTTAAGAGTGAAAGGTAGTTGTATAAATAAAACTCAGATGGAATTAATTCCCGCTCATTTTAAGAGGTAATTTTTGTGGTTTAACAATTATATTAATAATTATCTTCTCAAAAGTCTGAGATAATTATTAATTTATCATTATTTGGAGTAACAATTAAAGTTTTCAAAAATTACCAGCTTTAATTATACATTTATTGAAGTTAAAATTAATATTATAATTTGGAAAAATTAGACCAGATGTATATTTCTTTAACTTTAATAAGGAACTGCAGATATTATATTTCTGAAGTAAGGAAAATAAGTGATTCATTATGCTGCATTTAAAACTGAATTTGAAAACTCTTCTACTTTCTTAGTAGTAGAGTTCATATTCCTCAGTTTTGTATCATTAGTTCCTCCTCTTTTTATATTACGGGAGTAGTTTACATATGATTTCTCTTTCTATAAGTTACTAACGATTAATCTGGGTGGAAAAAAGGGCACTGACATGCATTTGAAAAGTTAATGCAAATTCAACTGAACCACTTAAGAGGATGCGGCTTGGATAGAAAGGCTTCTCACGCTACCATATTTCCGTATGTGCCTATTTTGACTGAAATTTCAGGTAATCATTTCATTTTCACAGCGAGAAAACTAATAATTTTAAATGAAATGAGTGTTTTAGGTTAAGATCAAACAGCGTCATTTATAAGTGAAATTAGGAATAAATTTTTAACTGCACAAACAAAACGTTTCAGCATAGAAAGCATTGTATTTCAAACCGTATTGTCCTAAGTCAATTAGTTGATTATATATTACTCTTTCATTAATTTTTAATCCTTAATTATTGTCCTAACCCGTTCGCTTGCAGCGTATCACAAGCGATACGCTCGTGTTGGCTCTCCTGTGCCCAGCGTATCACGGGAGCTACGCTCCGTGAGTGTCTTCTACGACCCAAAGTATCAATAGAGATACGCTTGATGAGAACGTTTTATTTGATTTTCTTAACATTACTATATGGCGTTACAATACCGCGAAATCTATATAGATAGGTTATTTGGAGTGTTGACCTTGTGATATGAGCTTGGATTTCACTTCTGGCTGCCAGGAGGGGGGTAATTGTTAAATGCACGTGTTGCAGAACGGCATTTTAAATGTAATGACATGATTTAAAGGATGCCTTGCTTTCGATATGCTTTTTACTTTATTGCTTGCTTCTTAGAAGTTCGAAGGAGAATTTATGACCCTTTATGGAGGTTAGGGCTTTTGGTAGCAGAGTTTCTCAGCTGTTTAGTTTCATTCGGTTAGTTTTAATTTGTAGCAACAGTAATGACGAAAAAGAATGTGTTTATCTGATACTGAGGTTAGCGAAATAATGAATGAATCTGACAGTAATGTTAGCGAAAATAATCCAAATCTGCACATAGACATTAAAGTAAAAAAAAAGGACTAAGATGTGCTCTTTGTTTAAAATCTTGCGTGAAGCGTCAGAATATTTGTGTAAGACATATGACGTTGGACTATGCATTGATTTTTTTTTATAAATATACCATACAGCAAAATAAAATTTATCTTTTATATCTATATATTCCATATAATGGCACATCATTACACCATGAAATTTATGTAACATATGTAAATATATTTTGTATTTTCTTAAAAGTATGATTTTGTATGTAATTTTATGTATAAAACATTCCATCTTCGATTAAATCTTTTTTTTCTTTTGTTGATATTAAGTTTAATGCATTTTAAATAATATATGTAAATACTAAAATATTTTAATAAATAGCCGATTTTAGAGGAATTTTTTTCATGAATTAGGCTTAATATCTTAAATCGTCTGTGCATAGCGAGACACTCCGCGGTAAGAAGCCGCGGGCCCAGAGAAGCACTTCTTTTATCTTCCTCCGGTAGCAAAAGGGTTAAGGAATCAGTCATATAAAAAGAACGTAGTAAAAAGAAATAACAATATTACTTCATTTCATGATGATCATATTTATATTTTTCATTTTATATTTATATTATTCATATCTTTACGTTTGGTAATCAGGACTCTCTAGATATATGCCTGTTATCTACCATCGGTTATAGATTTATTTCTTTACAGGAGATTTTTGCAAGGAATTGACAAACACAACTCTATGAAACCATGATTACAAGGAACACTCTATTGGTTAATTCACCTATTTGACCCTTCCTGATGAAACATTGCCTCAATTGTTCTATATATAATTTTACACAGAAACCTCTACTTGATGCCAATATTTCCGAAATTCTCTCTCTCCTTTTTCTTCTAAATTTCATATCTCTTCCATCGAAATTTTTACACTAAAACTCAAATATTTGACTACCTTTTTTTCATTTAATTCTTCTTTTGTACTTCAGTTTCTTCGTAATCATCTAATTAAATTGGGAATTTTCTTTTCATATATTTTTCAGTTTTTCGGCTACTAAACCATTATTGGTACAGTGATTCTTCCTATTTTCCTTGTTTTCCTGCTTTACTTATTATTCCTGTCTTCTTAATTCATCTAATTTTTCAATATATACACTCATGGACAAACAAATTACGCACCAAGAAGGAGTTGTCAAAATGAAACGAAATTTTACATACGTAATGACTACTTTGATATAAGTAAATGATTAGAGAATCAAAGAAAAAAGATCATTTATTTCAGAGAAAAAGCAAAACAACGGAGGATTTAATACCATGTTGAACCCCCTGTAGCGCGAATGCACGATGCGATACGATCGGGCATTGAGGCATACAAGCTCTGTATGATGTCTTGAGACATTTCGTTCCATATTTACTGTAATTAACCTTGCCTCTAGTTCGTTCAAACTCGTGGGATGCCCAACTCGCCGTCCCAAATTATCCCAGATATGCTCGATTGGAGACAAAAATGGGGATCGGACAGGCCAAGAAAGATTAGTAACAGTGTGGAGATAGTCTTGTGATACCCTTTCCCTGTGAGGCCGAGCATTGTCTTGTTGAAAAATGGCTCCTGGGAGCCGTTTCGTGAGTGACAACACATGTGGTTGCTGGATGTCATGGACATACTGCTGGGCTGTCATGGTGCCACGGATCAATACTAGGGTTGACCGTGTATTGTAGGCAATGAACCCCAATACTCTCACACCAGCTGTGGGAGCGGTGTGTCTCTGTAAAGCAAAGGCAGGATTGAGGCGTTCACTACGGGGTCTCTACACACGAACACGATTGTAATCACTGCTGAGATTGATTCTGAATTCATTGCTAAAGGAGAACATGGTTCCATTCCGGTGCAGTGCAGTTTGCTCGTGCGCGGAGCCGCTCCAAACGGAGGCGTCAAGAGCAGCACACGTAATGAGCACCGCGATCCCAAATGTCCTTCATCCAGGCGAGAAGACACAGGGGGCCCTAGTTAAGGTGCTACCTGTGCCTGGATGGCAGCCGATGTAGCAGTTGGCTGTACGCGTGCATTTCGTACGATGTGGCGGTCTTCTCAACGACTGGTCAGTCGACGGCGTCCTGCGCCTGGTCATCGTGTAAATGACATCTCTCGGATCCACTGATCCCAACACCTCCTCGCAATACAATCAGAGCTGCCTAATTGACGAGCCACTCGCCTAGGTGACCACCCAGCTTTCATCATGCCGATGATTCTCCCCCTCTCAAACTGCGACATCCGCTCATATTGTTTTCGAAAACGGCGTAATTGCATGTCTACCTCAACTTTTCCTTTGTAAACGATTCAGCACACTCAAACAAGGTTTAGTTATCTGTTTTATACTCCACGGAGAACGACGTTAAACGCCCTCTACCGGCTATACGTAATGCGCAATCATGCTGCATTTCTAATCATTTGCATATCTCCCCTACATGTATCTTCATGCCAAGTGTTGTTACGATCCCGCAATTATTTCTTGGTACTCTAATTTTTTTGTCCATGAGTATATTTATTATTAGAGAAACTAGAAATATTTCCTTCTTTTGAATTATTTCCCTCTCCATTATTGATAATATATCTTCTTTTCTTCTCCAACAATGACGTTTTGTTCTATTACAAATTTAGATAACGTCTTATTTTCTACTAGAATTTCACCTAACTCCTTATCTTTCTTCTTCAATTTAGAATCAAACTTTTTCTTTTGAGACTGAAATAGCATTTCATGACTTTTTTACATTTCTTCTTTTCCTCCAATTATAATATTCTTTACGATCAGCGCTTCTATCAAACGGTCGTTAAAAGTGGCAGCCTTTTTCTCCCTGGTAGTCTTCTAAAATGTCACTCTTTTCTGACGGTGATTTTGATAACTCTCTCGCGTTTAAAAGATATTTTTAAAGAACTGTTTGCGTTATATTAATGCAACATTTACACCAATAATTGTAACTTGTAATTTTAACAGTCCAGTGAATGATAAGTATTACAAATATTAGTTTCTAAAATATTAAATTTTTAAACAATGATTTGCAGTATATTAATGTAGTATTTAGACCAATTATAACTTGCCCTTTTAAACAACTCAGTAAATTATGAATATTACAAATTTTAGTTACAAAAATATGGAATTCTTAAACAATTATTTGTAATATAGTAATGTAATCCTTACATCAATTGTAACTCGCACTTTTAAACATTGCAGTGAATGTTAAATATTATAACTACAAACACCATATCAGATTATTTTCCCTTACTTAATCTTTTTACTGCTTAATTCATATTTTAGCATTCAGTCATGGAAATGTTTTTGCCTGCATTTCAAACAAATAATAATGCAACTTTTTTTTCTTCATTTTCATGTTTTTGGTAATATTTATACGAATTTATATTAGAAAAGTGTTGTTTTGACTGCATCTGCGGTTTATGATTCCTTTTTTCTAGAGCATTTTTATAAACACACACATCCCTATCTTTAAAGGCGTCCTCCTCTTTCAGAGGCGGACAAATTTCAAATGCGTCAGAGACTTCTGGTTCACCCTGTTTAAGAAAGTCTATGTTTCTGCCGAAGTGTGAAGAGTTTTGCAAGCATTAACAATAAATTTTCTCACGAGAAAAATTTATATGCTAGTATTTTAGTTAAACTCTAGTATTACTTAGTATTTTAGTAAAGTACTTAGTAGTTAGTATTTTAGTTTAATCACAGAAATTAAGATTAAATTTGGAAAATAGAATAGTTACTGAGAATACATTTTAATCTTTGTGACATTCGATAAACTTTATTGAAAATAGGAGTATACTTTAAAATTATTCATCTTTACAAATATTTCGATAAGCTCAAGTTATGATGTTTTAAAGAATAAAGATACCAACTGCTTCTGAACTCTTGAATGTGTAACGAGTCAAAAATTCGACTGTAGATTTGTACATAATCTGTTCTGTTCAAAATAATACTTAAACAGCTTTTTATAATATTCATCAATTTTAATTAAAATAAGTTTTATTATTAATAACTATCTTATACATTCGATTTATATATTTGTAAAGAATGAACGACATACTACATTATTCGTAACTTCCATAACCTAACAATAGATAAAATGTATTCAGTATATTTTTGTAATGCAGCATCTATTAAATAGAATCTGAAATTAAAATGCTTTTAAACACGCTCATAAAATTTCATCATAATATTTCGCCTTAAATATCATTTGTGTAACTTTTACATGACTTTTACATAATATTTATAACTTAAAAGTCATTTATAACATCGCTTAAAGTTCACTCTGCTAATTGTATTTATAATTTCATAGATATTTACAATAACATCACCCCATGCATGCATATTTACTCAATAATTCATTTACTTCAAAGTTAAAGCAGGACATTAAGGGTATTAAAACAGATGTTATGATAATGGACTAGTTATACACTGCATGGTTATGGCTAAGTTATCTCTGATTTCCAGTTTCTAGCTGTCATTAAAATGAATTTTGAATGCTTAAATATGTTTTTATTATGTATGTTATCGTTAAATCGTATAACTCAGTTATTTTAATAGAATACCTAATTATTTCAGGAAATAAGTAACCAAATCGGTTGAAGGGTATAATAGACTAATAATGTCCCGTTCCGAATATGTTAATAATGTTCTTCTTTACCAAGTTATTCGATGAAATAATTAGTTCTTCAATAAATTTACTAATCATAGACTATTAAATTTAAAAATAAACAACTTGACACTAAAATAAATCCGTTGTCTTATAAAATTAATTGATGATAAATAGTCTTTTGAAAAAATATGTTTCACTTTACGGATAGGTTAACGGATACATAATAAAGAAAAACAGACTACATAATATAATATTATTGCTAGATTACTCAAAGAGTTATAAAAATAATATAATATAGTGCAAAGGTAGTTATACTTAAATTTTTATTACATAATTATGTAATTTATCAGGGTTTTTAGTCCTGACGGCAAAAAAGAACTTATGCTCTTGAAAAAATACTGCAAAAGTTTTATCCCAAAAAAATGCAAATGATGACGATAATAATAATTTTAAACATCATTTTGAAAACATAAATGAGAAGAAAATTTTTTTGCTTAGTAAAAATATTAGGCGAACTATATTCAAATAAGAAAATATAAGAGTATATTAATTTACAGTATATAGAATATCTTCTTAAATTATTAGGTAATTGTCTGTTTCATAAAATAAACAATTAACTCGTAGAATAAATTAGTTTTATAGGCTTTAAATGACTTGGTTAGTTATTTAATTAAATAACGTATTCCTCATTTTAACGCTAACTTATATTACATAATTTCCACACAAATTTAATAAAAAAAAATATAGTTTGGTGATGATAAACTATAATTGCGGTTACTTATTTGTTTCTAATGAATGCGATTACTTAACCAAAATGAAAGGAGTTATGCCTATAACTGTATAATTTTAGTAGAATTCATAATATTCCAGTAAAATGTTATTATTTTTGTTACATTTTACCTAAGAAATCACAGAGCAATTGATTCGTAAGAGGTAATCCTGCTTTTTATAATTCCTTTTTCATCAAGCCTATTTTCTAAGACTATTTTCTTTGTTTATTACTCTACATCGTTAAATAAAACTATCTTTTTAAAATAAAATTACATATAAGGTGATTTCAGAATCTTTTAATTAAGGAATGAACAGGTGAGACTAATTTAAAATAACCTTTTTTGTAAAAAAGTTTTTGAACTATTAGTATCCATGTTTGACATAATGATATTTGAGGCAATTAACACTAAAGTGCGATTTTCTTTCGATATTTTATGTTATGATTCAGATTCATTGTATTTAAGATGTTACATTGACTCTAATTGCATTTTCAAGGAATAGCCTTTCTTTTTCAACGTTTGCAGAATCCAAAAGTGGTAAACTGCTCTCTTCGTCTGAAGTGTACTTTAGTAGTTATAGTTTCATAAGTATTCGTATTCTAGCTTCTCAATAGTTCAAGAGTTTCTCAATAATTCAACTTTAATTTAATGAGATGAGAAGAAACGCCGAATGAAATGTGATCTTGAGCAGTTCTTCTGCAGAAACCAATGGATAGTTTTTGAACAGGTTCCAGACCTGAGAGTCACTCCGATCCTTCTGTTCGTAATGTATAATTG
>BMAW01049169.1:0-29224 GCA_019974015.1 Nephila pilipes
TCAGGGGGAACAACTTCTGGACTTTCAGGTTTACGCGTGTGCATCTTAGCAGCCAGCGGATTCTCCCAGCAGGATAAAGAAAATTCATAGCATAAATCCTCATCAGGAACTCGACATAAAAGAAAAATGTATGGGAGGAGGAGGAGGAAGGAGGAGAACCATCCGCAAATATTGAGAAAAAGGAGAGATCCACAGTCATCAGGATGAGGGGAGGAAAATAAAGAAAAGAAGAGAAGAGAGGAAGTGGAAAGGGAGGAAGAAAAGAAATGTAACTAGGAAAGAGGGCATCAGCTGGGTTCAGAAATACTAAAAGGCATGGGAAATTTCAAATGGATAAAATCAGGAATTCAACACCATTGATTTCCGGTTTCACGTGGGTCAATCCCTGGAGAATCTCAATGGGTGATAGTCGATTCGCAAGCGGCGAAAACTAAGATAAAACGACTGACAAATACCGTTGACTTTAATGGGACGGAGCTTTAACAAATATAGAGAGTATCTATCATTTGGCATTAAGAAAGCTACACAATAGTAGACTCATGCAGTCATGGATCTGGATCAATTCACCTGAGATGTACTTCAATAGTTAAATTTCCCCACTATGCCACAAGTGTACTTGTAGTCCGAGTTCGATCTGAGTGAGTGAGTCATTGTAGGGTTTTATGGCGCAAGAGCCAGAGTAGGCTATGCTGCGCCAGAGTTTGATTTGAAGTATAGATCCCAATGATATTTGATGAAATCATACATTGAGTGAGTGATGGTGGAGTTTAATGATGCAAGAGCCAGATGTGGCCAAGCTCCCGCCAAACAAGGTTTAACTATAATCTACACGTTTAAAAAAATGGAAAGAAGATAAAAATTGGTTGACGACAAGGAGGGTCGAAAATGAGGAGGACTACTTGGGTATACCGGCGATGCGTCACCTGTGATTACCAAAGGCAGTAAACTCCATAGGAAAGAAAATTATCACTAAGGAGCCTTGGGTCATGATGCTCGTATTTACCTATAGAATGTGTAAGTCCCTGAGGATGAAATAACACCTTAAAACCACGACTCGAATGAAAATTTATCTATTACAAATTTCGGAACAACACCGCGATTGCTACACTACCATAAAATGAATAAGGATGGTTATTAAGAGAGATGATAATCGTGAATAAGAGATTAAAAATTGCCTAAGAATAAACTTCGTACATTTAATAAACATAAAAATAGTAATTTAACATCAAAATTGAATGTAATTTGAAGTACAGTCTTTACAAGTATATAATCAAAAATTAAATCTTGATTTAAATGAGTGCAGATTCATCCTCCCCCTTCTAAAGTACTTATTCAACTGCTAATTTTAAGAAATGAGATAGACATACAGGTATTTTTTTACTCCAATATGGATTCAATAAAAAATCGAATGAAAATTGGCGCGATTTCTCCACAGCCAACTTCTAGAATTTAAATAAATAGGAAAACAATCGACACACGCACACACAATCGTACCTTTCCCTTTCTGCAGAGAAACATTTACAACCAAGTGAGCGTGACGAACGCATTCGATCAAGTTGAAAAAAAAAAAAAAAAAAAACTGTAGGAAAAAAAAATCAGCATTTGGGGGTGAAAGAGTGGAAGTCTTCGCACATACACATCCGTGAGAAGGGATTAGGAGTTCGGAAACGTTTCTGAAAAATGCAAACGACTTTCAAATGACGCAGACGATTTGAGATCAGTTTTCTCAAGAACGCTTTTTTGTTGCTAAATAAAACTTTTTCTCCCAATCGAAAATTTTAAAATTCTTCAAAAGAATATAAAATAGTTTGGAAATGTGTTTTTGAAAATAAAAATTGTTAAACATAAATTGTTGGAAAATAAAATTTTAGAATGCATCATTTTTTCTCCTAATGATTCCCCAAGACAATTTTTGTTCAATTAACAACAGCGAACAAAAAAAATTCTTTAGAGTTACAAAATTATTAAATTAAGAAATATAAAACGCACAAAATGATAAATAGGTAATCAGCAATAAGGTACAAGGGAAAAATGGTTTAAAATAATATTAATTTTCAAGTAGTTAACTGAATTCCATTAAAATAATTTTTCTTTCGATAGAATATTAATCGAAAAGCATGCAATTATTTACATAAAAAAAAGGTAATAAATACATGTACATCCTTGAATAATTTAATTTTTAATAAAATATATATAAGAAAAAACATTGTGTCAATAAAAAAATTCAATAAAAAACCTTGATAACTTTAAAAAAAATGCTAGACGTAGGGAAGAAAAGATAAGTTTTATCTAGAATTTAAACATTAAAAAAAAAAAAAAAAAAAAAAAAAAACGAATCAAATACGAGGAACATGCGTGAAATATGTCGAAGCCATACTTCAAATAAAAAAAAAAGCAAACGTTATCACACATCAACAAAGACTCATATCGTTCAAGTACCGGAATTCTTTTCAAATGAGTCATCAGGTTTGCCTTTCAGTCCAATCTTGTTTTATCAATTTAAAGTACCTGGTTCGAAAATTTAAAGAACTGATACGCTTGATCAAATGAAAGAATTAACCAGTCAGATTAAATTCAATAATTTTTGTTCATGTTAGAAATTATTAAAGAGTCAAAACTTCGTCAAGAAAGTTTTGATCACATTATACATTTTTCATACACTAGGGAACATAAATAATTTCTCAGTCACTACTTATTTATCGAATAAGAATTTAATGTTAGTACAAAACATTTCGCAAAAACTGTAGAGCAGCAATATTTCTCCTTAGAAATAAAGCCACGTCCATGTGCATTTGTAGTATAGAAAACGAACTTTAAATATGTTTAAATAATTGTGTGGGTGTGCGCACGCGAAATCCAGAAGTATATAAAACAAAACAACCACTTAATCTGACAATCGGAATTTTGGATAATTAAGAAATCTTTTCAGAATGTCACAACCACCATAATTGATTCTATTTCCTTGCTACGGATAAAAAAATTATTTTCGCTCTTGAGTGTTTCTTATTTACTGGAAGGATTTTGAAAAGCAATTATAAAAAATTATCCCAATTCATTTAAAATTGGAAAATTTTCAAAATCGATTTCAAAATATCCTTCACATACTTCAAAATAAACAAATGAATTGCTTACAAGGAAACATAAAAGCAAGGCCGCAATTTAAATTTAAAAACCGACGACGTTGGATTGTTATGCAACCGAACCACATCATTTTGAAAGGAGCCGGACTGACGGACAGACCGACTTCACAGGAAGATTCATTAAAACAATGAATACCTCATTATAAACTAATGGATTGAAGCATTGCAATTAACCGGTTGGAGAACAGTAACTAGCTATATTAAGGGTCAGAACAGGATTTTTCTTTTTCCAGTTTTTATTGATTACTCTGTTACGGTCATATACTTACAATTAAAAAAACAACAACTAAATACACATAGATGCGACTATAAGTGTTATTTTATCGAAAAGAATTACGGCGACGTACAAAGAATGCATTCCTTGTCCAAATCAAATAAATAATATCGGGGGAATTCAAAAAAGATATTAAATTGCAAAAGATTGGGACATCATGAATTTTTTTCAACGAACAAAAATTATAATCGTTAAAATTCTAGTCAAATTACAATACGATTTATATTAAATTTAAAAAAAAATAATGCAAATAACTTTTTGTATGGGTTGAATGGCTGCTTTAAGACTTTCTCCAAGTAACAACACATTCATTTTTGTAACCGCAATTTAAAGTCTGCGTCCATTTTTGAATACTTATTTGCATGTCTTTCATTTTGATACTGTATGGCTGCTATATAAATAAACACATTAAATAGGTTCATAAATTACGAGTTTGTAAACAGATTTGATGCTTGGTAATTCAAATAGGCGGCAATCGTGGTATAGTTTTGCTTTTTAAAAATGTATGTAATCAGAAAAATATATCTGATAATGATGAAAAATATGCATCAAATTTGATTAGTCACAAAAAAAAAAAACAGAAAAATGTAGTAAGAACTTTTTTTTTTATTCCCGTATTAGGGCCTTTAGTGAAAAAAATTCATGTTTTGCTTTTAAAAAAAAAATTTAATAGTTCAATTTACATCTAAAGTGGTTATTTAGGAACAAAATAAAACTGCAAAATATTATTTGTTGAAATCAATCTCACTCTTTTCTCACTTTTAAAATACCTAATCCCACAAATACAGATTTAGAAAGTAAACAGTTTTGGAGTTCCTCTAAAAATATGAAGGATAGGATATGGAGCTACATTTAAAACATAATTTGTTCAGATCATATATAAAATTTTAAAAATTAAAATATAAAAAAATAATAATAATAACAGAAAAAAAGACAAGATAATGTGGATTGACCATAAATGTATTCTATAAATAAGTGAGGAAAAATCTGATTCTGAGAAGTGAAATCAAAAAATGAAATATTCTAATATTTGATCTTTTTTTTCATGAAATTAAAAATACAATAAGAAAAGTAAGAGAGTGAGAGATACAAAATTGAAATAAATTTAATTCCATAAATTCAATTGATTTTAACCTGTAGCATTGCTGAAGGGCTAGAATACACTCAATACATGCTAAGCATACTTAAGGATTTTCATTTCTCCAACATTATTAAGCAAAGCATTTTATAGAGTAACTTTATCTGCAAATACAATTATAATAACACAAGTACTTTACAAAATGGTTTTTCATACAAAATAACAGAAATTAAAATATTTTAATTTGTTTTTAGTTAAAACTTTGAACTGCATTTTATTTTTTCCCATCACACAACTTTTCTAGAAAAATAAGCTGCCCTCCTAATTAAAAAATAAAAATCAAACTTTTTTTGTAAGCTTAGACACAGTATTCATATTGTACAATTTGTTGCTTTCAAAGGTGATCAAAACATGCATATTTTCAGTGAAGCTGACTTAGAAAAATGTTTTGATACACGTAGTGTTAATAAAAATAGCTCAATTTTTTTTTTTCTATACCAGAAATTTGACCAACATATTAGGACTTACTTAAACAGAAATTTATGATGTAAATATATATCATTCAAACAAGGTAAACACATGCATTATAAAGGCATATCTTGATACATTTATCTTTCACAAAGAAATGACCAATTACTGTCTTACTGTACTAGGAAAAAAATGTGATACATGCAACAAAAATATTATACTATTAGGAGTTTTATATAAAAGATAATCCAGAAATATATTTAAAGCTGTATAAGAAAATAAGAAGAAAGAACTAGTAAATTAGAGCATAATTATAATAGAATTAATTATAGACGATGTACAAATAATACAAATCATACTTCCAAAATAAGAGTATATTTAAAGCAGAAAAAATCTATGTATAATATAAATAGTTCTTAAAAAATTCCGCTAAATCCTCATTAATGGTAATAAAAAAAAGTTGAAATGCACAGCAAAAACCAAAATCAAAAATAACTTTTAGCATTAAGTCACAATTTACAATTTTCCTTACAAATGATATAATTAACAAATATAAAAATTAAATGTTATAAACAAATTATTAATCAAACCAGTTATGAAACTTTTGTAGTTATGTACTCTAAAAAAAAGTGATCTAGTAGCAAACTGCATAAATTTTAAGTACGCAGAGCAAAAAAGTTTATTTTCAATTTAGTTTTTGAAGATATAATTTGTATAAATCTAGAGTAAAACAAGTTTTCAAAACAATACTAAAGCAAAGTTTATTTAATTACAGAAAGAGCATAAAGAGAAAACTACAAGAAAATCGGCATATATCTTTCAAGAATATGACTACATTTCCTTAAAAATCTATAAATATCAAATGAAAATTAAAGAAATTATGATAAAAAGCATTAACTTAAGATGAATATATTTTTACTAGCACTGACCGAAATAAATTTCTATGGAGATTAAGGAAAACATAAAACCATTTTATTATGTAAATTATACTACACATGATATATCAATGTAAATGTGATACAAACAAAAAAAAAACACAAAAAGATAATCATAACCAATATACACTCTAATTTATTTACAAGCAATTATTTCTGAAAAATATCTCCACAATTAATGCACTACAGCAATTTCACTAAACATCAATTGCAAAATTTATATTTCCTATTCTTCAAATAAACAGAAGCTAAAAATTTATAATACAAGCCACGTAACACAATAAGCAGCTTCATTTTGATGCATTTAATTTACGATAAATATGCTTCAGTTTTTAAAATAAATTAGCTTTTCTATTATCCAATTAATAGTTCTTACAACAAATGAGATTCAATTAATGTGCTTTGATTCGAAAGAAATAATATTGAATCTTTTAACAGAATGACTTCAAATTCCAACAAACTGGTTAAATGAGTGAATGAATGTTGAAGTTTATGGTACAAAGAGCCAAATTTAGCTTGCACTAAACAATATGTATCTGTGATCGAGACTTTAGAAAGTTAGAAGAAAAAAGAAAAGTAGGTTGACAAGATGTAAGGGGGGGGGAATTGAAAAAGAGCGCTAGTGTATTCCAGAAGAGCGTATCTGTATTTACTAAAGGTGGTTCAAATCGGGAATAAGGTGTCCCCTAGGAGATTGGCGACTTCCTAGACAGGTTGCCAAACGTGCGTGACTTAAGCACTGAGTATGCTTAGGGTTACTATGACCTAAATCACCAATTATCGCTCCCAAAAGTCGTCAATTAACTAGGGGACACCCAATTCCCAATTTGAACCCTAAAGACAGTATTAAGAAATAATGAATCAAACACTCATGATTTATTACAGAAAAAGAGTCAATCATACAGCATTTTATTTTGTTTAAATAATGTCAAAGGTTCACAATATGCCACTAGAAATGAATTTTGCAGCTTCAAATTGTGGTCTAAGGAAGGAAGTTGCAGCCATTTAGCATCTTAATTCCTTAACTCCCTGACAAGGCTGCATGCTATTTTTGAACTCGTTGTATAAGCAGCAGTCTTAATTATAGGGAATAAAATCATATGCAATTTAAAGTGGCATAGTTTTAAGTATTCTGCCTTTCATTTACTGAATTTAAAATTGTTTAATACAGCTACTAAAAAAATGGAATTTTGTGGTTGTAGTTTGTAATGAAATTCCAGATTGATAATTATTTGATGTATTAAAAGAATAACATACATATCATTTTCAAAATAATAAGTTATAAACTCAAGATTATAAACTTGGAGATTAACGGAACTTGACAGGTTAAATTATAAACTTGGTTGACTTAAACGGGCCGACTAATTTTTTCCTTTGCCAAGAAGTACACAAAATTCAGATCCACCCAAATTTACAATTATAACTCTCAAGATTTATGATTGAATTTAGATGTTGAATTTGCCTGGTATCACAATAGAGCTTATTTTAATATTGCAGGATTTGAAAAATCTATTTTGTACAGAATGAAGTCCAACAAGAACGTATAAAATATAGATCAAAATTAAAATAAATTACTATTATATATTTAGGATTAAATTCAGAAGTATTGCTACTCAAGCTTCCAAAACTCAAGTTTTTAAAAAAGCCTTATCAATATTTTGCATGAATAATTGTATCAATTAGAGATCACTGAAATATTTAACTGCAAAAAAATATAAAAGTCAAATCACAAATATATGGAAACAAATAAAGCAAACATATTAATAGCAAATTTTCTTGGTTCGTAGATTGTTCAAGTATGTAGAAATACAATAAGAGAATCGAAGTGTTTAAAAGCTGTTAACTTTTAAAAATACAATCTACTATTTTAAAATGTTGGAAAAATAGGTATTTTTCCATTTCGAGAGTGCAAATCTAGCCAAGCAGACTTTATTGGCGATAACACACAATATACATATAAAAAGATATTCTGTTTAGGAGTCTTTGTACGATTTTTGGTGACTTGATTGCTTGTGCCAGCAAAATGGAACAGTACCGAATAATATTAATCAAACAAATCTAATATAATCCATACAATACCTAAAAATTTACAATCAGATTTTTAAATTAAATGCTTCTGATCTTTATATTCCAATTTTAATGCAACTATTAAACCACAATGGTACAGATACAGCATTCATTAGTACGCTAAATAAAAAATTCTATCCCAAAATAGAATTTTCAAATATAATTAATAAATAATCATGAAATAAATGAACTTTAGATTAGTCATCGAAAGACTATGTTCAAGTAAAAAATTCAGGTAAAACGGAAATAAAATTCCAAAAAAATTTGAAAAATATCCAAAATATAGTTCTCTATTAAAAGTTCAACTAGCATTTAATCCAGAAATAATTTATGGAAAAATATTAACACACACACAAAAAAAAATTCAGTACTGAAAATCTTTCAAAAAAGCTAATTAGACAAGAGCAATTAAACTTTCAATACGAAATATACATGCGAATCACTTTCAGTGAAAGAGTAAGTAATTTTATGTTTATGGTGCAACAGCCAAATTTGGTAATGCTGCCCCAAACAATTCGATAATATATCCACAAGTTTTTTTTCCCCTTCTTAAATCAAATTAAATAATTATAAAACAGACACATTAAAAAAAAAGATTATAAAACATTGTAAAATGGGTAAAATCTTTGATGCAATTTAAAAATCCAATTTAGTTTAAATATCCAAAGAGGTTACAGTGGAAGTCGCCCCCCCTCCCCAAACACATAGCTTTGAATGAAGGAACATGAAAAATTAACAATACATACATACATAACATAAAATTTTAAAATAAAAAAAAAACTTACCAAAGAATTCTCCTTCTGGATTTGTTTCCATTTCATCCTCTATTTGTTTTGTTAATGCTTCAATTTTTTTCTCTGCTTCAGTTGGTCCTTTTTGCCTTGGTGGGGTAACATTATATGGCAAAAGAGTTTTCGAGTTCAAAGTATTTGGCTTAAATCCTGTACCTGGGTATGGTGGTGGTGGAGGCAACTTCCCAGTCGAAACAGATTTTGGTGTGATCATAGAAGTTAAAATTTGTGAATGTGCTGGCTTGGGTAATTGCATTTTTGCCAGCACAGATGGTTCTCGTGAATGACAACTGTTTGGCACAGGCTTAACATAACTATGATTTGATATCAAACTATGTGTACTGCCAACAAGGGAAGGATTAATCGACTGTAGATTTTGATTGGAAATTAAACTATGAGTACTATTGATAAGAGATGGACTCAATGACTGGTGAGACAGCTGCTTGTTTTGGATTGGAGTAAAAGAATTTGAAAGGTTAGATTGATGTAAAGCTAAATTAACTGCAGAGCTTCCTAAATAATTGTTTATCAAATGATTTGTAACAGGGGAACTTTTGTTTTGAGAGTAAATAATATTATTTACAGGCCCAGTCGCTTGTTGATACTGTGAAGTAGTGCCACTCGACACTTGATACACATTAGTTGCACAGACAGGTTGACAACTATATCCAGCAGAAACTAAAGGATAATCTCTACTAACAGAAGAAGTAACATGACTTATACTATTCACAGAATTATAAGAACTAGTTGACACATAAGGATAACTAGGAGATGCAACTTGATTCACAGAATTGCTTATATTACAACTAGAAAGAGATATACCACTATTTGTAACAGGTATATGAGGTTTTAATGACAGCTCCTGCAAATTAGCATAAATTGGTGGTTCAGGAGTGTTTGAATAAGGATAAGGAGGAGGAGGTTTTGGCACAACGCCTATACAAGTATTAGGATTTTTTGAATCTAAAGAGCTATTGGGCCTTGATAAGTGCATTATTTCTTGAGGAACAGTAGATGTATTTATCTTTGGTATGTTTTCAGGTAATATTGAATTAACATTTCGTATACTACTTAAATTTTCATATATTGGACCTGTATAGCTTGTTCTGGGAGAACCAGAGTTCTGAGATTCACGACTTCCACTAGAACTACTAAGACTACTACGAGGACTGGAATGTAAAGAATCAAGACCATGCCTACTAGTTATAGCAGATATGGAACTCAAAAGATTTTTGTTCGGAATATTAGAATATTTTAATTGGTTATGGTCATTTACTTGCAAATACGATTTGTTGACACTGGAAGTTGATCCTGATAAAGTAGCTTTATGCAAGCCATTAGATAAGGATACATTAAGAGATGAATTAGTCACAGGAAGAGGTTGTTTGGGAGTAGCAAATTTTGCCGCAGCAATGACACTTGCACGATCAATTTTAGAATATGCCGGAGGATCTTTTATTTTTACATTTTGACCCGCCTTAACCAAACTTTCAATAGCTCCTAAAGAACGATTGGTGTGAAGTAAGCTATTTGATATATCACTTTGTTTCATTGACGACAAATAGGCAGCATTAGAAACTTGAACGGCACGCGGATCCAAAGCTGTTTTGTTGCTTCGTATTGGTAAATTATCAGATCCATAAGCATGTTGAGCACTTAACTGTTTGGGTCTTATTTTAGCGTAATATGACTCAGGTGCAACATTTGAATAAGACTTATTGGCATGTAAATTTGGATGAGAATCCAAATTTAAATTTGCATATAATTCTCTTTTCTTCTCGAAATCTTCACCGGCTGAAGTTTCCGATTTTTTTAGTGTAGTTGAATTGGCACTAAAACACTCTCGGGATGGCACTTCAAACAAGCTTAAATCCTTTAAAATACGAGAAGCATCTTCTTCCAGATCTTCATCATACACATCCATGCTTGACACATCAATTTAAACGCGTTTACTAAAAAAACTTGCTAGATGATTATCCTGAAAGGTCCGCTCACAAATACACACATCACAACAACTGTTGCCTTTTGAAATTAGCTATAAGTTTCAATGTTTTTATGGAAAATAAGAAGCGGCTTTAGTGTGACGTCACAGTTAACAGCAAACATTCAAAAAGAAAAAACAAATATTTACGGATCAAAATAATCATAATTAAACCCTCTTTTATTTAAAAAATAGACCAATGAAATATAAGACGTATAATGCATTGCTAATATTATAATTTTTTCCTGAAAACAATTTTGGTTTTCGATACCAGATATTGAAAAAAAATGATAGAGTGTTCTTTGTTTGCTCCGACATTTGTATAAGTTATGATATAATTTATAAATATTGTACTATTCTCTACTTATAATAATCAGATAACATGTCTAATAAAAGCTTTAAGATCAAATAAGAAAGGGGCTGAAAATTTTTCCATGAGGATTTCATTAAGGGAAGAAAACAAGTGTTTGAATTACGTTATGACTAAAATAGGAGGGAAAAAGTACCTTTTTTAACTGTTCCGATACTGACAATAAAATCACTTAGAACCAAAAAAACCCTTTTGTTTTAAGTAGTTGTATTTTAAAGTATGCACAGTAAAAGAAACTAATTTTTCCTTTAACAATGCGAAACCTAATGAGTGGAAAAGAGAGCTAAGAGAGCAACTATTCAAAGCTATACTCAATTCGCAGCTGAGACTTCCACACCAGTCCCTCCTTAAATGTTCTATCTTGATGGAATTTAAAAAATCTTGACAAGATTATTGTTCAAAATCTTTCAAATTCTGATCATGAGCTCCTTCAAAAGCTTATAAAAGCTTTTCAATCCCTTTTCTCTTATTATTAGTATTTGGTTTAGTGCTTTAGTTACCTTTTTCTTTCTTTCCAATCCCATATTTTAGCTTACTCGAATGCAAATAACATGAGTAATAAAATTGATGGACTGAAAGAATTCTTTTTTGTAAAGTAATTTTTATGTTGTTGGAAGCCAGGAAATATGTGGAGATAGATTGATGTGAATAGTTTGGCCAAGAATTCTGGAATAACACAGATTAACAATCTACAAACTATTATAAAATTAAATATATAATTTTCCAATTTTTTTCTTGAAAAATTTTTTTTTATATATTTTTTTTTCAATAATTGTATCTTTTTTTTTTTGATATTTCTGACATTTGTCAATTGATTTTTCATTTAATTTACTATATTTCGGAATTTATATATTTTTTTTCTTATTTTGTTAAATTAAAATAATTTTTTTTCCCTATTCTGTTCTCAATTTTTATCTATTTTTAATGGCTTGGAATAAGTATTCTTTCATTTTTTTTCTCATGTAATTCAGATGCAGTTTTTTTACATCTCGTTTTAATTTTAATTATTGAAAAACGTCCTAGTTTTTTTTTTATTTATTTAATTTGTGATTTTTAATTACATATACATTTAAAATTCATATATATATATATAATGTTGATTTACTTATTGTGATGCATCCAGAAAGTGTTACTGTTACAAATAACACAAATTTTCTTGAACGCTTCGCGGGTTTTGTAAAAGATATCCATTTTATTTTCGTTAGGTTTTTGAGGACAAATATAACTTTATTTCTCCTTTATTTAGAACAGTTCCATCTAAATTCTCAAGAGGTTGAAGATTTTCCTATCTTGAGTTCTTCCGTATTTTCAATACCCAGTAAAAGTTTTCATTTTCTCTGAAACATTTTTCTAACAACTCAATTACTAATTCCACATACCATTGATATTATTTAGTTATTATAATTCAGAACTTCTTATCGAATGTGTTGATAAGAGACTATAGTATATGTAGTCAGTGTTCAGACTTTTTTCTAGGTTTTTTTTCTAGGAATAGGAGACAAAGTTTTTGATTCTGGTAATAGATTTCAGCTTCCTTCAGAGGAGAAGAAAATTGCTCTTCTCTTCGAAATTTGTATATTTCTTTTTCACACATTTAATAACTGCAATTGTATTTCTTAGGCTTACAATGAGAGATTAAAATGTGACTGATCGATATAATCTAGTTCCAGCAGTCCAAAACTTTCCCAGTTGAAAACTAACAAAAAGTAAATAATAATAAACGAACCTAGAGTAAAATAAAACTGAAAGAGAAACTGTGACATCATCACAGTCTTCGAACTAAATATTTTGGCAACGTCTTCTCTATTAAAATACTCTCTTCCTTGAGCTCTAAGTATTTCTTCACAGTTTGAAAAAAAAGTATTTTTGTATTTGATTGATTTGTTGTGATTGAAAAATGTCTAATGCTGTTCCGGAAGACACACTTTGGTTATGCCTTCATATAATGACGCAATTTTTTTCTCATTGAAAAAATTATTGTAACACTGCACACTAATCAACAAGTTTTGTTTCTTCAGCTACTTCAAATACTTTCTTAACTACTAGTAATTACTTCTGTGATTATAATATTGAATATAGGGCCATTTATTTTCACAATTTATTTTTTTAAGCACCTACTGCTCCCTTCCTATTGTTGATTACACTAACACTATCTATTAGAAGACGGAAAGTAACCAGACTTTTTTCAAGCGTTACATTAATTGTAGCCTCTGTAAAGACTTAGCATACAATCTGTTGTTGTTATTATATGAAGAAGGGACTCTTTAGCAGTACCATTTTTAACACAGCGAACAGCAGTTGCAATATTTTCCTGTGAATCCTATATTTTGTTTCATTTTCAGGGAAGGTAAAGCAAGGCACATCTTCAAGCAAACAAATCACACATTTAGTTAAGTACCTCTCACAGGTCACTGCCATAGTTTCTATAGCGTTTTAAATATGTGTATTAAAAATTCCTAAATAGTTTTATCTCTCTTTAACGCGTATTTCAAATGATTTACGAATAAACCTTTCTCCTTCCTCCCTTCTATAATTAATTTTCCCGTAGAAAATTAAACAGAGATTTGATTTAATTTTCTCGTGACTTTTAAAACTACAGTATATTCTGGCGTATTATGCGCACTTTTAATACAAAATGTTTTAATAAAATCAAAATTTACGGGTGCCCATTATACGCTGAATGAAAAAAATGATGGATTTAAAAACAAAGAAAAGAGGGAACAAAAAATTATATTCCTACATGCACTATATGATTGTTGTTGAGGGTAAACTGTGAAATGAGCTTGCTTTATTTGCTTCCCTTTCTGCTGCACTCCAAGAATAATAAGCTCCTTTCTCCTTCTTTCTTGTGGCAGTCATGTCTACAGCTTGATATTCTTGCCTTTCGTTTTCCAAAAAAAAAAAAAAAAAAAAAAAAAACTTTTTATGCACTATTACTTCGTCCTAAATTAAGATTTAAGTTTCCAATATTAGAATTATTATTATTAATTTAAAGTTAAAAAATATTAGCTTAAAACAATATATGGACAATATTTGTAACACTTAATCATTAATTACGAAAGCTTAGCCTATCTTGATCATGACTCATGACAGTTGAGAATCCTGTTCAGGAGCATGATTTTTTCTTAGCTAAGAAGAGTTTAATTGTTTCGTTTATATTGAAAAGAATATCGAGAAAGACGTCTTTAAAACTTATAATAACTTATAATAGAAAAAGCAGAAGTAACATTTTCATGCTACTTAGTGTTAAAACACTTTTATTATTTAATAACATAAATAAATTATTGAATTCATTAATAATAAAATAATTATGTTAATAATACCAATACTATAATAATGTTTTTTTATTATTATTATAATATTGAAATATTATTGTATTATTGGAAATCGAGAAACTTGTTTAAAAATGAAAAGTAAAGGAATGAATCAAAATTTCTCCAATATGAACACTGCCTATAACCTGCGGATATTTTTGACTTATATCGGGATCAGCTCATAACTCTAATTCGGTAATATAGCGTACAAATACTGAGTATTTAAAACCCCACGTTGAAACAATCAAGTTCAATTTAGAATTATAAGTCTTCAATAAAGAAGTCTCTCGACAAAATATTTTACAAATATTTATTTAAAAATAAAAATATGACGTTGTTGCTATCAAAAGAAATTCCCTTACTTCTCAATAAACAGTTATTTTGCTGGAAAACTTTATATCCTTCATCATTTTTTTAATTTCTATTAAAAGCTCTACATTGAAAAAATTTAAATCAATGAGCCCCTATATGAAACAGCGCAAAAAAGGAGAAAAATAGTCTTAAGAATTTATAAATAAGAATTTATAGAGCAAGGACGACTATCATTGCTACTTTTTAATGATTCAAGAGAATAAAAAATATTGAGTTTCAATTACATTACAAATTGGGCGTAATTGACTGCGTAGCACAAAAACTACGCGAACAGAATATGAATTAAATAGTTTCTCTCTCATAAATTCTTTTCAAATGACAGTTAAAGAAACAGTGTTTTATCATATACAACTGAGTTAAAAATAAATTTATATCATATCAGCAAACGATTTTAGGTTATCTCTTCGACTGTCATAAATCCAGATCCATAATTTGAACGCCTTTTCAGATAGAAAAATATTTCTGTACTAAAATTAAATTTGAAACGTTTTACATACTCACCATTTTTGGCTTTAAAGTTAGTATCAGCTTAGCATATAATATTAAGTTAAATATCAGGTTAGCATTACAATACAGGTAAAGCGTTATAATATCGGATTGGCGTAACAATGCAGAGAACGTATTTTATCTAAGTATTTTATAGAGAAAATTGTATATATATGTAGGAATTTCCAGCTAATTATTAAGCAATTAATTTTATTTTCCAATTTACTGTGAAACCAGTTCCTCCGATACTCAATAGATGTCGCCACGAATCAGAGTCATGTGATAAGCTCATGCAGCGCCACCTATCCCAGAACAAAACTGAGTGACACTTGTTTTCGCGCTCTTTTCTCTCCTCTCTTCTCTTCTCTTGCGCTACCCGCGTTGAAAGTAAACTTCAAACGCCCGAACGCGTTCCGGTGCCCATCGCCATTATGGGTTAAATGAGGCAGCCATCTATCTTTATCTGACGAACTGGTCAACTTACTTTTCATAGCAAAGTGTAAATACTTTTCATTCTTCATCATCTCGTAATAAACAAGTAAAGTTACTGCAAGCTTCATCTTTGAATATCATCAACAACATTACATGGAATCCGAAATTACCCCTAGACAACCAGCCCATTGCGTAAGAGCAAACCATCGTAGATTCGGGATGAACAATCTCCTTCACCCCAATATCTACACACACTTACACACACACACACACACATATATATATGTGTGTGTGTGTGTGTGTGTGTATGTATACACCACGAATGATATAAAGATGTTCGTTCAATATTAATTAAATATTCAATATTTGTCCGATTTACTTTTATATCTATTGCAGCAGACTTTAGTTGGGCTTCGGCCACAGAGGTCGAAGCGAAATTACCATAAAAATCTCAGATGATCATCAAAGAGGGGTGTCTGAGCAAGAGAGAGCAGTAAGAAGAGAGTGTTTTTCTCTGTGTTTTGCTTTTTATATGATGGAAAATTCACTTTAAACGTCAGAGATCACGTGGTCTGGGTGGAGGAATTCAAAGGGATCTAAGAGTAGACTTAAAGTCTGGTAGGGATCATCCCTACAAGTATGTACCGAGGAAAGAATGCTGACTTTGGAGATTTTAAGCGCGAGTGATTCAATAAATTAAAAAGAAAAAAGGGAATCGTATCAGGAAATAAGAATGAACATTATCTTTTAAAGGAGAGAATGGGAAAATTTAGGAAATTAAATTATTATGGTGAGAAATAATAGGAATTAAGTTAAATCATTACACACACACACATATATAACACATCAATCAATAACTCCCGAGACTAACCCAGAAATGGCGCTCGTAGTAAACCAGTAACCAGGTCTTTCTAGAGTACGAACCTTTGCTTGAAACGTGTCAAAATTTTAAGTCGATCGGACCAGAAACAGCTGAGTTATCGAGGTTGGAGTAAAGTCGTTTTGTAGTTTGTTTAAAAAATGGAAAAAACCGAGTTTCGTGTTCTGATAAAACATTGTTTTTTAATGGGTAAAAACACCGTGCAAGCGAAACAATGGATTGAAAAATGTTACCCGGACTCTTGTCCATCCAAAGCAACGATTTGTCGGTGGTTTGCCGAGTTTAAACGTGGTCGTACCGACACAAATGACGCGGAACGCTCGGGTAGACCTGTGGAAGCCGTTACACCGGAAAATGTGACAAAAATTATAATGAAAGATCGTAAAGTGAAGCTCCGTGAGATTGCTGAGATGACACAGATATCATATGGAAGTGTATTTACTGAAAAAGGTTTTTTGAAGTGAAGTGAAAAATATTTTTTCCAAGTGGGTGCCGCGATTGCTTTCGATGGAACAAAAACAGCAACGAGTCGATGATTCAGAAAGCTGTTTATCGCTATTTACTCGCAACAAAAAAGATTTCTTGCGGGGAAAAAAAAATTGGGGGGAGGAAAAAAAAAAAGATTTGGAAAAGCGTTGGAACGATTGTATCACCCTAAAAGGTGATTAACAAAAGGTGTTATGTTGATGAATAAAAAAAAAATTTTGCAAAAAAAATGTTGTTTTCAATGTTAGTCTCGGGAGTTATTGATTGATGTGTTATATATGTGTGTCTTTATGAATCAATATATAGAATAATAAAATATGCAGTTTTTTATTGAATAACATATTTAAAAAAAGAATGAATATTAATGTTGGAGAATTTTCCCGTGTGAAAAAAAAAATGTACTGGAAGAGTGAGGGAGAAAGTTTATGCCTATTCTTTAACATTGGGAGAAGACAAATTGGTAAAAAGTTCTGCTTGTTGATATTGCAAAATTTCGATGCTTAGTTATATCAAATAGTTTCATAAATTTAAGTTGCTTCAAATGATTACATTATAATAAAAATGATGCATTACAAAAGCTATACTGTCCAGTTTCGTTTTATCCTGAAGAAAACATGAAACAAAACTATTAGAATTACGTACAAAACTTCCAGATAACAAGGGAAATAAAGTACTAGAGCTTTGACTTATCTAAAGATGAAATATTTTTTTTTTAAAGTTTCATTCTTTTTTAAACACGTATTTTTGACTATAAATCTTGTTGGTTTGATGTCATGCTTTTTCAACGAATGAAGTCATGTGTTTTATGTAAAATGTAGATTGAAAATAATCTTACATTAATGGCCACGAAATATTTGAGATTTGTGTTTGATGATAATTATAAATTTTAGATATACGCATTATTCGAAGCAAATGTTTAGAAGAACAGAATATCAACGATTAATCAATAGAAAGAATATCCGATTAACTAGATAAAATATTTGAATTGTAAGCTTCACTTATATTTACCATCTGTATACTAAGATGGTCTAGGAGTTTAAATCTTGAGGAAAAAAAATTACAGCATTCTTGTTTAAATATCTTCTTCGATGGACAAATATACGAAAATAAGGTATTTGATTTTGATAGACCTTTGGCTCCGATACCTTTACATTTTTTGTTATGAAAAGTTAGATTAAAATTTTTCTTGTATGACAAATCGCTTTTCTTCACCAGAAATTTGACACAACTTGTCTCGTGAAAAATAAGTGTCAGAAACATCAATCAATCAACCAACCTGATTTGAACAGGATATTTAAAAATGATTATATACAAGAGTAGTAAATAATATTATATTTTGTCAACTAATAAAAATTTTACTAATTTTTAAAGACTTTCATCTAGTGGTGTGTTCAGAAATCAAATTCGGGAATCGCATACCGGCACTAGCATGAAAGAAGCAATCACTCTAATTTAGATTTACCACTTGATAAAAGCTGAAGAATACACAATATCACAATCAGATCTTGTCTACTTAAAATTTTTCAAGGATTGATATAATTTTTATCAAGTTATAAAAACTACAAAAATGAAGATCATTTAAAAATAATAATAAATATACCGAGAGAACAAAAATCTCTACTTACCGGAATCGATGGAGAATCCAATATCAATAAAAATTATTTAATTATTGAATAAATGGTCACAATTTTAAAAAAAAGGGGTTAAAAAGTTGCGAGTATATTAAAATGAAAATTTTTATACATATTAGTTTTCATATAGTAATATTTATTCTTCGTTTTCGTTTTTGCAAATTATTTTAGATTTCTTCTTCACTTCTGATATATATTTTTATCTATGCATAACAAACAGAGTCCGTTCAAATATATTTCAGATACATTGCTTCTTAAGTAGTTTTTTGGTGCAGCATAGCCTGCTTTGGCTCTTTTGCACCATAATACTCAAATGTCATTCACTCACTTAAGTAGGTTTTTTTTCTCATATATATTTCGTAATTGGAAACGATCTTTCAGCAGTATATGTTGCAACAGACACGAGGACTAAAATTTTTAAAAGTTTGTGAATATTCGTTAAAATATCTACTTTGCCCATTTCTAAAGCATCTAAAGCAGTTATGTTGTCCGTTATGTCAGGAAATTCTTTTTCCACAGCTGATATTCTGCAGTTAAAATACCAGTATTATAATCTGACATATCTGAAGAATAAATTTCTAATTTATTTTAATCTACAAGTTTGGGGTTTTTCTGCGGTATGACTAAAATATTTAATGCACGTATAACAGTTTTGTGAATCTTTCTTTAATATGTAAAATTTAACCATCCAAAAAAATTAATTATTTTTTTTAATCCTAAAATAAGATTCTGATGATTCTGTTGCATTATTAGAATGCTAAGTATGTTTCTTTACTATTCCGGGAAGAATAATTTTACAGTTTCCATCTATTATTTGTTTTAAAGTAGATTTCGAATATAGGAAAATAGAATTAAAATCTGTCTCTGATTAATTGCGAATCATTCTGAGTTCTTTTACGATATCGTATAGCATGAATCAAAGGATGAAGCAATTCCACTATCACCATAATAAATTCATGTTTCTCTGTCTAATGCGTAAGAGATAGTTTTTTCAATACTCCTTTCCAGGAAGAAGGATACAGTTCTATTATACTATTCTACAAAACAATGTTTCTTTTAGGAGGTTTTATAAACTAAAACATTGGCTCTGACGCATTCAATGACTCAGACGCAATTACAAATATCTTCAATTTAGCATGTGTCTGAAATAGCCAAATTTAGGAAATTAGAAGTGCAATATACATATAATGCTAATGGAAGTTTGCCTACTATTTTGGTTTGTACACCGTTGAATGCTCCAGACACAGTAGCAGCACCATCACATTCTTGGCCTCTTAGGTATCTTAAATCCAAACCTAAAGATCCTACAGTTTTCAAAATTGTGTTTGGAAGATCTTCCCCACGTGTTGAAATTACTGACATCAACTGTAAAAAGAAATTTCAACTAGTAAGTATTTGTTATCCTCGTTTTCAACTAATCTTACTCATAAAGAGATTTACTGTATCGAATAAATATATTTAGTTTCATCCGCTCTAATAGAAAAACATTTGCTTGAATTTAGTTTTTGAAACAATTTCTTATAAAAATTAATTCGTTGCAAGCTGTATAGCTATGTATTTTAGGCGATATATACGATGCATTATTAGCAAATGATTTTAAATCCTCTTGCATCTATTAGGAAATTAAGCAGTTGGCTTAAATTCCCATCGCTATAGTTATACTCCTTGCTTTCATCTGATGCTTTATTTTGGACGTAATCACGATGACCTCTTTTAGGAAGTCTATTTCTGCTACAGAAAACTACTGTTCTTATAACTGGACTAAATTTTTTTCTTCTACTTTCTTTTGCTTATTGAACACTGGCAATATCAATAATATCCATTGTGGTTTGTTTACTGCCTTTGTACAATGCTCCATTAAATTATCAGCATTTAGGAAAGAAAGTGTATGATATATTTTTTTTTCTTGATGTTCAAGAAGTTTTTCGGTAGATTTGTGCTAGAAACGAAAAGGCTGATTAACTAATTGTCCCAACGGTTGACTGTTTGAGATTCGCCTGCATATTCCTTTTCAAAAACTAAGCAATATTTACAGTAAATTCCACCTTCAATTTTGGAACAAGTTAGTCGGATATTCTAACAGTAAATTATATCGAAATTTCTCCTTCACATTTTCATTACCAAATGAAGAGCTTGGAAACACATATATGGTTATTGGCATCCAAAATTTTTCCAAGAATATCAATTTTTTGTTCATCGGCTAGCTTATGACTGACGTAATTTGATATGTCATATTTTTCGGATTTCGATACCATTTTTATATGAATTTTTGTAATTCCTGAAGAATAATGAATTCCTGAGCTTTGTGCTTGTATTTCCGTTTTTGGTTCAAATAGACTATTTTCTGCTTCTTCGCTATTATTCAATGTACACTTTTCTGCTTTAAATTGACGTTTGGAATTTTTTTCTTTGAAATTAAAATAATTTAAATGTTTCATCTTACTCATTGTCGAATCGAAAAATTAAGAAAAAGATAGAAGAAAATTTTAAGTTGCAAAATTATGAGGTTAACAATTTAAGTAAAAAAAATAGTTCGCCTCAGATTTCCCATTTACTATTCGTTTACAAAAGCTGAGAGACAGATGTGGATTATGAAAGGGGTAACACACTGAGATAGGAACTTTCCTAAAATCTGTTTTAGGTGACTATAGATCACTCGAAGAATATCATTCTTAGCTCTTATCATTCTTTCCCAGGAATTTGGGAGAGAGGGAGGGATGCCCCCTCTCCCTGTCTATAAACTCAACCCCAGAGACACTTGTTCAGAGAGAGCAAAGATTTTTCTATTTTTTTTTTCTCAGGAATTAGTTTGATGAATTATTTTTTTCTCTACATGATGATAAAAAATTTAAACGCAAGGAGAAAAAAAAGTTAGTTTTTTAAAAAATAACCTTGGAATATCTATAATATTATAATATAATCCTGAAATATTTCAATTTCGAGAAAAAATCTATGGGATGCATATGTTCCTTTACACCCCCTCTTGAGTACGCCACTGCTTTCATCAAACGTAGTAAATATCTTTTAGTAACCATCGAATTCTTATAAGATTTCATATCTTTTGTGAAAAAGGTTGAAAATATAGAGTTGGAACAAAAGTGGATCACAAGCATTGTGCAGGTATTATTACTGTTTCTTGACCATTTTAAAGTTCGATTAAATTTTTTTTTTTGCAATGTAAGTCACATTCAAAGACATCCAATCATTTTGTAATGAACAAAGAATAAATGATTTCTAAAGACACGGTTTTTTCAATTTTTATTGTACCGTGATGGTTACCAGTACGGCAAAAAGAATATAAAACGTCTCTGGTTTATATTCTTTTAATAAATTTTTAAGATCATTTAATTAATTTAATGATACTTTATCCAGTTAGGATTTTGATAGCCATAGGATCAACGATTTTTAAGAAACCTGAAACTCTATTTTTAGCTCATTTTCTTAGATTGTGCGTAATTTTAAACATTAAAGTGGTCGAGCCTGTCTTATTTTCGGATTTCCCTTTAATTTAATACTTTCATTCTGTACGCACAATTTTGAATTTTATAATAAGGGACAGCTAAAAATGAATCCATGGATACTTTTGTGATGAAACCCAAGCAATCAGCTATAATTGAGACAAAGGCTTGGTGAGAATAAATTAAACTAGATACAAAAGGATTAAAAATTGTTGCAGTTATCAAGTGTAAAAATTTGAAGCTTCAAGTAAGTGTTATTCAAGTGTAAGAATTTTTCTTGTTGAAGGTAACGTTTGTTTTTTCCAATTTTATTTTCGAAATTGTTAGAACTTGATAAGTGTGGAACAAATACCTGAAAACAATAGTTGAAATTTTCCGGATAATTGGAATTTGTGTGATAAGATAAGGAAAGAACTATCGAAACACAAACTCATTGTACATTATTATGACATTCTTTAAGTTTTTGTGACATTGTTTTTCACTTTTCAGGATATTTATCGTCAAGAGTGTATTTTTGTAAAACAGTTTTATGTAGAAATATATTTTTAATAAGATAATGAGCTTTTTAATTTTTTTCTTAGTATGACAACCATCAAAGCCCTTCAGCTTATAATATATTTTTTAATATAAGTTATTTATGAGATAGGGGATAGTTAATACAGGAAAAAGGTCTTTGATCTTGCAATCGAGTTAAAAGTTAGAAAATAAATTCTTTATTACTAGTTATTGATATTTCATATTTTTATTTTTTATTTATGAAATTACTAACTATTTGATATTATAATGCTATTTATTAATGGATAATTAGCATTATTTTGAAGAAAACTTTTATTCATTCGAAACAAAAGTTTCGGTTTGACAATGTTCTGTTATTAATCTATATCTATTTTTCGTTCAAAAACTTACATCGCTTTTTTTTTTATAATGTTGTTCTCGGTTAGGAATAAAAACTTTATGCCTTCTTCAAAATATGTTTCAAAATCGCATTTTTTGAGAAAATAGAATTTTAAATGAACTTGAAAATTATTTTTCTGTCTTTTAAAGTATATTGAAAGAGAAAAATTATTGATCGAAAAAAAAAAAAAAAATCACCGCTATTTAACTTGAAATCGTTTTCCTTACAATAAGTTCTAGAATTAATTATTTCATGATTTATTATTTACATTTTAGTATTACAGACAAGTGCCTTATCTTCTTTAATTGGAAGGGAACAAATTCCTTTAGACAAACCTTATTTTAAAATTTTCTTTTAGAGAAAATTATGTAATGGATACATATATCTCCTCCTTTTATGATATCTTTTTGTAATCCAAACACCCTTAATGTTATAAGAACCGAAACACAAATGTTTCTGCTTTATAGTGCTCTTGGAATAGCCTATAAAAAGAAAGAACAATTCTTACGACTGCTGAAAAACTTTTCTAAAAATAGCTTCAGTCAACCTCATTACGTTAACTTAATATTTATCATAGTAATGGTTAATTAATAAAGGAAATAACAAGGAGTTGTTTTTGGAAAATACAAAAAACTAAAACTAAAATTGCCTTTGTTAAATTCATTTTAACATGTGTTAACGTTTTTTTTCCTTTTAACTTACAGAAAAAAATAGAATTATTCAATATGAATATTAGCGTAAAGTTCGCGTATTTCTGAGCCCCAGGCTCATCAGAAGCAATTATTATCAAGAAAAAAATTATACTTTCATCAAATTCTTAATTCATTTTTTCTTTCACGAGTAAAACATTTCCAAAGTACAAAAGCATTGCCAATGTTATCAACAAAAAGAATATAAACAGACGATTCTGCCATAAAAAATAATTACTAAATTAAGTATTAATATAAGAGCAAACGTTAAATTATTAAAGTAGACAGCAATGCTTTGTTCAGATATTAAAATAAAAGCATATAATAAGGTATTAAATTAAATGTATACCTTAGCAACGTAAATATACCTAAAGCAACATGCCCACACGTTTTTGTAGACGCCATTTTCTCAAAACAACATGAGAAAATGGCGTCATTGATGTTGAAACACGCAATGATATTGTAACATATATTATCAACATGATTGATAATATATGTTATAATATCGTGATCATTTTATCTTTAAAGATGAAGAATGTAGTGAGATAAAATTTTACAATGACTGGACAAAAATGTTTCATCAACAAGCAGATACTGTGAATAATCAACAATTTGGAAGGAGCTAGGACTTCGATTTTGAAGGAATTTTCGCCACTGAGATTAAAATGATCTGATAATTAGTTTCATGAAAAAATAACTTTTATATTGATAGTACATGCATAAATCCCGTCAATCATTTTCACCAAATTAGAAAAATGTCGCGAAATGATTATTGGATTAGAAAGGACCAGGTGTAAAGTTTGTGTGGAATTGCTCTTACTTCTACGGTTGGCAGGTATTTACGGATGTACCAATTATACTTGGATCTAAAGTATTTTTTTTTTTTGTTCTTGCTACGGAATTTGTATTAAAACTGATTACATAGCCGAGATCCACAATAGAATTGTTGTTGTAACATTTGAAAGCTGGTTAAAGCTCAAAAATATTATATCAAATTACTAAAAGGGACAGAAAATCGCTTTAAAATTTAAATTAACAGTTCGATTTAATTGTTCAGATATTCTGGTAGGGAAATAAAGCTGTAGTATATGCAGAAATAGAGATTACTGTGATAGAAATTGTTATGGACACGCCATTATGTTATACGTTACCACGAGAAATTCCAGCTTACGGTAGTATGTTGTACAATATACATCTCAAATGATAATTTCTTATTTATGGTAGAAAACGAAAGCTTACCACTTTTAAATATCAGCAACATGATTATGCTTCATGATGTGATTAGATTTAGGAATACTCATAATAAAAAAAACAAAAAACGTCGACATGTAACAACATTAATTTTTATTCTGCATGTAATTACAAAATTGCTTTATAACGATGCTTTTAATATCCATTTCTTTTTTAAAAAAATCTCATTTAAGAAACATCTTGTTTATACAATCATTCCTTAGACAATGAAAGTTATCTTTTGGTTTCGAGATTTTGCCTGTCTTTGTTGGCGCTAAGGAATTTAAAAAGAATTTGAAATAAAAAGTAGAATTAGAGGCTTCAAATTTTCAACAAAACCTAGCACAATTTTAATTCTTTTGAACTAAAACGAACTTTTTTCAGAATACAGTCACAAAAGCAGCAAAAATAGCAAATGATTTTCTTGAAAAAAAAAAAAAAAATGAATTACAATTTTATGAATTTTATGAACAATTTACCAAATGATATTTTGAGAAAGCAATTATTGGGTGGAATTTATTACATTAGAAGACGTCATTTACTCAGATGTCATTTAATTGACTGCTGCATCATCCAGTGGATTGTAAAGAAATAACTGAACAGGCACTATTTTATGCCCTTCTCCAAATGATAAAGAATAAAACCCATACTCGAAATATTTTTAACAGAAAAATGTTGCTTTATCAAAAATATGTTTTTATTCTCTGACTTATGAAGAGCGGAGAATTATATATATATATATATATATATATATGTGTGTGTGTGTGTGTGTGTATGTATAATGTATCTCTCATTTGCTCTGTTCTGCATTTGATATTTTAAAGTTAAATATAATTTTTAATTTTAACTATTAAAATGAAACATTTAATGTTTGTGCAATATTTCTGAATTTTCGGATTACAGTTTTTCTATCTAAATGTATCAGATTAAATTTTATTCTTTTAAATTGAGTGAAGGTAGCTTTGAAGAATTATAGAGAATTCCAATATTGGAGGAGATAAGCGAACTAAGAAAAATAGAAAAAAAGGACGGTCATTTAAAAGATTATGTGGTTAACAACCTTCGTATGACCCCGTCCATAAATTCTAATAATTTTTTTTTATACAAGGGTCTATTTCATGTAATGCATGTTTCCCCTATTTTGTTACTTTACGTCTTTTTAAATGTCTCAGGCTTTTCAAAGTGCGGTAAATTGAAGCTTGATTGTTATCTGTAATCTAATTTCTGCTAATCTATTTTGATAGGTACGTGTATTCTGCAATGCTTGTTAAAAGCGGATTTAGTTTATTTTCTCAACTCATTTATCGATTTTGCTTGTTATCGCCTTTTATTTGAGAACTTTCGCCTCAAAAAACATGTTTATCAAATTGATATTTGTTTACTTATCAAAGGTAACGAACCAATTCACAACATTCTAAAAGCAAAAATATTTTTTTTTTATAAAATAATGATCAATTCAAATAAGAACAATTAATATTCTGAGAATTAATTAATATAATAGTGCGAAAGTTTTTATTTCCACAAACTTTCTGACTTCTGACTATACTGGAATTGGTATTATTTTTCGGCATTATGTTTACAGAAATATTTTTAAGATAATCTAATATTTTTCATCCAAGATGTGAAAAAATTTCTGAAAATTTTTAGTAAGTGTTAATACTCTTTAGTTTCGTTACTGCAGACAATAGAAAAACATGAAAAATAAATAAATTATGATATCCAATTTTAAGGGGCCAACCTTTTTCCTGTACAGTTTTAGGCGCTCAAAATGAAATAAAAAAAATATTGGCTATAATAATTGAAAATAAATTTTCGATATGAAAATAATGTAATGTTTTTTTCAGTTAAAACTAATTTATATTAACAATATAAACAATCTACAGTATTACAAATCCGAAAAATGAAGAAAAAGATCTTAAAATTCGCTGTATAATAGGATCACACACACACACACACACACACACACACACAGACACTGAACGACAGACACAGAGATCATTCACTTTAGTTCAGTTATTATTGCTTTTTCTTGATAACTCTTTATATTCCAGTATTTTTATATATTATACCAATAATAATGTACATTTTAATTTACAGTAATTTTAATCTTATTGAATTTCTGCTATGATTGGTAATTTTACTATTTGTTATATACATGTTTGTTTCTTATGTTATTCTGTGATTTGTTATTAAAAGTCTGATAATTTTGTATTTTATATTTATTTGAATGATTTCAAGTTCGGTTTAAAATGAATTTAGATTAATAATTCGAAAAAGTGATTTTCTTCTCCTTCATTATTATTATTTAATTTTAATGAAGATCGGTAAAGATATTCCATATAAGTTGATAAATAGTGATTTATGATTGAAAATTTTATTAATCTTTCTGAATTATTTGAACATTATTACGTCAAACAGTATAGTTTGATATCATAATTTTAAACAACAGATACATTTTTATAAGTCAGTTGAAGATAAAATCTTGAATGATGAAAAGGCTTCTATGGATCCTCAATAAACATAAATAAAAAACTTATAAGTCGTTTGATTACTGTTTCAATATATATTTTCCCTTAAAACATGTTTAAAAATCTGGATCACTTGTTGTTTTCAAAAAGTAATTATTAAATAGAAAGTCCAAATAGAGTTAGCACGAACTTATAAATGGAAAAAAGCTGAAAATGTTTTAAGTGATGAAATAAGATATATAATTAGTAAAATAAAATAAACCAAACTGTTCACGATATTTGTATCCTAACTTAAAACATGGTGAGGACATGTATGATCTTGAGAATATTTTCTTCTAAAGTAGTTTGATTATATATCGAATAAATGCTTTCAATGTATATTTTGTACAAAAATATTATAAAATATGATGTGTGAGATAATACATAAGTCAGTGAATTTCAACGATCTTACTTTAGAAAAATTAAATGTTAAAATGAACTCAAGACTTGATCTTAAATCCAATGAGACATTTTGAAGGTTTATACAGACCATTCGAATTCAATCAGTCTCATGATTTTTATCTACAGAGTGAAACTATACAGAATGGAAAGTAAAACTATATTTGAATAAACAAAACAAATAGAATCCGTCTAGGATGATGGGTTTGAAGTAAAGGTTTCCAACAATGTGGTGAAAACAAAATAACTTGCTTAATATAAGTTATTGCAATATTCACGTGAAATAATTTTTGTTTGTCTTAAGCAAACTTTTACATAATTGTTACATTATCATTTTCTTTTATTATAATAAGTAGAATAGCAATTCCTAGTGTTGTCATTTCAGCTTTAACAGCATTATTATTTAATGTGAGCATGCATATTTTTAGATCTACAGTATGCATTAAAATTAGGCTTTGTGAATTTTGAGCTGCATATATAAACACCTCTGTATCAAAGGTTATTGAGTTTCAGTTTGTTAATTTCCTTTAATAACATTTGTTAGCTTGTTTATTTCACCTAAAGCATAAATAAATAAATGAATATTTAAGTATCTATATCAAATTAGTTGCTTCTCTATTTTCCTGATAGTGCATCTAATTTGTTATTTAAACTCAGTTTCTAAATAAATAATGGTTTTGAAAGTAGTATTATAGATAGATGGCGCATGATGACAAATAATGTTCATAAAGGTTATAACGAATGCTTTCCTCGGCAGTATTTCGTATTACATTCAAGGGAAAATAAATTTCATAAAATAATCCAAGCCATGAAAAATAGTTTATTTTCTTAATGTTTCAATGCCTTCCCTTCTTTTGATGAATTTCAGCTGGATTGATGATTAGTTGTATTTTTTTACTTGCCAAAACAACACAGAGCTATTGAAAGATGCCTATTTATTTTCAGCCTTGGTCACAGTGGAGAAACATCTGATCTGGCATCCTCTCTTAACTTCCACGCCGAAAATGAGAATTTTCAGCCTCGATAAACACATTTTCGGAATCTCTGAAATAAGCATATATATGTCAAAATAAAATCATACAATGCAGAAAATCAATTTTGGGTTAGAACTGTTAATATGTATATGCACTGTATTAAATCAGAGGGATTATATTTCAGAAATAATAAGAGGGATCTAAAATGAAGAACAAAAATTGATAACCACCAGCGCCGAAAGTACAATGACATAAAACAATGGTACTGGCATGAAAAAGTTCCCTTTTTATGTACAAATGGGAAAATAAATTAAAAAAAATAGAACTGTAGTGTATACATACATACATGACATGCATACATGCTTAC